>CM076657.1:513104-654052 GCA_038496675.1 Rachycentron canadum | reverse complement strand
CCACCCACCCCCACCACCACCACCACCATCATCCACACTTGCTGCTGACGCTGCTTGTGTGGGTGTGTATGAACATATGAGCTTCTGTGTGTGGCAGTCAAAGGGCTCTTTCCTCTCCCTGCTGAGCACATGAATGGGAGCAGTGTCAGAGATGGAGGTGCTGATGATTTCTGTGCTTGAAGAGAACCATAGCCAAAGCCCTTTGCCAGGGGAGTGTAGATTCTATGACAGCGACTTCCACAAGAGTGAGGTAACTAGCGCCCACACACAGTGCCGGGCAACAAAAACCTTGTTGTGTGTGTTGTTATGGCATTGATAAGGATAAGGGTAAGAGAGTGATGAATTGGAGGGTGAAGTTTCAGCCTGTCTTTTTTTTTTTTTTATTAACATAATCCAACCTGTTGATTGAGTGAATGGAAAAAGAAAATGCTTCTCTTCAGTTTTGTTAAGAAGCTTTGTATTATTTATGTATTATTAACTAGTATTTATTAGTTATCAGAAGAAGGTGATGATGTCAAAGGTGAAAAGTTTTGCTTTTGAATATCAGTCCACCTATTTTTTTTTTTTTTTGTGGGGCTTCTTTATATTCAATTCTGATGTTCATGTCTGTTGTAATGACAGGAGAAGCATGACTCAGGGTAGCAGTGTGTACCTGGTATTTCCATCAGTCATGGTGAGTGGTGAGAGATAAAAATAGTTAGAATTGTTAGGTGAATGGTTAAAGCTTAAAAAAAAAAAAAAAAAAATGATTGAAAAGCCTATCTAAAGAGGATAGATGTTTCTGCATATAATATGTATAGGCAGAAACAGTTCAGTAACAAGTCATGATGCCTTGAACAGTTTTCAATTTGAAATATAGACATAATTGCTTATAAAGATAGATGCTAATTGTCATTTTCTATTTTATTTTATAATTTTACTATGTTAAAGAAGTCTGAAATAACAGTCACATTCTTTGCTGCCTGTACTATTTCATCTGTTGCTAATATCTTCCTGAAATAAACAGGTTATTCTTACTATTGTAAAAGAGGAAAATTTCAAATTTGTAAATCGATTACATCAATGTATTGATTTATATTCCTATGGTCCAACTATATCAGTAGGCATATAGGCGTTTAAAGATTGATAGGGACGTATACCGATCTAAAATCTATTTGCAAGGTAAATAATCGATTGTGTCAATATTAAGAATTTATTTTATTATTTAAGTACGATAAAACTTTATATGGATGTATTTTTAGGACTTTTAATAGTAAAAAAATATTAAACGTTATTCTAATTCACTCTCCCTGTGTGTGATGTCATTGGCATGCACTAGCAACGCCAAAGAGACAAAACAAAGCAGAGTGAGAGATTTTCAAGCCGCATTTGAGGTCCAGCGTGTGAGAAATGAAGTAGCAGGTGAAACTACTGTTCATTCAACCTGAAGAAATGTTGGTTGAATTTTTAAATAAAAGGGGAATGTATTTACCATGAAAATTGTGTTTACTAGTTTATTTATTTCACAGTCACACTAGTTGAATTCTTTGGCCAAAAAAAAAGTTACTGTATCGATTTCATCGTATCGTTCTAGATGAGTCAAATATCGAACCATCGAAAATGATAAGTATTTTATCATTGTAAAAACGAAACATTACACCTTTCCATTGGATTAACGCAGACTTTTTAACCATTTCATCAGATTAAATTTAAAAATGTGCTCCCATTTTCCCAAGTGTTTTTGTTGTGTTTATTACCACACACACAGTCTGTAATATGATTTGTTCGATCATAAGGAACTGATAATACATATTTGGTGTCAAATTGAAACATATTTTATTATAAGTCAGTTTTATTATCAGTCTGAAATACTTGTTTTGCTTGAAATTGGCAGTGAAAGTTGATAAGAGCTGAAAAGAATATGAACTTGTGTATGGATTGTGTGTGTTACATTAAACACCCCCTCTCACATGCATATACTCTACAATCCATGGATTCAATTATCCAGGTATTGTAGCAGTTATTTGTATTTACCTTTACTCACCATATAAAAAAATTAACGCTGATTTTTTTTTTTTTTTTTCTTTCTGTTTAATACCTGTTTATCCCCCGAGCGAAACTGAATCACCTGTCAACACTCAGTCCCTACCTGAGCACACCCCCAGCCTCTCACTCACAGTTACTTACTCTTGATGCATTTTTACCCTGAAAACAATTGGTCTGAAAGTTAAAGGTGATGAGAGTTTAATTTTTGTCTGTTTGTCTGTAAATATTTTAAGAAGGTAGGAGTGTTTGTACCATAGTGGATAGCTTTGTGTGTGTTACTTCTGTTGCCTCTGCCAGTATCGTGACCTATCAGGAATTGCAGAAATATGAGAGATAGAATACTTTTTTTTTTTTCTTACTATGATTTTAATTTGAGTGCATTGTCGTGTTAACACAGAACACCATCAGTGTAACACCAATCACTGTTAGTGTTAAGACCATTGTGTTTTTCACAGGAACCTTACTGAATGAGCTGCAGAGGGAAATTTACAAGTATCTCAAGTGTACAGTCCCACAGTGACTTGTACAAAAAATAAACCATGACCTCTGTTTACACATGCTAACATGTGAAACTGTCCGTGAACCAAAGGGGCTTTAGTTTTAATGAGCTAGTCACTGTAGAGCAAATATAAAATTGAATGTCTCTTTGTTTCCCCGCAGGTAATCCTGGTGCAGGTAAACCCAGGTGAGGCCTTCACTATTCGACGAGAGGACGGTCAATTTCAGTGTATCACAGGTGAGAAAGCCGTTCTGTCATTGCATGTTTAAGTTTTCAGTGCGACTCTGGATTTGGATGCATGTTGTATGAGTTGTAAAACAACAATAGACCCATGTTTATCCATGAACCCCTTCATGTAAGAAGAAAAGATCGTAGATTTCTCCTTTTGCAAAAATGTTTACAAAGGTATTATATACACTGAGCATATGTTTCCATACATTATATCAAAACATATAGTTCACATGTGTGCCAAGCCTAAAAGCAACAGATTCATCTAGCTTCATTCAAAGGAATTTCTTAAACATGAAGACTGTGAAAATGAATACCAGTATATTCAAATTGCTACTGCAAAGCAGAAGGGGCTTCAGCGAGAGCAGACATACACATATTTTCACTGTGTGAGTTTCAGGGCATTATGACAGCCAGACAAATGCCTCCTTGGCTATGCTCTTCACAGGGCTGCTGCAAAAATCTCTAGAAAATGTATGGCTCATTTCAAATGCTTAGTATTTGACTTGCACCTTGACTTCTATGGAAGGCACAAGACCACAAGCCTTGTCTAAATTAATTGTACAATTTAAGAAGTATGGAAATTATGTAGAGCTGGGTATTTGTTGAAATGAATATCACAACTTACTTATGCATATCACAATAATATGCATAAGTAATTTGTGAAAAAGTGATTTTTAGAGCAATACATTTGCTGGCTTTAAGCATAACATTATGCAACGCTTGACACATTTAAAGCAAGAATTTGAATAACAAAAGTCAACTGAAAATCTGCAGCGACTCATTGCTCTCCGCAGTTCCGCATCAGAAAGACCATCATGAGCATACAAACAGATTGCATTCAAAGAAACCATTTCACAAAGAACAAAATGCTTACTCATCTGTAAAAGGCAGCACAAATCAAACGAGAGCTTACACTCTCTGTGCCTGTACATGTAGTTGGGAATTATGACGAACCAGGAAGCTTTTTCTAGTAGGCAGCAGGAAATTTAAATAAGTCTGATCACGCTAAGTGTAAAATTACAATGGGTCTAAGCATAACCTGATGGACAGAGTTAGATTTTTATTTATTTTTATTTCCTTTTCCCAAATTCATTCAGTTTCTTTCAGCGTGTGCGGTGAAATGGAAAGGGTTTGCCATGGTGTACCCAGGATGATGTGTTTTTACAGACATGACAACAGGATGGTCTCATAACTTCCTGGTTGTTCAGTGACATAATTGCATGTTGTGATTTCTGCACATACAGAGAATACTACAGCTAGAAATAATGTCTAAATGCATCAGTGTGTTTTAACAAAATTAGATGTAGCTGAGGCATTTAGAGGAAAACAACAGAGCAAAATGTTGCTAGACCTCGGAAAGTGTTGGATCGTAACCTCAGTAACTATGATGTTTATTGATCTTTATTACAAGACTTTTGCAAACACAGAATGTGTCACCATTTTTCTGCACTTTCATATTGAAGTGTTCAAAAATAATGTTTAATTTGACAGCTGATAAAATGAACTATGCACCGATAGACTATCATAATATAAAATAAACATATGGTGTAATGACAGTGTGTTGGTAGAGGAGTGAGGGCAGAATGGCACTGTTGGAGTAGGATGTGTTACATATTCTTATTTGTCCCAATGGCTGTCATTTCCTTTTACTCAATTGTTTGTGATTGCGTTGGCTTTGTGACAGCAACAATGAAGTCTGGCTCCAGCACGTCGCTGACATTGTGAACGGAAGACAGCTGGAGTAGTTGTAGGAGGCAGAGCTGCAGGCCCATAATCGTAAACGATTATGAAAAAATGTAGTTTCCCGGGGGAAAACATTGATCTGAAAATGATTTGCTTTGTTTTGGCTTGCTCCACGGACAGCCCTCCATGTATTGACATTTCTGTGAGCTCACAGACATTTTTTTTTTTTTTTTTCCCCTCCCTTAAATTTTTTTTAATTAGATAAAGGATGAAAATAAAATTTGTCATTATGAAAATGGTTTGTGAGTGAGTGTTTACTACCCCTCACAGCAGGCTGGCGTTCAACATTGTAGCATAAATGTAATGACCCATGTATAGACTAGTGCTCACTGTCTCACTGTTGAAAGACTCCGGTTTTTCTTGTCTTTAGCCTTTGACTAAGCCTTGTGACGTATATGAATGACAATGGGACAATAGGCCTGGTTTAGATGACAAAGGAGCAAAAGCAGTGATAGAAAGTGATGCTGCCCAGGCAGGAAACCATCGTACAGTTTCATCACGCAGAGGCTCTTCTCCCTACTCCTGTCTAACTGAGCTCCCACACTGGCCCCCCATTATGAGCTGAGTAAACCTTCCTAATAGGGAGCAAGCATACATAGTCTCTCCATCAGAGGAGAAACAAAGAGCTGAGAGGTGCCACATAGATCAGTGTGACTGCTACTAACTCGCCTGTCACAGGGTGCGCTCATCTCTCTGTGACGTGAATAGAAGGATGACTCACCGATTGCGGTGCAAGGAGGGAGGAAAGAAGAGTGTGTGTGTTTTTGCGTGCAGGACTGCATGCATGTATGTGCATGTGCTTGGTTGGTTTGATTTGTTTTGTGTTCACAACACACTATCCCACTTAAGTGTCTGTTGTACATATCCCTGCTTTCACCTCTAACCCTAGTGCGTACTTTCAGGGACAGCATGACACAAAGCCAGGATGATCTGGTTTACATGTGTTTTTTCCATTCCACACCAATTTGTGTGTTCAGTCATGTATTTTTAGCAGCTGGATGTGCGCAGTTGCTACATGTTAGCACATGACAGTCTGCTTAATACAAACAGACATTCTTGTAAAATGCAGTTTATAGAAGGCATTTAGCTTTTTTGATATCTGCCTCAGAGGAGGGGCTTTTAGCTAATTAGAGTGGCCATTCAGCATCTTCCTGCTCACCATCCACCTGACCATAAGGTCAGTACTGTATGGGAGTGAACATGCCATCAGCTTTAATCAGAGTCCCCAGACATCCCAGGGTGGGCCTTTCTCAATGTGTGTCACTGTAGATTTGAAGGCTATATCTCCAGACCAGGTGACTGATGAGGCGAGTCAGCATCAGGACCATTGGCTTGATTAGATCCACTTCTTTATCTGAGTTAGTCTGTCTGTGATTCATATCACATTGGATGATTCAGTCTCGGGCTGATGGCTGAAGGCACACTCCAGTTCAACTCGGCTTATTGAGCCTGATAGAGATGTGCCTTCTCCCACAAAAGCCAAGACAGCCATTCTGGCATCTCAACAGGGAGCCACAGAGAGAGTGTGTTTGTGTGTGTATGTGTGTGTGTGCACATTAGTATGTGCCTGCCTATACCTGGCTCACTGTGTGGCCATGTTGTCATTGTCCTCTGCCTATTCTCTCCGTTATACACTGGTTTGTCAGACGGCCCATGTGTCCACTTGTCCTTTATCTCTGAAGCCATAGCTGTGAAACACCTCATGTCATTCCTGATGGTGCTGCAGATGTGTGCTGTCTATTTTCTATCAGAGGGACTTGAGGCTGTCATGTCCCCTGTGCCTGAAACTGAGCAGCCAGGATGTGCAGAGTTGAACATCTGATCTGACAGTGTTGCGAGGGGGTATCCATATTGTCAATACACTAGTGTTGTCTGTCTTGAGAGAAATTCCCCTGGAATCTACTTTTAGGAATCGCTCAATTGACAGTTTCCATCATTGTCTCTTGAAAACAAGTTTGAGTTCTGAGGTGTGAGTGGTATCATCATAAACTGCTTGTGACTCGTATGACTTGTAAGACTCTGGTTATGCTCAGAAAGATGTGACCGGTGCTTTGTTTTGTCCAATTGCACTGTGAGGCAAACATTTTTATACCTGATCCGTATGGCCAAACTGGAAGGTAAGGTGAAACTCAAACCCTCATCGTGGGAGATGTAATATTGTTTAATTATGGTGACAATACATCTATGACATTCATGTTAATTAATACATTGATTCGGTTTTACACATGAACGTGCCACAAACAGTTGTTTATTCCCACCTCCACACAGCTAGCCGATCACAATGTGAAGTGGCTGGGATTGTCGGTTTCAGAAAGTTGCAGACATGCTTGGACGCAGGCCCCCACCCAAGCAGTTTTACTGGACTGTACTGACGTCTTTAGAAGTAAATCATGTAGACAGAGCTGTGTCAGTAATGGAAATGTCTTATTCAAAGTCCTCGATTGGCCTAGTAAAATACCTGGAAAATACCTCACTCCTGCCCGAGGCATTATGTACCAGAAGTGCTCAATATCTGGTCATCATTTTCACACATTTAACTTTATTTCAAGGTGATTTCTAGCTAAATGGTTATTGGTAAATATCAATAGAAACAATGCCAGGATCAGTTTCTATAAACCACATCCCCTCTTAATTCATTCTGCCACTCAAACTCTTTGATACTCTGTCCCTCCTCCTCCTTGTTCTGATTTCCCAGCCCTCTGTTTATTTATTTCACACTTTAGCAGGTGAGTTGGCAGCAAAGCCTCATAGCCATCAGGGAACAGTAGGCGTGCATTGGTGGACCAGTGGCACACAGGTATTGTGCTTCCAGTGGTCAGTCCATTATTTTAACAGGGAATACAGCATATGAAATTACATTGGCTTGTGCCATTGTATCCATTAAGATTGTAACCATGTGTACGATAGTGGTATGGCTGCATGTTTCATCACCCCACCCCTACCCCACCCACCCCCTCAGCACGTTCTCCCCAACAAAACCAATCACATATGGTTCGCATAATTGGGCTGCAAACATCAGACACATTAGCACGTTATTTTTTATACCCCCCCCACCCCACACACACATACACACACACACACACTAACACCCACCCACCTCACCTAACTCACACGAAATATACACAAACATGCAAGTGTGGATGCACACACAGGCGCTGTTCATTCACAGCTTCTGCAGTGAGTAGCTCTAAGAATGACTGAGCTTGTGATTCATTCTCCCATTGCTGTGTTGATATCGAGGGAGAGGGAGAGAGGCAGTAGAGGATGATAGAAGATGATGTGAGGGAGGGGTGTTTGTTTTTGTGTTGTTTTTTTTTTCTCTGAGTTCAGTCAGGGGTGGGATGTCCGGGAAAGGGCGATTTCATGTCCACTCAGCTGTTTATTGTTAAACTATCAACATCACTGAGTTTGGGAGGTTATCTTCTTGTTACAGGAGGAGACAGTAGTTTTAGAGTTAAATCATCATTTCCTGAACAGAGCCAAATAATTAATTATTGACAAAAAAATCCAGCCCCTGTGGTCATGGCCCCTCTCTTGTTCTGGGTTTGTCTGGCTGAGAGCAGCAGCAGCAGCACTATCAGCATCATGTGATATTCTGTAATAAGCACAGGCATGAAGGTTACTGATTCTCTCCCCTCCCCCTAAACGTCACTCTTGCTGGTGGGGTTGCGGATCCATGCGGATGCTTTGAAATATCAGGAATTCAGACAAAGTTTGCTAGCACCTAAAAATAATATAGTTGTTGTAATTAAATTGTTCTATTGTTTACGGGACAGCTTCATCCCTCTGGCTCTGGTTTGTACACTGATCAACAGAAACTGCCCTTTTCCTCTCTTCTTGCTCCCCTCCTCTATCGGCCTGGATGAGTTGTGTTTGGATGCTAACAGGCGTGTTTGTGGAGTGGCATCCTGGCCCTGGTTCCGTAATCTACTAATTGCAAATCATTGCAAATTACTACCCTCTTAATTGACGGAAGATCTTTCCTGTGTGCTGGAAAAATGTGCCATGCCATGCAAAAAGAGAGACACATTATGCCCCAATGTCATCACTAAAAATCAAGGTCCGGGGTTTTAATTTGCAAGTGGTGCTTTTTTTTTTTCTCTCGTTTTATTGACAGTTCAGTGTTTAGCCTCTTTCCCTTGCTTGGTTATAATTATTAACTCCTGTCAGTTAATCTGCTTGCCTTCCCCTGCCCATCCTCTTTATTTGCGGATGAAGACAATTTATTAGCTGTGATTAATAATCAAGCCTGCTCCATCTTTATAGGCTCACAGTTAATCATGTTGCCATTGAGAGCTTATTGAGAGCTCCCTAATGAAACCACACCATGTCTTTCTACCTGTCTCACTCTGTTCCTCTTTGACTATGTGCATGTCTAGATTTTTATTTTTTTTAACACTCTTGTCTTAACTCAGCCAGCCTCCAACTCGCCTATATTCTCTGCTTCTTTTTATTCTCCGGACCTAATTGAGGGTTCATTTGTACATCCGATTAAACCTGACAGTTTGCTTGGATTGCCGTCATTTCAGAGCCACGTCTACCCAGTTTCCTCTGTTTGCGGTGAGCCTTTAAGACCTGTGTGAAGTCCCACTTTGAGTTTCTTTGTTATGATCTCTATCCATTTTCAGAGGAAACAGGTGGGTGTTCAAAGTAGCCCCACCACCCCTTGTGTACATATATGTGTGTGGACATGAGTCTGTCCCTCCCTCGGCTTTTTCACCCGACCTAAATGGTTATCCTCGTCTCCCCTGCACAACCTCCAGCCCCCCTCTTGACTCAGATGGAGCCGCTATGTTAAGATCCTGTCAGCCTGCCACAGGAAGCAGGGAGGTGAGTATGGGTTATGTGATGTTGACAGGAGATGATGGTGCTCCCTAAGTGTTGCCGAGCCTCTGTTTACACAGCCAGAATGGGCAGCTTGTTTGTGGCTATTCTTGGCCCAGTGGCAGCCGTTCTCTGGAGGAGGACTGATGTTTTTCCCATGGCTGCTTCCTCTGGAAGGCTGGCACTCCACAGCCACGTCAGCACAACCAATGCTCCAGTTGACTGGGGGGAGGGGAGGGGGGATGTGGCCTTTTCTATCTGATCTCTGTCAGCGCTCGTGCGTCAGTCTGATGTAAAAGAGTGGGTGTCCCCCCCCCCTCTCTCTTTTTCTCTCTCTTTCTCACTCCCTTAGATGTGTGTGGCTCCCTCATCCTACCTCCCTAACCCTGTGCTTTCTGCTGGTCCTCTTCTCCCCTACGCTCTCCCAAGTCAGTACACACAAAGCCTTTCACTCTAAATGGACAAACAATGGCATACAGACAGCTAATGTGATTCATTAGATTTCTTGTTAGTCAGCATCAGCGCCACTAACTGGAGCTGCCTTCATCAGTCATCACGCAGGTGCACAGCAGCACCTGGCATTAGCACAAAATAATTCATCAGTCTTTAAAGTGAGTGGAGTTAACAGTGCACACTTTGAACTCCCACTCAAATGATATTGTAATCTGAAATCGATGAGAGCTGAGCCAAGGTGGCTGCTTTCATTCAGAGTGAGCTTTCCCATGCTCTCTGGAATCAGAGTTTTGTCCTCGCATACAGGGTGTGTGAGGACAAAAAAATTCACAGCAAGATAGAGAGATGACTCACTTCCTATCACTCTGGTGGCTCTTTGCCCTTTTGCTTTCAGTATATAAGGCCTACCTGCCATCTGTCTTGTCCAGTGAAGTTTATTAGCAGGTAGACTAACGTGGTATGTTCCCAAAGATTTTTACACCCAAAAGAAAACTATTAGAGACTGTCTGGCATCAGATTGTGACAATTAGTGAGTCAGTTTGTAGAAGAGTGCATCATCTATGCCACAGTAGAAGTAACTACAGCGCTCCGACAGCGCTCCAACGGCACCCTGACAGTTTTGACAAATATCTCCTCAGCTAATTTATTTTGAAATGTACACATTGTTTTCATGTGATCCAGTTTTAATATCTAAATCCAGCCTGTGCCAAGCTGAACCCTGTTAACATTTTTGTTTCTGAGACAGAGAGTTTCATTAAACCATTTTATTGTTTTTGAAAAGCAAAAATATAATACTGTAAATACATTACAATATAATAACAGAACATCAGGTCAAACATTTCACCCTGATTCACTTCAGGTTAGCTTTGACCGACTAACTCATACTTGACCAATGGCATCCACTGAACCATGATTCTAGTAAATAAATAAATCATAGCCATTTAGTTCAATAATGGCTTCATCTAAGTGTTTGGGATCACTGCACAGAGCCATGAAATGAGCAGTGGCTTGAATAATAGAATTCCATGCCTACCTAGGAGACTAACACCATTGTATTTCCTGTAGCTCGTTCACAATGAAATTCTTATTGAGGTTCAGCAGCAGAGATAAACTTCAAGTATTTACCTTAGCAGTAAGTTAAAACCACTTCTCCAATGGCTAATCTACTTCTTAACCTTGTTAACATACCATACCATACCATACATACCATATGGTTTTTCATATATTACAAAACGCTTCATGGCAAAATAACAAGTCAATGCTATAACTGTGAATTTCTAACTAACTGCTAACTATCTGGATGCCCACGACTCTTTCACTTGTCAATCCAGCTTAAGCAGCAGTGGTGGGCGGGTCACAAAGCATGAGCTAGAGTTTTCAATGAGAAAGTAAGCTGTTGTTGAATGTTGAAGAGATCAGAAAACCATACAGGTGAAAGCAAGAACAGGAATGGAAGAGTGGAAGAAAACCATATTTATTTAGCCTCACAGTATTGTTGGTCAAAATAGTTACACCGTGTTGTGAGGCTGCTGGCAAACCATGTGGTCATGGCATGGATACAGTATGGGTCACTGGACCAGTGAGATAAGGCCACAATATGCAATATTTTGCTAAGTGCTTGAATTTGATGCCAGTGTATGACTTTAACTATAAAAGAAGCTTTAACTATGTTGCCTTAGATACATAGCTTGTCTCTGTTTTGAGCTGTAAATTTTTTGTTGAGGTGTGTACTTGTTTATTACACCAAGAGAAAACAAATGCAGTCTAATCCACCAGCACTTCAATAAATCCTCCCCTCGTGAAGGTTATAAAGAAACTGTTTTAGGAAGGTGATTCAGCTGTATGATCATTTTGAAGCTTGTAGTTTATGGTGATGTGAATGGAACTGTGTAACAGTGAGACGTGTGTCCAATATTTAGTCTACCTTCAGTAACAATGGGGCTGGACAAAATAATAAATGGGGTTTATTTTTGCATGTCTGTATAGCACAATACAACATCTCCACAAATGTCATCCAACCAAAAGACCATAAAGTTGAATCAACACTTCTTTAAAATGGTTTCAACGATAACTCAACTTTACAACCTTCACAGAGGTGCAATCTAATGCACGGCAATTGAGACTGCATTAGTTTTAGCTTGGTGTACATAACAACCTGGCAGCTCTCCATATATCAACCCTCACTTGCTGTTGCTCTCCACTGAGAGGTGGAGCCTGGACTTCAGCACCTGAAGGGGCGGCGTTAGGGGTTAGAAGTGGGAGGTTTCAACGTATCATTACACAGGCCACCCTCTGCAGACGTGGGCCCATTATGGCCGGTCATTTAGAAACTCCTTCTCTCTGCTTCCGCCAGCCTTGACAAAATGAAGGAAAACTCTTCCTCAAGCAGGCCGATGGGAGGTCAGTGTGCGTTGTGGATCTTTTCTTGCTCTCCTGCATGACATCTGGCGTCTGGGCCCCGAGTGTTTATGTCTTAGGTTTGTAAGAAGAGAATTGTGCGAATATGCAAACTTGGCACCGAGGTCCCTCTCCCTTTCTCTGTCCCAAACTTTCTGCTGAGCTGTCACTTCCCTGAGCTGAGCTAAGACACTGCACCGGCCCTTACAACAGAGCCACGCAGGAAACTTTGTTGTTTCTCAGCACTTTTGTAAAGTGGTTTTCTTGCATTTGCCAGTATTTTCAAAAAATGCATTTCTATGCCTTTTCTTACTTATAGATATTAAAAAAATTGAGTAGTCATTAAAAATGCAGCTGGTGTGGAGAACTTTTCCCTACAGGGACAATATTTTAGGGTGTCTCAAGTGCAAACCTGCCAAATCTCATATGCCATAGGGGGAAAAATAAAAGGAGTTATTACAGTTGTCTTGGGTTACAGAAGTAAAAGTCCATTTATGATCTGTGTAGAAGGTTTAAGGTGACTGACAGAGACCGTCCAGGTCTTGGATACACAGTACATTAATACAGAAGATGAGCAGCTGCACTGAAATAGCTCTCTTTCATTAAAAAATCGAAAGTTCTGTCAGTAGACTGTACATAAAAACATTATGAGAGAAAAAATTCTGTTGCACATTTGGGATTCTGGGTCAATTTTGGATCAGTTCATAAACTATTATGTGGTGTTTTTATATGTTCTGAATTTGCTACAAGCAAACAGCCACTGAGACTCGTGGGTACCTAAATTCTCAGAGGCAGTTGCTGTACCAAACGGACAGGAAATGCTTTTTTCTCTGAAATATTTCTAACTGATGGTTTTAACATAAAACCACTTGTCACAGTTACTGCTATGTTGAGCCATATTTAGGTTTTCATTTGAAAAATTGATGTGTTTATGCATGTGTATATGTGAGAGAGACATTTGTGGATGAAAACGTGTTAGCTATCGAGCTCAGGCTGCATCGGGTCAGAGTGGGGCTCAAATTTCAGCCCTGTGCTCTACTGTAATACTCTGAACACATTTACTGCAGATGAAACAGCTGTTTGCCGCGAGGGAAAGTGTTTGATCTTGCTTCTTCCTTCTCTGTAGGTCCTGCTCAGGTTCCCATGATGTCTCCAAATGGTTCAGTGCCTCCAATCTATGTGCCTCCTGGATACGTTTCACAGGTATTCATCCAGCACCATTTCCAGTCCAGTGCCTCTGATTGGCATCTTGTCGAACTTGAAGCGGCTTTGATGTCTTTTCTTTCTGCACTCTTGTGTGTTTCCTCTTAGATCATAGAGGAGAATGGAGTGCGGCGGGTTCTGGTTTTACCTCAGCAACCAGAGTTCCACCCAGGGGGGCACTCCCCTCTCCACCACCCTCCACCTCCACCCCATGCCCACCTGCCTGCCTTCATCCCACACCCTGCCATGATGCCCCCGCCACCCCACCTGTACACGGGCATGGCGGGGGGCGTGGGCGACATGAGTTCTCAGTATATCTCCCAGTACCATCCAGCTCATATCTACTCAGAGCAGGGTGAGTCGGAGTTAAAATTCGCTGGCCCGTGTTGTTATATTAAGATGTTATTTGTTATTCTCAGGACTTAATTTGTATTCTGTCTAGATATACAGCCAAGGCCTGAGTAAAACTGTTAAGTCTTTCGGTCTCTCAATCTCACTACTGCCCCGTTTATTTGTATGTTCTTCTCACAGTAACCTGTTTGCCATTTTCAGCCTGTTTCTCTGGCTGCTTTTGTGAGCACAAACTCACAAACTCACTTTTCTTTTCCTCTTCCTCTGCAGATTCTCACTCCCAACATGGACGCCCGCCGTTTGTTCACCGAGACGACAGAACAAGCAAAACATACGAGCGTCTGCAAAAGAAACTGAAGGAGCGTCAGGGAGGCGGAGGAGGAGGGCAGGTGAAGGACAGCCCTCCCCTTTCGCCACAGAAGACTTGCAGTAGCCCCGCGTCCGTGGACATTCACAATGGTGTCGGAGGGAAAGGGCCGGAGGCAGAGCAGGCACAGCTCACCCAAGCGATGGCTGGCCCTGACAAGCAGGCGGCCAGGGGAAAAAATGGAGAGTCAGGAGGTAAGGAGGTTAAAGGGTTTGCTGAAATTTACAGTTGGGCTGACACACAGAATTTTCCGGATGTGAGGAGCACGCTGTGTTGTGTTTAGGTGCTGGGAATAGTGCCTCATTAGCTGCATCAGCTGGTGGTAGTGAGGGATCAGCAACACGGCCAACATTACTCTTGATTACATGAACTCTGACTGCTCATTAATCATGAAGTTTTAACACTGCTTCTTGGCGACACCAGTGCATAATTAAAGAAGAATTATCAATTTTAAAAGTGGAGGAAAAAATTATTTTACCTCATGACCTAATGAAGATTGCAGAAATCTAAAAACACTGAAATATGACTTAATGGGGTGTTTAAACAAAACACCATACTTATTTTTTCCTAAATTTGTTCAGAGAGAAGGAGAATAAAGTTGTTGGAAGCTTACAAAGGTATGTAATTACAAAAGAAACTTTGTAATGTTCATGAATGAGGCTGCACCCTTCTCATGGTGACATAAGTTAAAATTTTTAGCCACAATGCACTGGATTCTTACCATTCCTTTTTCCAAAATGGATTTAACAGTCAATTTATATAGAAATTTCATATCCTTGAATTTGAGTAGCTGCGACTTAAACATTAGATTGGTGATCTTTGTAAAACCTAAAAATACAAAAAGTAAAGTTTTCCGGTTTTATTTTTCATTACATTTTTATTCATAATTATTTCACACAAATGTACAATAAGATAAAATGATTAAGTAAAAGACATTTTAATACAAAAGGTCAACTTCACTGTGACATCACAATGTTCTACAAAAACACTTTTCTGATTGTTATTCAATGCTGTAACTCAGGAATAGAAAGAGGTTGTGACTGTATTTCACATTTGGTCAGATACTGAACCAGTGGCACTAATCTTTGGTGCTCAGTGTATAGCTGTGATGTTTGTATAGATGGTTTGTGCTGCTGGGTTTGAAAATGAATGTGAAACATATGAGTCTGGTCAGACTTGTGTCTAAACTGCACCTGGACTGGTTAGCGCAGGTGGTGCCACTAAAGTCATTGCACTTTAAACAGAAAAAGGAAGTTCAACCACCAGATAACATTTTGGATAGATGGTGCAAAGTTACACCCATTATGTCGCTGCGCAGCAAACAGATGGACATGATGTTCAGAAATGTTACAGGAGCAAGTGACACGCACAAAAACCAGCTGAAACAAATGCAGACAGAGACTAAATCACTATTACCTATAAACACCATGTGATTTCTCAAATGCCTTAATTATTTCCCCTCAATTTTGTCATCATTTCATGTGGAGGTGATGCTTTCTTTCCATATTTAACCGAATTTCTCTCCACAGAACTGGACGAGGAAGCTCAGGCCCTCCAAGCACTATTGAGCACCATCAGTAAACCAGCGGTTAGTATTCACGTCTGCTATCTTTTTTTGTTTGTTTGTTTTTTTTGGGTTTTTTTTTATCTAATTGACACAATTTGCATGATTTTATGTGGCTCTATTAGTGCCGTGTTCATGAGAACTTGTAATGATGCAAATGTGGTGCGTCATTAAACATTCTATTAACATCCATGATGAATTCTTGCTGACATCTTGCTAATGGAGTCAGACCTGCTGACTAGCATACATGTGGGACTTTCTATTCCCAAATGTGCAACTAAACAACTGCACTAGCAGTTACTAAAATGTTTGAGCTTTGCTTTGAAAGAGGTACTGATTTTTAACTAAATGCCACATCTTCACTGTGCTGTGCTTGGTGGCACATAGACAAGCAATTATTTTGTCCTAAAATATAAGAATATATATTAGATTTGGGGCGAATATAAGATGGACTTAACCCATGGAAAAACCCTGCTTTAATGGTGCTAGCTTCACAGCAGCATTGTAGATAAATGACAAGGAGAAGGGCTGTTTTACCAGCAGCTGAGTGGAAATCAGAAGAACTAAAAATAGAATTGCCTTGACCTCATATAAAATGGGATTTGTCAGACACGCACACTAAGGTCTCAACTCCTTGTAAAACTAGCAAAACAAGTCTGTTGGAGAAATGATGGATACAGTTAAGAGAGGATGTCTAATAAAGGAAAGGTTCAGCTTCAGTGGACAGTGGATTTTGTTCCATCTTTGCTGTCATACTGATTTATCAGAGGCTTGAGAATTCAACTGAGGGAAGTTAAGTAGTAAGGTCAACTTCCCTAGGGCCACAGCTCCTCCTCTCACTACTAGAGCAGAGATGAGATGAGGTGCAGACTTGACCTGACTGAGCCGTCCCCCCCGCCCCCCTGCCCCCCACTGTGTAGCTCAGGCTATATTTAAACCTTCACAAACCAGGAAGAAAAATCTTAGGGTTCCATAGCACATCGCAATCAAGTGCAGAAAACCCTTTTCCCAAAGTGGCATTAGATCCTTGGACTTGGTTTTAAAGTAGTAAGATTTAGAAAAGTGATGGTGTCATGAGATTTGACAGCTTGGGCGGTTAGAGGAATAAACGCTTTCTTTCCATGTCCTGGTTTGATGGTGTTATGTAGACTTGATATTGACCTGTGAAACTTTCAGGTTTCAGACATCCAGGCCAGAGGAGTGGTAGTGAGCTGGAATGCGCCCACCAAGCCGGAGGGTGACAGCAGCAGCATGGAGGAGGACTGCATCCCCCTGGACCCCCTCAGCTACGAGGTCTCCATCTCATTTAGCGGCAAAGATGGGAAGTACAAGAGCGTATACTGGTAAGTACAAAGCAAGATGCCATGAGACTCAATACCAACTGTTAGTAAAGGTTTTTGCATAGAAATGTTTTTGAAACAACATTCAAGGATGTTTTATTTTTTTCTTTGATGCAGCGGGGAAGAATTAAGTGCTACTTTAGAAGACCTTCGACCAGCAACGGACTATCACGTCAGGTTGGCATAATCCTCCGACTGTTTTTGTTTTAACAACAGCATTACTGCACAGAGGAACATTTTTTCTAACTGCTTTGTTCTTCTTTCCTCAGGGTCCACGCCATGTGTAACTGTTTACAGGGAAGCCCGTCGGAGGCTGTGAGCTTCACCACTTTAAACTGTGAGCCAGATCCTCCCAATCCTCCCAGGAAGGCCAGTGGGACCAAGAACACACTTGTACTCCAGTGGAAGGTAAAAAAAAAACAGTTGGATGATTGATGGAGATTTAGGGCAGATCTGAGGGGCTACTGGCAAGAGCATCTATTTGACAGAAAGCAAAGATTTACTACATGATACATACAGTAGATTAACAATTTTAAAAAATTAATATTTAGACCATGGTCTTGTGTGTGCAGTAATAATTCCCAGGTATTGCATTCATTTTGTTTTAAGTGCTAACTATAACACATTTAATACAGGTTTTGAGTGTGATACCTACCACAAAAAGGTAGGATAAATGGGTTAAAGGTCACCCAATTGAAACCCTTAAAGTGGCTGCGAGAAGGAGAGAAAGTGAATCAGAGATAGCCCCCTCCTCCTCAACAACTGCTGCTGAGATTTCCCTCCAGCATGGAACAACATCTCCTGTGGCTTCATTAAAGTTGCTCAATTGCTAGCAGTAAAACATTGAGGGTGCACAGATCATCTCCCTGGTGTAGGTGTAAATGTGCGATACATGCTCAGCAAACACTGAATTAATGACACCTTTAAAAAGTTTGCACATCTGGATGCGCCTTATTTGTCATTAGTGCCGCTAAAGATTGCATCTTTGGAGTTAGTCGTGGTTACAGTAAGTGTTTACCACTCAATTAAGAATAAAAAATGCTTGGCACTTAAGTCATCAAAAAATATCCTGTCATTCTTTTACTCTGTTCTGCTTCTGTATGCATCCATTTTAAATGACAAAACAAAAAAATGAGTGGGAATCGGTGCATGTATTAGTAATGTGTGTAGTTTATATATTTATCTGGTCAATCAAACACTGTATGGTTTATGTACAGGCTCCATGTGACAACGGTTCCAAAATCCAAAACTACATTCTTCAATGGGATGAGGTAAGTTTTCTTATATTTCACACACTGTTGTTTTATGTGCAGCAGAGATTTGTAGTGACTTGTTGTCCAAACTAACAAGCTTGTTCTCTGAAGGGGAAGGGCACTGGAGTTTATGAACAGTGCTACTATGGACCTCAGAAGCAGTACAGAGTGACCAAGCTTTCACCAGCTTCAAGATACTCCTTCCGCCTTGCAGCCAAGAATGACATGGGCGTAAGGTAGGCACTTCAACATGCCTGATTATTTCCTGGATGGCGCCCTCCCTGTTGTCCGTTTTTTTTTTTTTTTTTTTTTTTTTTTTTATATGTCACTGTTTCTTCCATTCGCTGTCTTCATCCGTGTGCACACATGTGTCTCTCACTCTGTCTCTCCTGTCTCTTTCTCCCATTCTCTCCCATCCTTCGTCTCTCTCTCTCTCTCTCTCTCTCTCTCTCTGTCCTCCCCAGCGAGTTCAGTGAAGTGGTGGACCTGTTCACCTCATGCAGTGTGCCATTGCCACCCTTCCCTCCAGAGTTGGAGATGGCGGGGGTGACCTGGCTGTGTCTGAAGTGGCAGAGACCCACTAGTTCTCCAAAAGAGGATGACATCTACTATATTCTCGAGATGGAGGAAGAAGGCTCGGTATGTCTCTCACAGTGACTTAAATGCATGAATGACTCAGCAATCTGCAACATATTCTGCATATTATTTCCCCTCTATGTTTAGTGCTTGTTGTAGTTGCACAGCCATTCGTTCTTATAAGTCAGTACTGCCAAGTGCATCCCTTGGACTTATTTCATCTTCAGACAGCATTAAATATGTTCAGCATTAAGCAAGCACACTTCCAGTTTTCACAGATATAATCAATGAATAATAGACATTAATTTTCCTGATTGATATGATATGATATGATCCTGGATACTCAAAAGGAAAAATCAAACAAATCTTATTTATTGTGATGCTTCAACAGTTTATGTGACTTATGTTTATAGCTACTGTCACCTCTGCCTGCACCACCTCAAGCACCTAGCTGCAGACATCAGGCCTGGCAGAAAAAACACAAAAAGCCCCCCTGTAGCTGTTTGTCTCCTGCAGAACGCTTTGTTTTCTGCGCGACAATGGTTGTCTTGTAAGTCATTGCTCACCTGGTTGTTTTCTCTCTCCCTTTGTCGTTTGTCTTTGTCCCAGGGATATGGCTTCCAGCCAAGCTACGACGGGGACGAGCTCACATGCACTGTCAGGAATCTCCACAGGAGTACCAAATACAAGTTTAGGGTAAGGAGGCCTTGCGATGTCTGCAAGTCCACAGTTTTAATTTAGGATGCAGCGGAGTGTGCATGTGTAGAGGGGGGGGACAGGCTTCAGGCAAGGAGGCTGCAGAGGCCCACAGTGGCTATGACTCATCTGTTTGCAGGATTTTGCCATCAGGGTGGTGGGCAACTGACAGCATAAACAGAAGGGACTCAACACATGTGGGGCTCTAGTGAGAAACTAGTCAAGCAAAGCAACTAAGCCACTGTGGCGTTTTGGCTGGCAGTAATATGAGCAGGTTTAGGGTTTAGGGACAGATATGTATTTTTGTCTTTGTCTCCCCCACCCTGTATCTCATTTCCAGCCACTTCTCTTAGACCTGACTGTTGACTATTTAATAAATGACAGCTGACCTGTTACACACAGGCCATTTGAAGAGACACATGATGCTCTTGATAATAAGCAGCCAATAAGTGGCACTCCAGTGGGAAATGTTGACATAGATTAATGATAAATTATCTACAGTAAATTGAAGGCTTACACTGTAATCGGCATGTAAATCTTTAAGTGCAGGGGCAGTGTAAAACACCTCCATTTGTTAGAGCCAGATTAAATCGGTTATTTGTATTTTGTGTTCTTGTTTTTTTTTTTGTTTTTTTTTTTCCTGACAGCATCAGTATTTTTCTCACTGCTTTCATTAGCAATGTTCAAACTCATCAGCTGGTTTTGACAGGTTTTCTCCTTAAACCAGTCATGGGAATTGCTTCAGGCATATCTATAAAGGTGTTGGAAATCTCAAAAGTGTCTTTGTGAAAGCTGCGCATAGGTTCAGTGTTATATGTGTTCGCAACGTGTGTCAGGATGTTGGGGGTGGGGCAACCCATCTCATGATGGATCAGGTAATGATATTAGAAGCTTGCAAATTTCAGAGCTGCTCTTAGAAATGTGATTCTGCTGGAGTTAGTGGCTCAGCTCTGACCATTCAAGCTAAATATGTATGCAGTTGAAATACTTTGAAGATACTTAAGATAAAAGTACCTTGAGGTTTTCAACTCTGTGTGCAGCTGCTAGCCCAAAGATGCTGACATAGTCTGAGCCAATTTGTTCATACCAGGGCTTGCAATATAATTATTGTGTAACAACTGAAAAAAAAAAACATCAAACATTATTGCCTTTTGGTAATATTCTGTATTTTTCCTTATTGTCAGCAAATCCCCTGGAAAGAGCAAAACAAACAATGAATTGATCTAATTAACAAGTATTACTTGTTTGTAGCGTCTGTGCCAAACTTCTTTGCTCTATTTAAAACATTCCAATGAGCCACACTGCTGCTCTGGGTAGCATGTTCCATTGTTATGATGAACACCACCACTGGGTGTTGAGATGATCTCACATTTGCCTAAGCTACTTCCAGAAATACTCACCGGTGTGTATTAATGTGGGGGAAAATAGTCCCCGAACAAATGCACTGTTTAGTCCGGAGTAGCAGTAGAAAATACAGTGTCCAGCTGTTTTCTGACATTTTGTAGCCCTTTTAAAAAATGTAAGTATATATTTGTAATCCCTTTCAAAGATTAAATGTCTTCAGCAGGAGCCAGTAGCTAAGTGCTACATACAGTGTAGGAAAGTCAAAGTATTGCGTGACCATCTAATTCATTATAGGTTTTGGATTTTTTGGGATATGTTGATAATAATGAAGATATAGAATAACGCTACTTTCATTTAAATTTGAAGCAGATTTGTTTTATTTAATTTTCCAGGTTATGCATAACTATTATGTTTCACAACTTGGTCATAGTCAGCTTGACTAGACAGATATCCTTTACTCTGAAATGAAACTGTTTTTAGTTAAAGCTGGCGTTCAAAGAGCCCCTCTCCTTAACATTTAACTGCTTTTTTTTATATCTGAAATCGTAGAAAACTGTATAGACTGCTGACACTAGTAGTACACTTTACTAAGAGACAGAAAAACCGACACCACGGCATTCTTAAACATGATACTGACAGAAAGGTATTGTGTTATCCAAACAAACCACCATATGCCCAAATGAAATGTTCATTAGTCACTCGCAGTACTCCCTCCCTTCCCCTCATTTCCAATTACCCAGCTGTGCAGTGTGAGGGCAGGCTGGCTGTGCAGGTTTGTCTTGGTATAGTATGTGGATTAGCAGCAGCACAGAGCTTGTCATATAACTGCAGATGTGCCACAGTGAAACGCAAATGCCGCCAAAGCTTATTGCCTCATTTTTGTTGATTGCAGCGCCTGTGGTGTCTAAACAGTTCTGTTGAATTGCAGCTTTAAGAAGCTGAATCTTTTTGATAATGTGGTGTTTGTCTGAAGCCATTTTGGTCGTTGCGCTCACCGGCTCTCTCAGATCCCTTCATTACCCTTCTCAGAGTCGAGTCAGTGCTTGTTATCAGGGAACGTAATGACCTTTATACACTTGCCCTTACTGACTGACAAGGAATAATATGACTTCTCACTGATGTCATACACTTTCTCTAGGTGGCGGCATACAACTCAGAGGGGAAGAGTAACCCCAGCCAGGTGGTGGAATTCATCACAAACCCAGACCGGCCCAGCTTTCCATGCAGGCCTGTCATCAGAGGAAGAGTCCTGCCCAACAGCTTCAAGATGGCCTGGGGTGAGCATTTCCTAACAGCTGCCCTTTCTGTTCTAAAAAGACACTTCCATGTAGTTGATAACCTGGCAAAGCAAGTTTACAATGTCACATTTCATCGAGCTCTGCCTGAGCACAGATGAATCCGCTGGAGACAGGTGATGCTCCGAGTAGTCGATACAATAGATGAACGACAGTTCTCTCCTTCATTCAGACATCAGCGGGAGTCCTTCCTGCACCTCACCAGACAAACACATCACTCATTCACTGCTGTGCTTGGTCTCTGCTTCTGTTTTTTTACAGCATGGGGGAAAAATAGACACGTCTGCAGACCTGAAAACATATTTCTCTGTTTCCACTAAAAATTTGTTTCTGAGGACAGATAAGAGTTGGAAATGGCCACGTCACTTTGTCTACATTTATATTTACTACTAACAGTATAATAAAGATTTTGGGAACTTTATAGAGGCTACTATCATCAAATCACCCCCCCTCCTCCCATATTTCATAGTTTGTTGGTTTGCTTCAGTGCACATTTTACTGCAATTCATCAATTCTCCAGTGGATTTTCAGTCATAACACAGAGAAGACTGAGCTTACTGCCACTGCCAAGCTACCCAGGTGAAGAGATCGGTTTACAATGATTTTTCTTTGTTTGTTTTGAAATATAGAGCCCCCAAAAGACAACGGTGGAGCAGAGGTTACCAAGTATGTTGTGGAGCTGTCTGAGGGCTTAAGTGGTAAGTCTCAAATGGTGATACAGGTAAAGGTTTTAGTTCAGGTAAAAATTTTGTTTTCTGGATGTTGAAAACATGAGTTTATTGAAAGAAGGAAACTGTATTTGAAATTTTTTTTTTGTTCTTAGGCTTGTCGTGGGAACTGGTGTACTCGGGGCCAGCTATGGAGCATGTGTGTGAAGGCTTGAAGCCCGGCTGCTCCTACCAGACGCGAGTTTACTGCATGAGCGAGGGGGGGCAGAGCCCGGTGAGTCATTCAGCGTCAGCACACGTGCACACACACAGCCCAGCACATGGCCTTGTGTTTCAAACAGATAGCTATAAGTGATAGTTCTGATTTTATTTAGGTAGAAAGAAAATACAAAATATGTTGGGTAGTGCCAAGATTAATTTTAAACTTGATTAGATTTTATTAAATGCATGTCTTGTACTTCAAATGGATAACTGCAAAGCTGGATCACCTCAGATGTAAACAGTCTCCCCATATTAGCTGCTGCAGTCAACTCAATAATGTAGCTTTATCCACCTGATTATGATGTGCTGTATTTCTTATTATTGATGCATTTCTTGGCTGTTACATGGACAGTAATTGTTCATCCAGGCAGCCATGAATCTTGCCACATCCCGTGGTTGATCTGATAAATTTTACATGACTGAATGAATTCTAGATATGCACTCTATTTATGGTGAGTTTTAATAGGAAATTGTCATTCACCCAGTCTCCTATGTTGGGAGATTAGTCTATGCTTCCTGGTGTGCGAGAACAAGGCAAAGCCTGCTAATCGATTAACCCTCCCCGCATGTGTCAGAGGATGTTTTTCTTAATTAGTTCAGTTCACAGACGTTCTTCATTAATTTCTTCATCAGCTGTTAGTGCATGCATTTATTCATGATGGGGCTTGTAAAGACACATGAGTCATGGTGGTGAGCCCCTGCCTTTCAGTGCAGCACAATGTGACATAACACTCACATGTTTGCCTTTTGTCACAGAAACTGAGTTTGAAAAAGACCTATTTTTTGCTCGCCAGACAATCTTTCTAACTTTATCCACGGTTTTGTAGGGAACACAACATATTTCTCTGCGTGTTGGTGACAACGCAGTCACATTTGTCTCCCCTCTGCTCTGTTGTAGCCTGAATCAGTCTGATAAGCTGCTGAAAATGGCAATCTGCATCCAGTGTGTTTGCTGTGCAAGAGAGAAGGAGAGGCAGGGTGTGAGATTGTCAATTTGATATTTTCTCTGCATCTTAATTGGTGTGTTGTTTTCCCTTGCAAGCTGTCGGAGACCCTGCAGGTCCAGACTCCCGCAGTGCCCCCAGGGCCCTGCCAGCCCCCTCGGCTGGTGGGCAAGCCCAAAGCCAGGGAGGTGCAACTGCGCTGGGGTGAGTCATTCTTCTCCAACTCAGATCTGTGTGGGATGTATTCAAGCTTCTGTCGATGCGTTTATTTGTCTAGCAAAGTACCTCAAAGCAGTGAGCTTTGATTATGAAGTTTGTATTGTTCGTACATTTATCTGTGTAAATATTCTGGATTCTTTTATTTCATGGCCAACCTTTTTTTAAAGTGTATTGATTTTTCTAAACACTGGTTGTACACATTTCCCAGGTCCCCCTCAGGTAGACGGAGGCAGCCCAGTGTCCTGCTACAGTGTAGAAGTGAGTGGGCCGCAGTCTGAGGAGAGCAGGGAGGTTTACCAGGGCCCAGAGCTGGACTGCTCTGTGGGAGGCTTAATGCCTGGCAAAACCTACAGCTTCCGGCTCAAAGCAGCGAACAAGGCTGGGGTGAGAAAGACTGTTAAAACTGATCAACCAATACCATGAGGAGGGACTGTTTTTTTTTTTTTTTTTTTTTTTCTTACGCAAGTTTTCAACCCTCTCCTACTAAATTTGATCTGAGAAGTCTAATATTAGATTTTTCAGCAGTAATAATTGTTTCTATTGTGTGGATAGTTTGGGCCTCTTTCAGAGCGCTGTGAGGTTACAACCGGCCCCGGAGCCCCTGAGCAGTGCAAGGCTCCATCCACCACATGCAAATCCCCCAGCTGTGTTGTTGTCACCTGGGAGGTAAGACCAATTCCTCTTCCATCCCCCCCCACTGATCAACACAAGACTAATAAACCACTGCTGTATTATCAAAGTCAGCCACAGTCTTTCCTCTGTTTAAGTGCTGATGGGAACTGTTGTTGGGGTTTGTCTTCCAGGCTCCTCCTTGCAATGGAGCCCCGGTGACAGAGTTTCGACTAGAGTGGGGAGCTGCTGAGGGCAGCATGCAGGTGTGTTACAGCGGACCAGGACTCAGCCATGAAATGAAGGGGCTGCTGCCTGCAACCAACTACTTCTGCCGGGTGCAGGTGAGCATTAATAAACGCTTAATTCAGCCAAGCCAAGTCTGTTTCCCCACTGTTAAAATGACAACCTGAAAATGGAGTCACATCTCTTTAATTGTATTGTATACTTGTGAAGACATGGGCGTCCAATAAAAGGCAGAATAGTTGAATTTCACAATAAGATCACTCAAACAGCAAAACATTTCCAGTTTGTGTCTGTTGAGGTGGAATCTGATCAAATTAGTGAATTTGTTGTCCTTCAAGGTTTGAGGTGAATTTTAAAGGGGGAACATCACTTGTAGATTCCACCCTCTTTTTTGTCAACCTCTTCTTAATGGAGAAAGATTTATTTAATATTTTTTTTACTTTTTTCTGAAACATGTCACCATTGATGCTGCCAGTTCTTTTTTTAGATGAGCAATGTTCAAGAAAAAAATCTGTTTTTAAATCGGTCACAGGATCCACCCCCGAGGAGTAATCAGAATTTGATTTGGTGGGAATGATGCATCAGAAAATGACTTAAATGTTTTTCAACTTTACAACTGCAATTTTCCACTCTCTGTGTCATTGTGGCTTAATGGATAAATCATGATTCTAACACTGTTAACTGGGGTTAACTTTGGGGGATCTATGGTGGAACCAGTATAAGTATTAAGGAGGCCGATGTAGGGAGATTATTTCGCCTGAGTAGGAAATACATGATCATTAAAACATATGTCACGCCAGTACTTATATTTGTGATCATAATTGTCTAAAAACAATGCTACTAAGGTAAATTACATCATACCACTTAGACCACCATAGATTCCTTCTATGTGGTTTCTGTTGGTTGGCAGCCATTTAGAGAATAATTGTGAACTGTGAATTGATTTTTGACACAATGTTCTTCTCACATCAATGCAAAGCTGTGACTCAGTTTTAATTTGTTCGGCAACTGCAGTGCAAACGCTGTTTCGTTTTCAGAGGTTTGATTTACTGTGCCTGCCTGTTTCAGATGGGTATCTGCTTGCTAAGAGCTACAATTACCACTGTTTGTATCTGAAATACAGTTGGTTCAGTAGTTACTTCATCATGATGAATAGTCTAAAACAACAGCAGGTTAGACCATGTCTTCTAATGTGCTGTCGCAGTGATTGCATTTCTTGACTGTCACCAATGAAGCCAGCATTTGTCTAATAGGAAAGACAGAGTCTGGCATTAAAACATTGGCTTTGTCCTTTGGATCTGGTTCAGGCTGAAATTTCAGGCTGTGCTATACTCTTGCAGCCTCTTTTGTGGTCCAACAGGGGAGGAAAGGAACTCTCAGAAACACTGAGTGCTTATGGGTCCTCACACACAGACTGGATGTTTTTTTTTTTGTTTTGTTTTGTTTGTTTTTTTGTCACCTCACTGCTGCTATTGGTCCACAGAACAGACAGTTCTTTTCTGATGCAAGTGCTCAGATCATCCTTAAAAATTGCAATCTGTTCAGACTATAAAACCAGACTTTTATTACAAAACAGTTAAATAAAATCTAACCCATGTACTCTTATCTTTTCAAATATGCAATTTTACTTATTTTTCCAGTCTATGGGGTTTGGCTTTAAAATGAAAAACCAGATACTTATTAGGACTTAACACCCTGACCAGCGATGTTTACATTGGAACTCCATCTTGTGGTCAAATATGGATGTTACACGTGTTCACATCACAGGTGAGCGTTGATGTTGACTCGATCAGCTGACTCTTGTGTCTGTTGTGTGTGTGCAGGCCATGAACGTTGCTGGCGTGGGGCCCTTCAGCGAGGCAGTGTTGTGTCAGACACCCTGCTCCGTGCCTGCAGCCGTCAGCAACATCTACACACTGAAGGAGTCAGAGCTGCAAAGGTGCGAGGCTCCGGTGGATGCAGATGAAGATGAGGAGGAGGAAGAGGATAGCAGTTCCCAGGCACCACCGCTCTACTCTCCATCCACTTGCCTGGGCATTTGCTGGGACCCCCCATGCGATCACGGCTCCGAGATCACTTCCTACCTGATTGACCTTGGAGAGCGCCAGCCCACTGTCATCGGCCCCGTCACCAAACACATCATCCAGCATCTGCAGCCCGACACCAGCTACAGGTGGGTTCAACACAAAGGGTTGTGAAGTATACCTATGTATTTCACGTGCAACAGATGTCAGTGAAAACAGTTTTAGACTGTCAGACCTCAGAACTCACAAGTCATAGAGAGTGGCACAAACCAATTACACACTTTCAACACACTTGCACATTAACTCGGTCTGTGATACTTTGTGCCAAAGGAGGGCAAAGAGAACAACTGAAACCAATTGTGATTAGTCACATTTGTAAGTCCAGGTTTATCTGGACAGGGCAGTTGGCGGATTTAGACCAGACAGCATCATTTTTGTTGTGGTAAATCTACCACGGCTGGTCGCTTGTCTTTATTTCTTTTTGATTCAGGATTGACGATTTATTCGATGACTCCAGGTGCTGTACTCAACACGCCGCATTTACCCATTCACACAGGCACATTCATACATCACATACATACACTCACTCATACACCTCAGCCAGAGCCAACACAACAGGTGTAGTTTTACAAGAGACTTAAGTCATGCACAGTTAAATGATATAAAGCCTCTTTAATGGATTTATATTATAAGAAAGTCTTATTTATCTGAAATATCATCTGCTTGTTTTAAGTGTTGAGTTATGCAGTGAAGTCTGGAAGCTGTAGGACATTAACACTGTTTTGACTGGACACGTTAGACTTGTAATGAAACAAAGACTGGGGTTGAATAAAAGTGCTGACTTTGAGGTATCCAGACCCAAGACAGAGCCAAAACATCACTAAATGTATCATTGTGAAACCACTTACATACTGCACATTAACAAAGGCTGAACATAAACATCTGTCAATGACATAAAATACTGTTAATGCCACTTTGCCACTCGCTGCAGGCTTACTGCTCAGGTCAGCTCAGTCCTCACAGCTCTCTGATGTTGACATCCCTTTTGTTATCCTCAGGATCCGAATCCAAGCCCTGAACAGCCTGGGAGCAGGCCCCTTTAGTCACACCTTTAAGCTGAAGACGAAGCCCCTGCCTCCGCAGCCACCCCGCCTGGAGTGCACTGCCTTCAGCCACCAGACCCTCAGGCTCAAGTGGGGTGATGGCCCAGCAAAAGCCGCCACCTCAGATGCCATCCAGTATCAGCTGCAGATGGGGGACAAGAGCGGCAGGTCAGTGGCCATTAGGCATGGGGAAGAGATAAACCGATAAGAGTGGAGACGGGTGTTTGGCCAAAAGCTTCATATGACTGTAATGAGGAGGGTGGGGTAGAGAGGAAGTAATGCACCACACAGAGTGCCTTATAAGGACAGGAAGTGATGATATGCTTTATGTCACTGTATATTTCCTGTCAGGAGTTACTCGTCTTGTTCGCTTTTTGACATCTTGACCCTTTTACTCATTATATCCTCTCTCTCACTCTCTCTCTCTCTGTCTCTTTTCTCTCTCTCTTTTCATGTTCCTGTCATTGCAGATTTATATCCTTGTATAAAGGACCATGCCACACACACAAAGTCCAGAGGCTTAATGAGTCTACCTCTTACATGTTCCGCATCCAGGCCTTTAATGAGGCGGGCGAAGGGCCCTTCTCCAATGTTTACACATTCACCACCCCACGCTCTCCTCCAGCCCCTGTGAAAGGTACAGTGGCAGCTCTTTCTTTCTTTCTTTCCCTCTCTCTTTCTCATATATTCACCCTCACTTCACCCGATGTGGATCAGCTCTTATTATCTTCACGAACACTCTCTGCTGACACGCAGACAGCCAGTGTGGCCAGCTTTTAACCCCAGTTGACCCAGGTTTGACTTGCAATTTGATTACGACCCAGCAGGCAGTGTTTTCACTCGTTGGCTGTCATCATGAGTAGGGTTGTTCAGCCCTGCAGTGTGGTCTCAACCAGCCTCTGCAGAACCTCTTTTGATCCTACGTGTTGAAGTCAGTAATGAGGACGTGGGTTTTATTCACAGAGCAGCACCTCTTCTGAAGCAGCCTGTCATGTGCCAGTTTGTCAGCGTTACTCAGCACTGTTTGTTTCCCCGCACGGTGAAGTGGACTCTCAACTATAAACTGTTTGAATTCAGACTAACCGCTTCCAAAGCCTAATATCACCTTGCCACAAAGGATTAAAACCCTCCCTGCTTCTGATTTTTTTTTTTCATGTGGTACAACCACATATTGTTTTTGCTTAAAATTCCACCTACCTAAAGAAGAGCATGACTCATACTTATAGCACTCTGCTGAGGGGAAAAGTTACATGTAGTTTTCTTTTAAAACAGCTGAGTCACTACTGTATTTTATTGGGAAGTTTAATGTGTATTTTGTCTTTGAATTTTCCCTTTTAATGTTAAAGATTTCAAATGTGGTTATTTCTAAATTCAGTGAAGTTTTGTAGTTTACATTTCATGTTGGACTAAGTCTTAAACACATCTCAGTGATAGTCATGTGCTGTTGCCCTTCAGGGAGAAGCTGCAATATGTAGAGGTTCAGTTCAAGTGGTAACTCTCCGTGATGTGAATGGCCATTTTGAAGCCTCCAGTTTGTACTTTGTCCATTGCAATATTGATTTTTTTTTTTAAACCAGAAGAAACCATATTTGGAAGAGAAGGTGGCACTGCTTTATGGTCTGTTTTCCTCTAAATAAATCATTTAAAAAATTTACATCATGTTGTATTGAACAAGAACTGAAACTACAGACTGAGACCATAAACACATTAGAAAAACGTCTACTGAGGTAATAAATCTAGAGAAAAGTAGGACCGTTTTCACATATACTTCAATACAATCTGACTTCTTTTTGCAACGAGTAGAGTCGCCCCCTGATGGTCATTAGATAGAATGCAGGTTTAAGGATCTTCAGCACTGGCTTCACTTTACAGCCAGAGTCTACGTCCACTTGTATGTACAGTTTCTATTATATGTTAATGTGCAGAATGGTTCAGAGTTTAGTTAGTCAGTGCAGCATATATGTACCAGTCTTTTCAGATGGTTCTGGCAGAGCTATTTCCATATGTTAATATAGATACAGAAACTAACTGTATCAGGTTACTTTTTCTTCCTCCCCTTTCTGCCCCTTTCTTGATCTGACAGTTTGATCCCTTGTTTTAAATCTGATATCAGTTCAGTTACCGCGGATGTTGCTCACCTTCAGTTTGCTCTCTCTTCCTCTTGCTCCCACCACCTTCATTCTGCAGCCCCTAAAGTGGAGCGTCTCGAGGACAACTCGTGCGAAGTCACATGGGAGGCCCTCCCACCCATGAAGGGGGATCCGATCACCTACACTTTGCAATGCATGATGGGCAACTCTGAGTTTAAACAGGTACTGGCTGTTGCTGTGAAAATGTTTGTGTGCTCGCCCCTCGTACTTTGTGTCCTTCATTTGTCACCTGCGGGTGACCTGCCATTCATCACAGTGGCCTTTTGATGCAGATCAGGATGCAGACAGATCCGGGGCCTTAATGTGTTCAGCGTGGTATTGCAGCGTTCTGCATTAGTCACTGCTGGCTTCAAATTGCCCATTATGCAAAGGTCATTGATCCATGAGGTATCCCAGGTGTCTTGCCCCTTGCCAGCACATTCATCCCTCTCAGTGGCCTCCAGCCACGTTAACGTGGAATAATGTGCACTGCAGGTTTATGCTAATCTTGCCACATCATACATGGCAATTGAATCAGGGAGTTGAAATATGTGGCAGCTATTCTGCATGAGTTTGTTTCTATCTTTACTGTCAGTCTTGGTGGCCTTGACCCGATGTTTTAAGAAAGGGGAATTATTCATTTTCTGAAGCTGTGCACCAACCAGGCCAAAGCTGATTGGCTGGTGTGTAACGGACAATATGGTAATTTTATACTTATGGTAATTTGACACCCAGTATAAAGTTAAAACTGTTTGCACTCTCCTCCAATAGTCTTCAGTCTCTACTTTTCTGATTTAAATGCAAAGTTAGATCACTCAGGGAAGAGAAGTGTCACTCTAGCAACCAAATAGATCAGGTTCACAAGGCGCTCTAAAAACTTGTGGGTGTGTCAGCTGAGTAAACAGCAAAGGCAGATGGCTTCCCACTTCATCCAAGGCTTTAACAGCACAACTCTAACAAATATATCAGAAAATAGCCAGTGAGTTGGAAAAAAAACTGTTTTTTCCTTATGCCTAAAAGTTACTTCATCCAGTTTGTCAGAAAAAGTAACATAGGATAAATTCTGTCAGTACAATACAAACTAACCTCATTTAAGCAGTGTTGCTGACCAACTTCAGTATACCAAGAAGATTCATTTAAGATACTGGATTCCAGTATTTTCTCTGTGATATATCATCACAAACATGATGATGAAATAGAAAGAAAAGTGGAAAAGACACAAATAATTAATTTCTGTTGTTAAGAATAAAAGGGATCTGAAGTATCCCACTAAGACAAAACCTTTCATACTATTTCTGTCTTTCTTGTCTTAATTTCAGTTTTTAATCATGTGTCTTGTTTTCCTCCGTCCTGTCCGCAGGCCTACAAAGGCTCTGCCACATCCTTCCATGTGCTGAACCTGCAGCCCAACAGTGACTACCGTTTCCGGGTGTGTGCTATCAGGCAGTGCCAGGATGCCCCGGAACTGAGCGGTCCCTATAGCCCCACAGTGACCCTCTCCCCCCAGCGTAATGAGGTGGCGGTGAGTGGTGGCGCAGCCGGCTCGGGGTCCAGGGCCAGCACAGAGTCCAACCGAGCCAGACGTAGCCTGACGGATGAGCAGTGCGCTTTCCTCCTCCTCATGGTTTTTGCCGTCATCGCCATCCTCATCGCTTTTGTTATCCAGTACTTTGTCATTAAATGAGCAGTTTGTGCCACCCAGCTGCAGGGTTATAGCTTTATTCTTTCCCCTCTCTCTGTGGTTTTGTATTCTTCATTTTATACTTATCGTTTTCCGTCATCAACAGAGTAATCACATTACTCGCATTGAGGTGTAAGGGGAGGACGGGCTGGTGAGCGAGAGCTGGGTAGCAGTTATAATATTGAGGACGTAACACCTTATTCGGCACCTGTGATGACCTTCCTGACTCTCCTGCCTTTGTGACCCCACCCTAACTCTGTGGTATCTGTTGGTCAGCTCAGATTTCTGTTCCATTATGATCAGCTTTCTGTGCACAAGGAAAGAGCAGGGACATGGTTTAATTTGGGGAGAGTGTCGGGGTAAGATGCGCTTCTACTCATGTACCTGTTGATTTCAGTATTTAAATATATATATATATATATATATATATATATATACACATATATATGTGTGTGTTTGTCTGTATGTATATGTATATATAAATATATATAAAATGTGTATAGAAATAGTCATTATTTATATTTCCATTGATGTGTCCAGTATGAAACTGTTTCTGATAGATGTGTTCCAAAAATAGTATGTAGGTATGTCATTAGCCTATGTGCTATATGATCCTGGGACCTGGTGGGCCAGTGTTTGCACAGTGAGGTGTGTGTCCAGATGTGTATATTGTATGTAGTTTGTGCCACCGAGGTACACAGCTGGGAGGGGCTTCAGGGCCAGATGAAGGGACTTAGGCCCCTGCTGGAGTTTAAGGGGTCTAGTGAGAGAAGGAAGAAGTGAAAAAAAATCTTGCTCACATTATAGAACGTTCATTTAGCACTTTCCAACCTTTTTGATGTTGAGAATGTTTAAGGATGCAAAAATGACTGGAGAAATGTTAGTATATTTTTGTACAGTGAAGACACAAGGACCTGTAAGTTTGAGAAAAAAAATGCTCAGTATAAAGTTAGAAAACAAACAAAAACCAAACTAACAGTCAATTCTAATTATTTTTACTATCATATAGTTATACTGTAGCTTGTTTTTACAATCATGCAGCTGCTTTACTCTGAAATATTGTTGTTCAGCACAAAAAATGTATGCTTAACTGTACGTTTTTATTTTAGTTTCTTTTTCTTTTCCCCAGTAATTGATTTTGCACCTTAGTGAACGAAAACCTTGACTGATTGCGTCTTGGTCTTGTGATGCATTTTATAGAACACACTTTGAGATTGTGCAAGCCCTACTTGTGTTTTGGGTGTTTTAAAAGTTGTAGTACCACATAACGTGTCACTGAAACAGCTGATCTATCTCAGCAAAAATAAAAAAAAACAAAAAAAATAAATAAATAAATTTAAAAAAAAAACTGAAAAGTATGTACCAGTTGTTTCAGAGGCCTTAATTGGAGAGGAAAAAATCTTGGGAGAATTTTCTTAATTTCTCTTAAGTTTCGATGTTTTTCTTTTAGTGTTAGAAAACACTAAAATGTGTTTTATTTCCTTTTATTTTTGCAACATTTATTTGATGTTAGTAAATATGTAATCGTGAGAGAAATGGAAAGTAGTTATATGTATCACCTATGATTTATTTTTGATTTTTTTTTTTTTTTTTTTTTTTTTTTTTTTTCTTGTCAGGTCATACATGTGTGAAGTATATTTTTTTATAATATTGAAGTAATATAAGTTAATACTCTCCAGAGAAAATAATAAATCCTGAGTACTCATGAATCATGGAACGCAAATGGCAGATACAAAACATCATGTACTTCCTGTGAATCTAAATTTGCCTTTACTCTGTGTGTTAAGTATCCATAACAGATTGCTAATGCTGACTTTCACTAGTAATCTGGCTGTAGGGTCAAGTGTTGTTTGGTTTTGGGCAGAAAACTGCTGTTGCAACTGTAAAAATGAAATACAGGTACCTTGCAAAACGTCTTGGATAATTACATGATTTGGTCTTTGGGACATTCTGCAAATGTCTTTTCTTCGTCATTTAAAGAATTAAAATTCCTATTTTTGATAGCTGATTGCAACGTGTGCCATTTTAACACCTCTTCACCCGGGGCTTACTACCTTTGGCTGGGGAGATTAACAAAATGCTACAAAAATGAGTAAAATATGCACAAAAATAGAGACCATTTTTATGTAATTTTAATGTTTGCAGTTACCTCATACACCGTACATTCCAAAATGAAAATTTGTTATATTATACATACTACCAGACATATCACTTTAAAATGTTCGTTATGGGAAAAATGTATAATCATAGGTATGTATCTAAAGTGTATCTGTATAGCCATGATATCTACAAAGGATCCATGCACAATAAAAGATTTATAATTCTTAATCGGGTGTGAAGTTTGATCGTATGTCCTTGACGACTCATCAGTAATAACGTGACTGTGATAACTTCAGTCACCTGTTCATCATCAGTATTAACTGCACGTATTAGCAGCACTTGTCTCAGCTGCTGAGACTTTCTAACTCAAGTGACACTGACCATAAACAAATCTAAAGAACTAAAGGGAAACAGCCATGGTAAAATGATTCAGTGCTGATACTGAATACTGGATCTAGGATCAGGTTTCTGCCTTATTTTTATATTCCACCACATCATCCTCATTATCAGTCACAGTAAATAACATTTGACAGCATGCGCTACTGTACATTTACTTTACTGGCAACACAACAGAAGGGATCTGAAAAGATTATTTGTTATGGAAAGACATATTTGACATAAAGTGTGTAGACTTGACTGCATTTATCATTTTATTTCCTTTATACTTCAGTACTTTTTTCTTATCTTTATTTTTCACTCTCATCTTGAAGATCAACCTTATGAGCCGCACCACACTGAATTTCACCACGCATGTTTATTGTGACAAATAAAGCTTTGAATCTTTTGAAAAAATGTTATTTGATCATTTACAAGTAAATTCTCAGAAAAATTTTCGAGATAAATAATATTCAGTCCTATGTGTGTCCAGATAAATTAAGACTGACATGCATTTAAAATCTGCACATCCAACAAAGAAGCAGAGCAGTGAGCCATGATTAATTAACTGACTGTTTATTTTTAATACATTTAAAACAAAGAATGAAAGAAAGATTTTGACCAACATGAGTCAGATGAGCTCCACCCTGCCAGAAAACCACTTATCCTGAGTCCGAGTTCACAGCAATTTCTCCAATCTAAGGATCAGTGACAGACAAGTAGACAAAACCTAAATGGAAACAGCTTCTAATCTTCTTTCCTTGGCTCTGCTCCTCTTTCTTTCCTCGTCTCCTTTTTTCAGTCAGTCTCTAAACAAGGAAACTTGTTTCTAAGCCTTTAACAGAAATCATGGATAAACTATTAAGAATTCAATCTTTACATCATTATAGGGATATTGGGCTTTGTTTATTTAAAACCGGCTTTAACACTGCTTCTACACACACACACACACACACACGTGTGTGAGCGAGAGAGACAGCTGAATGAAAGCTTCACAGGTATATGTAAGAGTTGCATAAGCACACCTAAGTGGTGTAAGCAAGAGAGTCATGATTAATGAGGGTGAAAGTGTCTCAGCAGTCACCAGTCTGTGAGCAACATTGGCCCTTGTTGAGAGACAAACTGGAAACCTTTTAAAACACACACACACACACACACACACAAATGGGCAAACAAGCTTTCCTGGTCCTGTTGGTTTGACGGGAGTAAACCCCCCCCTGCCCCCTCAGGTTTGAGTGGTGAATCCGGCCGTGGGTCAGCTCAGTGTAAACACACAAATATACGCCCCTGGTGTCAGTGCGACTCTCGTTACAAAGGTTCATTGACATCTAATGGATGTGGTGGCGCTGAACCAACAGAGCACACTGCTGGTTATCCAGCAGGTCAGCCAGGCTTTGGCACAATATAGAGAAGACCTGCAGATCAGGAACTGAAAAGCTGAGCGTGTTCATGACACAAATCTGTCACTTTTTGGAAGATGCCATGCTTTCAATTCACTCACAGAGGAAACAATTTTCCTCTCCTTTCATTTTGATCTGCAGAGACTGAAAGACTCTTTCCCTCACCCCAAACCATTAAATCAGACTGAAAACCTCTGAATTTGTGGATTAGTGGGATGTAAAGTCAAGAACATTGTGCTCTGACTTGTTGCAGGTCACACCACACTACAGCTGGTATTCTAGGATTGAAAATCAGTATTAAACCTTAACCAGGCAAAAGAATTCACACAAAAAATATCAACTAATCCCCTTTAATCCATTGTCTGTGTATCACTGCCAGACTTTTTACACTCAAACATGTCTGTGGTCTTCTGACCTCTGCAGGCCTCCTCGAAGTACTGACCGGACTTCATGGCATTCCTCTCCGACCAGACCAGCACCGTTGAAGTTAAGTTTGTTATAACAAGCGTGTGCGGGAACTGGAGGGTGAGGAGGAAGAGATGAGCTGGTGGGGGTGTGGAGTGATGAAGGTGAGCGCAGAGACAGATGGGGCTTGTGAACAATTAGGCAAACACAGGACTCGTTTTTCAGCGACTACTTCCAGAAGGCTCGGCCAGCATGCTGGGACTTCAGTGACTGATGCAGTCATTGATAAAGTTAACAGGCCTCTTTATAATATGTATATCTTGTCTATTTGTGTTCAGTCCAGATCAGCGTGATCCTCAATCTGCATTTATTCTCCCAGAGGAGCAGCAGGGGTGGGGAAGTGGTGGTAAGGGGGTGGGGGGGCTTGGGGTGGGGGGGTTCCCCTCAAATCTTATTCCGTGTCTTATGTCTTTTACCGTCATCCATTCTGTCATCATTTGATTACGCAGATTACTTTCACACACAGACACACACACACACACACACACACACACACACATAGAGCAGACTGCCTCCCTGTTGCTCCCCGGCTCCTTAGGGTGCCGTGGAGGAGGTGCTCCTTTCTTCGTCTCTCTCCAGAGCTCGACTGGCTGTTCAGCATCAGGGACCTGCTCTGCCACTTCGTGTGTGTGCGCCACTTCTCCTGCTGCCTCTGCTGTTCAAAGATCCAGCTCAGTTTGAAAGGTAAAGCAAAGATTTATTTATTTTTTATATTTTTTGTGACACCTGGATGTTAATTTTGGCTTAAGGGGGATCACACCAGTGAGTTTGCATGTATGTTTTTGAATATATTTTTCTGTGGATATGAAAATAAATTAGTGCACTAATGTGTGTTGAACAATAATTTTAAATACTGCTAGCAGATGTTCATAGTCTAAATAACCAATTACATCTAATAAAACTAAAAATGTCACATAATTTGTAGTTGAGGTGATAAAACTTAAGTTTAACACAAGTTTGGTTCTTAAATGTCTAATTTTTCTCTCTTCAGCTTCCTGTTAAGTCTTCATTTCACACTTTACTGCAACACTTAGTGGACGCTGGCATGCCCTGGACCAGACCGCAGGTAGACCTTCATGCCGGTGGGGCAGAGGCCATGGACCACTACAGTGTAGACGACCACCACTACAAAGGCTCCCTGTTCCCCACCTCCACCCTCATCCCCGTCACTGTCATCTGCATCCTTATCTTCATTGTTGGGGTGACAGGCAACACCATGACCATCCTCATCATCCAGCACTTCAAGGACATGAAGACCACCACCAACCTCTACCTGTCCAGCATGGCAGTGTCTGACCTCATCATCTTCCTCTGCTTGCCATTTGACCTATATCGCCTGTGGAAGTATGTGCCCTGGCTGTTTGGGGAGGCCGTGTGCCGCTTCTACCACTACATTTTCGAGGGCTGCACCTCAGCCACCATCCTCCACATCACGGCCCTGAGCATCGAACGATACCTGGCCATCAGCTTCCCCCTCAGGAGCAAGGTGGTGGTGACCAGACGCAGGGTCCAGTGCATCATCCTCGCCCTGTGGGTTTTCGCCTTGGTTTCCGCAGCTCCCACACTCTTCCTGGTCGGGGTGGAGTATGACAATGACACACACCCGGACTACAACACGGGGCAGTGCAAGCACACCAGCTACGCCATCAGCTCAGGGCAGCTACACATCATGCTATGGGTGTCCACCACCTACTTCTTCTGCCCAATGCTCTGCCTCATTTTCCTCTACGGCTCCATTGGGTGCAAGTTGTGGAAAAGCAAAAATGACCTGCAAGGCCCCTGCGCTTTGGCCCGAGAGAGGTCACACAGGCAGACAGTCAAGATACTGGGTGAGTGGGTCGTTTCTGCTCTGCAAACAGATGCATGCTTGTTTCATACTGACACCAGGCAGCAATCATAATGCTCAAAACTGAAAAGAACACACCTGAACCACTCCAGCTGAGTGTTTTCACATTGTCTGGAATTACTCCATCAGTTTACTGCTCTCTAAAACCCAGCTCAAAACAGCCTGCAAAACTTTCTTTGTTGGCAAAAAGCTTGAACCATAAATTCTCTGTTTTACACTGTCTGTCTGCCTTTTGTTGCTGTTGAAGCAAAATAAATAACACATTTTTTGTCCACGGGCTCAGTCAAGCGTGTGTTTGCTGCAGCAAATTGAACATTTGTTTTCTCGTATATTTAAAGAACAGATTTATTCACCATTTAAAACCAAAAGTTGTTACACTTTGATCTCTGTTAAAAAAAAAAAAAAAATCCTGTTCTTTGTATGTGGCTATTGTGGTTCTTTTATCCTGTGAGTTTGAGGAGGAGAAAAAAAAAAGCTTGTGCCATGTTTGCTGTTGTTGATGTCAGCTGGTTAATTATTCTGTTTTGTCTGAGGCTAATCGAGTCCTGCCACTGCACATACTGATTGGCTTAATTTGCAGCTCTGGCACTTGTTTTACAGTAAAAGACCATGGCCCGGCTGATCTGCATTGACCAAGTATGAATCATGATGCATCCATTTGGATATTAATGCTGTTTGTTAGCTGAGCACACAAGCTGCGCAGAGCTCATGTTGTCAGACGTTTATGTCCACATTTGTTGAATCTCACAATGGATTGTGATCAGAGGACTCCATAAATCAACCTAATGGTACCGTACATGCTCCTGCAGAGCTGGGCGCCTTTGTAATCTGCTGGTGTCGCACGACTCGGGAGTCAGTCAGTGATCACTGTTCCCCTCATGCAACACACAATAAATACTGTGGCAAAACTGTGGCATGTTCTCTCTGTAAACCTACAATTATTATGTATTATGTATATGATGAATATTATATGTATTGTTAAATTACTGGGTACATGTGGGCCAGATATACCTCTCCATTAATTATTAAACTGTCATTAATAATCCTTACTGAAATAACTGCCACTGTCAGACAAATTGGTGGCTTCTGGTTAAATACCAGTGACTCAGTGGTTACCTCACCCAGCACTGAGATTTCTGGCCTTCAGAAGCTAAATAGAGCCATGTTTTAGTTTTTCTTGTGACAGTGGACATTTTTGCTGCTCATATGCTGAATTAGCTTGCTACTTCCCTTTATTGTGAAAATGTGACTGCACTGTCATTGTCAGAGGCATTTACAGGCCGCCATCGTGTGGTGTACGTTTGTGCGTGGGCATAAGGAGAAGCTCTTTTGAAGTCGCTGTAATTGCTGTTGGTCATTAATAAATGTCAAGGCTGACCATAGACCATAGATCACAGGGTACGTAAAGAACCTGGAAACCAGTCCTCTTAATAGATGAACATAATGTTGTCTGTTGTACTTAGAGTACTACTTATTTTACATTTCTATATTCATTTGTACTGATCTGCTCATTGGTCTGTTGAGATGCTGCTGTCAGTCAAATCTGATCAATCTGCTCCCACACAGTACTAATGAAGCAGAGCTCACTAATTGATGTTTGTCTCTTTTCTTTTTAGTCTGTACTGAAAATGAAGCGCAGAAATGTTAATTTATGGTTTTACATAGTGTTAATTAGTGAGTTTAAAGGTGATGGTCTGCAGAGTGAGGATAGCTCTTTCCCCCACTTCCAGGTCTTTATGCTAAGCTAACTTAGCCAGCTGCTTGCTCTTCTCATCTAATTCTTATTCTTGTCTCTTTTTTTCCAATTTGTCAACTTAAATTCATCTTAAATTTGCTCTTCTGACTTCTCTTCACACTCAGTGGTGGTGGTGCTGGCCTTCATCATCTGCTGGCTCCCGTACCACATCGGCAGGAACCTCTTTGCCCAGGTGGACGACTACGAGACAGCCATGCTGAGCCAGAAGTTCAACATGGCCTCCATGGTGCTCTGCTACCTCAGCGCCTCCATCAACCCCGTCGTCTACAACCTCATGTCTCGGAAGTACAGGGCTGCAGCCAAGCGCCTCTTCCTGCTGCACCAGGGGCCCAGACAAGTCCGCCGAGGCCAGAGACAGCTCTGTGTGACAGACCACATCTCCACCCTGAATGAAAGCCTGACTGGGGTCTGAAGTGTGTTGTTTTTTTTTTTTTTTCTTTTACAGGCTTGTTTGACTTCACCACAGAGAGTTTGCAGGTTTCTTTACAGTTCAGGAGCTGGAGAGGAAACTTGTTGAAGATATGTAGAGGAGGAAAGTTTGTCTATGAGGGGGAATTAAAGGCCGACAGCATCGCACTTCTCCGCAAAGTCAGTTAATTACGGCTCAGTGGCAGCGCTCTTCACAGGGACTGGGTGATGGTTTTCAGCCATGTCAAGAAAATATTACTTAACATTTTATTCCAAGCAAAAATTGTCATTTACATTACTCCTGTCTCCGTGTTATGTTATGCATCTCGTGCAGGCAGTATTTACCACCACATTGCGTGTGCGGCTACATGTTTTTGTTGCTTGGTGTCAGCACTTGTTGAGCACAATCCACCATCTCAGTTCAAAATTACCATCAATACACAGTGCAGATTAATAAGTGATCCCTCTTCGTTAATGGCGGACGAGCGTTTTGACTCACATTTGACTCTTCATTTGTAATGTTTAATTGTGTTCTCAGCTGCACCCTGTTGTAAGATTGAATTTGTTTAATGTATGGTGAACAGTTATTATCATACTGCGTTTTGTTCTCATCAATCAACAAAACAAAAACAAGTAGACCTATTAGCTGTGGGCCATTAGTTGTGCGGATTTGGTGTGTGTGTCTCTGCGTGCATGCGCGTGTGTGTGCGTGTGTATGTGTGTGTACTGTTTCTCCGGTGAATAGATGGAACATGACTTGATGAAAGCAGATTAGTATGAAAATGGGGAAGTTGTTTGTGTGTGTGTGTGTGTGTGTGTGTGCGTGTGCGTGTGTGTGTGTGTGTGTGTGTGTGTGTGTGTGTGTGTGTGTGTGTGTGTGTGCTACAGAGGCCACCTGAGCCCTGAGGTTTTTGGGGCTGCATACGTGCCAGCCATCACATGTAATCTGATATGGTTATTATATTACCTGAGCTCTGAGTTAGATTTACACTGGCAGACAACATCCCTGCATCACCATATTCAAAGTAATGGCCGCTCTAAGTGCATTTCAAAGATGAGAAAGATATTAGGTTGTCAGCTGCTGTGCGCAGCGTATTGCTTTTATTGCCTCTACTTGCATAACCTTGACACCATTGTACCATTCTTCTTTGATGTTGCATTTTGATTTAGAAATCGTACACTTTTGTACCTCGTTGCACTCTGGCAGGAGGGGTAACATCAAAGTTATGTATTTTTAACCTGAACTATGTCTAAACCCAAAATAAACCCAGAGTTCTCCAGGTTCTGTCTGCCATACATCTTCTTTAAAAGGAACTGTCACGATTTTGCCCATGAATCATTGGGCCTTGGTTTGCACAAATACAAAGAGACAAAGTCACTCTGGGCTGACTCATCCTCATGTCAGTTTTTTTTTTTTTTTTTTTCACTGAGCCATTCATCTCTGCCAAAGGAGCTGAAGCAGTGGATAAAAGCTTATATCCCACAGACCATCCTGCCATTACCTGGGGAAAGATCAACAAGCAGCACGACTCCTCTGTTGGTTATTTTTTTTTGCTGATAACGAAGAGAGAGTCTGCGAGCAGCTCAACCTGAGCTGTCAACACTGGCTTAATGCATTCAAGTCATTCAGCATCAGAAATACACTGTTTGTTTTGCCTCTGCTTCCCAGGCCATGACTTCTACTAAACCAGCAAACCTCTATCACACTGCTCACCTCTGCAGGCTCTGTAACATGAAGACATTCTGAATATCGATGAAATGTGATGACGTATCTCTTGAGAGATTTAGTTCAGGAGGAATGAGAGAAAAATAATTTATTAAAAGAACGTGGTATAAAAAATAATCAGATTTTATGCATTAACTGGTCATAAATTGCAGGTAAACACAATGTACAAATAATACAAATAATACGCAAGCAATTATAATGTTCACATCCAAACATTCATGTCGCTGCTGTTTATACTGTGTAATCAGTGTTTAACTTACCTCAAGGCTCTTTATGAAAGTCAGTCCTGATTTTTTTAAAATTTCTTGTTATTAAGTTAATAGGTAATGAACAAAACCTGTTTAAACTGATTTGTGAGAAATGTGTTGTGTCTGTGTCTTTATGACTGTTATTTTTTATTAGTATTTTAATAGAAACATGGCAGCCCTGAGAGATAAAAGAACTTAATGCTAAACCACAAACCAGACTTATCAAATGTGCTGAAACACAGAAACTGTAAAGATTTACACATATAAAGTGTTAAAAGTCTTAGTCCACCCTTAGATTTGTTGTTTTAGCAATGCTATAATGACCATATACACCTCTGGAAAAAATTAAGAGACCACTCCAAATTTTTCTTAAATCAGCATCTCTACATGTCTGGCAGCCATTTCATTCCTGTGTCACAACTCATTCTACTTAATGAGGCACTGATCAGATGATCACCTGAACCAAATCTTATTTAATGAGGTATTTAGTATAAAAACCACTGCTGTGGTCATCGCTGCCCTCCTGCAATAGGACCAGCTGGATGGCAAAAACAAGGCTATTAGTCCTCGAAAGTAATTGGAATCAAAAAATAACTGTTGACGATGTCAAAAGAGTTGAAAAGAAAAGTTTTGACTGAGGAAAAGAAGGGTTCACTTCTGGCTTTATTGGCAGAGGGATACAGTGAGTGTCAGGTTGCTTCCATCTTTAAAATTAAAAAAAATTAAAAAAGACAGCGGTTCATAAGAACAAGGTCAAGCAGCAGACACTGGGGACAACAAAGCTACAGACCAGCAGAGGGCAAAAATGACTCTCCACTGACCAGGATGACCACCAACTCATTCGAATGTCACCCAACAACTGTAGGATGACATTGGGTGACCTACAAAAACAATGGCAAATGGCGGCTGGGGTGTTGTGCACGGTGAGAACGGTTCAAAACCATCTCTTAAAGGCAGGGCTGAAGTCGTGCAAAGCTACAAAAGAGCCCTTCATCTATGAGAAGCAAAGATGAGCCAGGCTGAGGTTTGACCATAAGGATTGGACCGTAGAGGACTGGAGTAAGTTCATCTTCTCCAATGAGTCCAGTTTTCAGCTTTGACCAACACCTGGTCATCTAATGGTTAGATGGAGACCTGGAGAGGCCCACAAGCCACGGGGTCTCACCCACTGTGAAATTTGGTGGCGGATCGGTGATGATCTGGGGCTTCAGCAAGGCTGGAATTGGGCAGATTTGTCTTTGCGAAGGACGCATAAATCAAGCCACATACAAGTTTATCCTTGAAGAAAACTTGCTTCCTTCTGCTCTAACAATGTTCCCCAAATCTGAGGATTGGTTTTTCCAGCAGGACAATGCTCCATGCCACACAGCCAGGTCAAGCAAGGTGTGGATGAAGGACCACCAGATCAAGACCCTGTCTTGGCCAGTCCAGGCTCCAGACCTGAACCCCATTCAAAACCTCTGGGACGTGATCAAGAGGAAGATGGATAGTCAGAAACCATCAAACAAAGCTGAGCTGCTTTGATTTTTGCTCCAGGAGTGGCATAAAGTCACCCAACAGCAATGTGAATGACTAGTGGAGAGCATGACAAGACGCATGAAAGCTGTGATTTAAAATCAGGGTTATTCCACCAAATGTTATTATTATTATTATTTTTTAACTCTTCCTAAGTTAAAACATTTCATGTCAACATGATGCTGTGAAAAAGGTCCATTACACCAAGTTTGTGCAGGACATGACTGAGCATTACATGCACATGTTGTATGAGTTAAACTCATTGGAAGCTGCTGATATGTATCAGACCAACTTTCTGTCACATTGTTCCATTCAAATTACCAAAGATCACAGAAGTTGACAGATGTAAAATAAAAATAATTTTGTATCAGCAAGTCCACTCTGAGGGAAATCAGCAAACAAACTGGACGCTCAAGATGTGGTATTCAAGCTGTTAGAAAGAAATTTGAAGAATCAGGAGTAGGTCAAGGGCAAAAAAAAAACAAAAAACAAAAAAACAAAAAAAAACCTGATGAGAAGTTTCTTCTTTGAGAGACCAGAAGAAATCCAGCATGGACCTGGCTCAGCATCTGGCACCTTTATCAGGACGAAGCTGAGTTGACTCTTCTACAGTTTGAAGAAGCTTGATCAGGAATAGTCTTATAAAAAGGCTAAGATATGTTAAAGCTCACAAAGATTGGAATTAGGATCAGTGGAAAAGAGTATTATGGAGGAACAAATCCAAGTTTGAAGTTTTTGGGTCCAATCGTGGACAATATGTGAGAAAAAGAGTTGTAGATGAAGAATGCTCGTGGCCTTCACTGAAACATGGTGGAGGCTCTGTCCTGGTTTGCGGCTGCATTTCAGCCAGTGGTGTTGGTGATATTGTCTGAATTGATGGGATCATGACGATGAAAGTACAGACAGGTTTTAATTCATCATGTCATTCCTTCTGGAAAGAGTCTGATTGGGAATGGTTTTATTTTTCAGCATGATAATGATCTCAAGCTCACTGCTAATGTAGTGAAAGGACTGGCCTCCAGACCTGAATATTATAGAGGCAGTATGGGATCACCTGGAGAAAGAAATAAAGGACAGACTAAATCTAAGGAAGAACTCTGGGAGGTGCTCGAAGAACCTGGTATAATATATCAGAGGATGACTTCAGAAAACTTCAGGACAGTCTCCCCAAAGGAGTTCAAGATGTGCTTAGTACCAAGGGGCATCACACTAAATACTGGCTTGGCCTGTAGAAGCCATTTTGTTCTGAAAAATATAGGGTTTTTTTTTTATTTTGTGGACATATTTCTTGTATTTTCTGTTTGTATCTTAATAAAGAGACTGAAAAATAGATATGGATAGTCATTAAAACTTTGCTAAAATAACAAAGCTAGTGGTGGCCTAAGACTTTTGCACAGTACCGTACATTCCCTTGTAATGTCACATCTTCTTGATTTGTAGGATATTTTTTCATTTGCATTAATCTCTTAATGAATATTGATGCAATTTAAATGTATTTCCTCTGATAAATGTCACAGCTGCACAAACTATCATTTCAGTGTAATGGTCCTTTCCATCAGAGGGGGGAGCCAAAGTACAGTGCGATCAGGAGAGACATACTGTGTATGTATACATGTGCATACATGCAGATGAACTGCAGCAATATCAAACATTTCCTGCGATTTAGGTGGGTCATACCACATAAACACTGCTGTTTTAGCCTCTGGTGCCTCTGGTTTTCACTTCTCCTTTTAAGAAATCTTTATCAGCTTCCCCATTTGGGCACATTTCCACAAATTATCAGAAACACATATTGCCTCTTCCTGTTTGGCTCCCTGTGCCTGCTGGTCCATGCATGTGGCTGCAGGAAGCTGGGCTAAAATGGAGGTTTTATATATAGGGGTCTGCAGAACAGCTCTCTCTGGAGAGGTTCCCTGTTGACCCTGCTTGTACCCAAAATAACTGCAAGGCCAATCATCCATAACACTGTAAATGCTCTTTTGATGATGAGCCTTATTTACCAACTTGAGATGTTGAACATGAAAGCCTGAGGTGGTTTCACGAGTTTCACTCTTTAATGTCTCTCTGCCACAAGTGCCACCTCACTTTCAATCTCTTGTCACAGCTGTGTGACAGTAAGACAACACACAAATGTGTTATTGTCTTTTACAAACCACTGGGCACTCCCACACCCTTTCAAGTGGCTCTACTGGTAGCAATAATGAAAATTAGCTTAATTTATAAAGGGCTAATCACCTCGTCTTCTGAAGCATTTAGTAAAGAGTTTCCCTTGTTTAATGAACCTTTTTACACACAGAAGAGTCAATGTTTTTCCTCTAAATTAGAATTTAGAGGGTTGTTTATATCTACTTGGACTGTGTGAATTGTTTGTTCATGAACAGTGTTTGACACTAGGTCAACTGAGGGACAAATGTCAACAGAGCCTGTTCATGTGTCAATTTCAAACCTGTCAAACTGGACCACAACTTGCTTTTGTCCATTTGACAAGTAAACACATGTAAGTGGTGGAAAAGTGAAACGTTTTAGGCTCTGCTGATAATCATTTTTAATGTGAACATATTCAGCAGTTAATTTACCGCATTAAGGCTGTGAGACAATAGGGTTATTTTTGCTGGCCATGGGATAATGTAAGTAGTATGTAGTCAATATACCAGCAGGACAAAAAGCCTCCCCTGCGGTTGTGTGGTGTGTTGTTTCTCTACATTTCCACACCACAAACCACCTTCCTCCTGCCCTCAGGCAGGACAGCAGAGTCCCTCCCAGATCTTTCATTCTTACATGAAAACACTTGACTGAAAAGCAGCTAATGGTAACATTTACATGCTTGCCAGCTGTGAGTGTGCCCTGGTCTTGCATCACAGGAAACCCACAGAGAACACACAGGAAGCTGTACATTTGAACGAGTACAAGCAGCATAAGAAATAAACAAGTACTTGTAGTAGTAGTAGTAGATGTAGTAGAGTGGAGGTTTCACTGCAGGCACATTTAAACTAATGACAGTCCAGCAGCCTGGGGTCCATGTACAAAGTGCAACTCATTCTTCAGCCTAAAGATAAAACAAAGTTATCCTCAGCTGTTTCCAGTATTGCATTTGCATTTTTGTTACATCTAACTATTGTGAAGTCTGAAGGTCTGACCTTTGACCTCAGCAGGAATTGCAGGAAGGTCACGAACAATGGAAATAAAATAAACCAACCATTACCACAGACACATGAGTGTCTATGAGAATATTAAAGAGACTTTTGTGTGGGTGAAGGAAAACAACCTAACTCAACCCCCACGTGTTTCTTATGCAGAGCAAAATTACTCTACACTTCACCTCACACAGCTGAGTCCAGACAGAGACAGCCAGGTGTGAGAAACCACTGGGCTTCAAAATAAAAGTATACTTATCTATAAACTTTGAACACAATTCTAGCTATGAAATATGTATTATGGATATGTAGCATCCAGGTTTGGCTAGAAAACTGCTGCCAAGGCTGAGCTCTGTCGACTGGATGCCTAAAAATGTTGCTCATCTGGCCACATTTCAATGGCTGATGTCACAGCAGGTGTTTTCCATCAAAGCGCGCGGTGACGTCACGGATTTGTTTGTGGCCAGGAGTAAAACCTGCTCACAGAAAGAAGAGCTTCCCTCTGTGCCGCTGTGTGGTCTGGTGGGTAAGTCGATTGGTAAGTTTTGCAAATTTTTTTTGATTTGGGGAATAACATGGTTTTTTTTTTTTTTTTTTTTCTTATAGACACCAACATTTCCTTGGGGTAGTTCATTTCTACCCCGCTGTTGATGCTTTGCACTGCTGTTTGTTACAATACATGCCGTCTATTTAACTGTAGTTACTATCTCAATAAAATAATAATAAAAAGATGTATGGACTTACACACATCTGAGACTGAAACACTAACAGACTGGTTGTGAGGCCCTCAATACTGTGGTGAACATGCATGGTAGAAGGAAAAGATCTGCAGTAATTCCTGTACCCAAGTATTTTTGCAAGGCCACAGGACATGTACTTTCATTTTTCCACACATCTGCACATAAAATTCTGACAGTTGCTGGCGATCAATAATCAATACAGTGGTCTCAGTCAGGAAGGAAACATCAGTAGCATTAAACCTGAAAACAGCATCGATAAAACAACATCCAGAACATGGAAGTCTTTGCTCTTGAAGTCATCAATAGTCAACAAGTGTCAACACCCTCCAGTCACTGCAATTCTTTAACCTACCAACCTACAGGAAATTCAAATTTGTATGTGCCCCAGAGATTTTGTATTTCAGCACAAAAAAAGAAAAAAAAAGTGGGGGTGTTTATTTTGAAAGTCTTAATCAGAAGTAGCATTTTATTTTTGTAACTAGACTTGACAGCGAGGAGGAAGCCCGGTGCTCGTGAAGCTTGTCCCCTCCTCCTCCCCGTCCACGAGGCTGCTTTGGCTCCAGATATAAACAGAGCTGCTCTCTGTCCTCGCGGCGCTTCTCGCAACCAGCGGACTCTCTGCCCCGCGAGCCGGAAAACAAGAGAGAGGCTGATCAAAAAAAGAAAAAAAGAAAAAATAAAAAAACGAGAGGAGACGATCTCTGGCACATTCCCCAGGATGGAGGTAACGACTGCGCGACTCTGAGCCTAGTTTTCTGCCCCTTCCTGTACTTTTAAGTCTCTTTAAGCAGATGTTGTTGTTTTTATTCTAAAGTTAATGTCACATTAACATTTCATGTGATTTTGTGCGGCAATACATTACATGATAGGAGCTGAGTAGGTGACTTTACAGTATTTTAATGCTCCGTGTTATTGCTGTCACACTTCTGGAGGCCTGACATCATTGATTATTATATGTATAATATGGTGTATATAGTTATTATAGTCAAATTGCTTTGCTCTGAATATAAATTATAAATATAAATTGTCGCATAAATATGGGACAATATAAACACATGCACTTCTGTTGACAATGACATAAGACAGCAAATAGGCTGCAAATCTACCGTCGCACCGTATGTCTTTATATTATTGACATAATTGTATGTTATTATATATTACTTGTAATAGACCAGCTGCATGTGATACTTATGCAATGTCATTTCAAACTCTGTTAAAGGAAGACTGTACTACCTCTCTTTCCCGAGGGTGCAGTTGTTCTGACACACACACACACACACACACACACACACAGGTCTTTGGTTCAACTATATCTGAACTGTAGGTTTGTGGTAACAATTACTTACTCAACAAGTAACTGTGCTGTGGGAGCGAGAGGAAATACAGGTGTGAGAACATCTGTCCTGAGTGTCATGTGAGTAAATACACAAATCAGCACTTTACTTGTAAATCTGAATCTCTTGATTATCAGCAATTTTCCACCATGTGCACTCAGCTGACAAGATCGCCTTTCACTTCTCAAAAAAAAAAAAAAAAAACACACACACTGTCCTTTATCCACTTGCAGAGGAGAAGAAAGAGAAAAGGCATGTTCCTTATGGTATAAGAGGCCTTTCCCCGCACTTCCACATATGTGCTTTTTTTTCTCTGTAGGGTTTGCTCACAGGTTTTGAGGCCTCCTCCCTGCAAAACAAGCTGTTCCCTCAGACGTTTAAACATCATATTCTAGTATTTAATGTCATGTGGCGAATAGGAAGAGAAACGCCCATTTTTTCCCCATAGCACGTGAGAGAGCACATTAGTAATTGACCACAGAACTACTCTCACATACTTCCACCATCCAACCTCAGGCCTCAGACATGCTTTAGGCCAGGTCAGCTCATTCTTCTTTCCCTGGAAGAAGAATTTGGACTTCCACCAAATCCAGAAAACATGAAAAAATGTTAAAAAGAGAGAAGAGGGCTTCTTCTTTCTTAAGTAAACCATTTTTTCTGATACAAAACAGCTACAGTTTCTCTGTTATGAGAGAAAACCCTGAATTTGCACGTAGGAGCTGAACTAAGAGGGTGAAAGCAGGTTCAGCTATTATTTGGTCCAGCTGAACCTCGTAAACCCAACCCAAACCTCACAATACCCAGTTTTCACCAGCAACTGTTTGTCTCTCTGGTGAATTGTTAAGTAAGTTGATGACACAGAGCAGTGAAGCAACTTAACACTGAACAACTACCTGATCTTACATAAACAAGGACCTTGTATAAATGGAAGCATTGCCCAGTGAATTCATAGTCAATTTTTCACCTTAGATATCAGAAAGATATTTCTGTTGAAAGTTTGGATAAAATGTGACACTTCGATTGCAGCACCACGATTTGCTGGTCTTCAAAATTGAAGTAAAACCTGTCAACCCGCTTAGTGTTTTAGTCAACCAACCAACCAACCAACCAACATTCAGTAGCTTCCTTTCTGCAAGGTCACTTTGGTGCGTTTCTAACTTTAGGGAAGAAATTGTTCATGTCTGCAAACATTTGTTTACCTGAGCTGCCTTAGGCAAAAACTTTAAACAAGATTAACGCATGGAAAGTCTTAAATTTAGTGTCGGAGTAACAAGAAGACAAACTGGAAAGTTTGTGTGTATGCACGTGCGCGCACTTGTGCATGCACCTGAGGTTTCGCACTGTTACATGGGTGTTTTGGCCTTGTGGGGTGCAGGGTGGTGGTTTTCCTTTGATGGAAAAACAACCCCACAGCTCGAGGAGTGAGTATTTGGGATTGGCTTGCCAAGCATATGGTGAGCACATTTATTATGTAATCCATAGTAAAGTTAAGAGACTGGTCTGTACCAGCCAGACATCTGCTGCTAATGAGTGAGGTTTCCCCCCTTTGCTCTACAACAGTATGTTATTTAAATAGTCTTATACTGTTATTGTTGTTGTTCTCTTTTTTATTAACCAATATTTCTACCCTCACTACATACTGCTGCTTGCACTACAGTAACCATACCACTAGCAACAGTATATAATCCAGTGTAAGGGTCCTGCAGCATCCTTTGAGGCTTTCAGTGATTATGACACAGAGTGAAAACATCCTCTGGTATTATGTCCAGAGCTTGTCAGAGCTGGACATTATCAGTGACTGATGCTGTCTGAGTAGTTTGCTCAGGCTGTTATTTTAAGCTTTACGTGTTTCAGTCAAGAATGAATGGTTCACTCTGTCCCGAACATAAAACAGACACCGAACTCACCGTGAAGCTCAGAGGAATGTAAAGTATCAGCGTCAGGGAAACTTCAGCTCGTTCACCGAGTCACAGTGCTTGTTTTGGTTGGGTGTCTGTTGAGATCACACAGTGGAGTGTGTGTAAAATGTATCAATGTGTCCTGATTTTATAGCTCATTGACGTTCTGTGACTTGTTTGAGCACACTGATGACAGGACAAACCAACCAGCCTCTTGTGTGACTTTAAAAAATTCCACTTATGCTACCTAGTGTGTTTTGTTTTTTTGTTTTTTTTATTGTGTAATATCCTGCAACCACATCAGCTTTCTCTTTATTTCTTATGAAATATCCTATTCAATATAGCATATTTCATGTTTTCTACATTCTCTCCACCCATTTGAAATCTTTTGACACAAGCATTATTCCTGTCATTGCAAAATGTCATTGCAAAATCATGGAAAATAGGAGCAAACAGCAGGAAGTGTATTGTTGTTTTCCGCAGAATCTGTAGTCACTGCATTTTGTCTTCTCTCTTTCACAACACATTTGGTTTCCCTGGTGGCCACAGTTCACATTACCATGCGAGGTATGCTACGTTCATTGTAAAAGTAACTTAAACACCTTGTGGATAATCTGACCACTTGTTTACAAATTCTTTGATAAGTCTGTACCTAATGTTCTGCCAGCACCCCGATGAGGACGCAAATGTTCTCTGAAGAGGAGTGAGGTGATATTAACTTCTGCTGACTGCAGAAGGAGTGAATGCATATCAAACACTGGCAGCGATAAGTGCCCTAAAATGTGCAATATACTGATAATAGATAAGGTGAGAAGCTGCAGTTGATATAAACAGAACATTCAAAATAAGGCCTTACAGTTGTTTCACAAGGTAGGGAACACTTTCAGCATGTTTGACAGATGTGAAGTGATACATAGTGATAGTTTTCTTTACATTGGATATAAACTCTGATAGCTTTAATCTAGCAGCTCTTTCAGGTCTTTGAGGACTACAGCGTGCACAGACTTGCAGACTGAAGCATTGACATTTTTTTGCAGTAGATGAGTGATTACCTTAATCTCCATGCTGTCTTAAACTGCTTAAGGTAGTTTTGTGGGAGCTTGGCTCATTGGAGGATATTTGCACCTTTACGACCAATCAAATGGTTCGTAAAGCCTCACAATCCCTTAACTGCTTTTAGCGGCTTTTTATTGCAGAGTGATTGTAGTTGCACTTTTCTTAAATATTGCTTTTATTTGCTGCCATGACTGCTACACACACTACATGTGCAGGATGGGCTCTTCTTTTCCTGCTATCAGAAGTGAGGTTGTATCAGATCCTACCCCTCTGAGTTTCAGCCCAAATCATTGTGTGGGGCACAGGAGATAGCCAGGGTGGGAGCTGCAGAGGAGATATCAAGAAAGACACAGACCTGCACAAAGAAAACGCGCATGTTGTTAGCTTTTAAGGAAGTTACATCATGAATGGATACATACAAGGTGAGGGAAATTGCTTATGGAAATGTGTAAGGTTCGAAATTGTCCCGCGGCGGCCGATGTTTTTGCCATCTCAGCTGGTTAAGTTTGAGCAAGTCAGAAAGGCAGGCTGTGTCAGGCTGTAAGATGCCTCAGACATGTGCACATTGTCAAACATGCTGAGTATTGTGAGCATAACGAGTACAAGTGTGAGATACATGGAGACGGATGTTTGAGCCAAGCAGAGGAAGTGAAGAAGAAAAACAATATCATCATGACTTTCTAAGTTCTAACTTCCAAATCTCCCCACTCAACAGTTAACCCATAGTGTTTGCGCCTCATCAGCCACCTTCTTCCTAAATTTGGCATCCAGCCATGCTCTTTATTTCCTTTTTTGGCAGAAAAGAGTGAAAATGCAAGCTGCTTCGATTTTGCAAGTGCCATTTTTTTTTTTTTTCTCACTGTCAGCTTTTGCATTTTCACTTAAGGCTGTGTGTCAGGATGTCACCACCTAATCAAGATTTAAAAATGTTTCTGATTTCCTCATTAGTGAGTCATTAGTGAATCAGAAAAGAAACAAGATGTAAAAATACTCAACTACTTAATTAAATGACTTATTTTGAAAAACCCTACAGAATGTTACACTCAGTTGGAAGTTTTAATTTAGGTACACTTACCTAAAACTAATGCAGTCTAATACAACCTATCCTGCAATAATCAACAGTGGTCATTTTGTGGTGCAGTGTTATATTTTCAGGTGTTTCTATTTTCTTGTCAGCTCATTTAATTCAGTGATGGCAGATACCCCTCAACACGCCCCTGTATTATTTTTGTAATAGAAATTTTTGTAATAGAAAATAGAAAGGCCAGACCTGAAATTTTGAACGTCTTCAACTGACTGACTGACTGACTGATCATATTCCTATGTGACCAAGTTAGCATTTCCCTATTGAGGAGCCATTGCTCTTTAAAATGTATTGGTGCAAATGTTTTCTACTAGGCTGCTATTTACAGCCTGCAGTGTTGCCAACACAGTATTTGAAGCTCATGATGTCAGTTTGGTTTGTTTAACCTATGCATTGTGGACACAAAGTGCTCTAAAGATATTGATGGAACCATGGTCTCTGGTAAGAACAGAAAGATGGATGGATGAGGAGTGGTTTGTCCAAGGAAGTAACTCCTGTACTTCTACAGATAGAAAATGGACACATCTAATGGCTGCTGTCTACTAATTACAGAAATGATATATACAGTATATATCTCCAGAGGAATTACAGTTTAAATAGAAATAGGACAAACTTTAAAAAAAAAAAAAACTATATGTGAAAACACCCTAATATTCTGTTGCTTTGTCTCTGAATGTCCATTATACAAGTAAATATAGCCAAAATCACAGCACAGTCTTTAATTAATATTTAGTCTTAACTGGACTACACTGTAGTCATAAATAAAAATATCAATTTGATACTTGTTTCATTGTCTGACAATGAAAATAGAAAAACATGTAAATGAGGACAGCGTAATTGAGAGAGATGCAAACAGATAAAGAGGTGAAACTGGCTGACAGTGGGCTGAGTGCAAATGACTTCAGTCAAAGTCCAGGTTCTAACCTATTACTATATTTACTTACTTCATATTATTTGTAACATCATTGCTTAATCTGCAAAGCATCCAGTAACTTAACTTAATGCTAAATATAATGAGTGTACTTCACTGCTTTGTACCACTGAGTCAGTTCACAGTACCACTCTGTCATCCCCTGTGTGAAGACTATGCCCCTCCATTCCCATAATGCAGCATAATATGAATACAGTCCTAGAATATACAGTGTCCAAATCTCTCATGGATGAATAATGAAAATACCTTGTGGCTCTCACCCTCAGCACAACATTGTAATAGGGAAGGTGCAAGGCTTCACTGAATGATGTCACCCCACGTCTGTGCTGCTCAGCCCCCATGTCAACCACATCTGATCCGCTGTCCAGATGGTTTTTGTCGTGATTTCTGGATCAGGGTGGATGAGAATACCAGGACACCATGTAGTAAGAGAAGCTATATATATATATATAGCTTCTCTTACTCTCCACTACCCTTCTGCCCCACATACAATGGCTCAGTTTATCTTAAACTGCTGCAGTTATCAGGCCTGGGTCTGACATCTGTTCTCATATCCTTGCAATTTGTCAGTCAAATTTAATTTCAAGTAGTAGATCTCAAAAGTTTCTTGGGGTCTTGTCTCGTTTGTTGTAGTTATCACATGTAAGGAAAATACATTTTGGACTTTCAGACCATCAGCAGCTTTCTGTTCTTGGGTCATCTGGAATTATTTTCCTTTTCTCTGTGTGCTTATTTTATTTTGTACTTGTTGCTCCACCCTGTAGTGCTAGTACTTACGTCTGCAGCACCTCCCATTTCCCGTGAGGCAGCGGCAGCAATGGCTTGTAGATGAGTGTGTCCATTTACCTCATCCCTCTGATTGAGGCCCTTTTCTAGTCCACTTCTGCACACACATAGACACATACAACACAGTGCCAGTGAGGGTAGTGGAAAAGTGAGATATTCGGATGAGGTCTGGTCCAGAAACACATCATGTTTTCCTGGAAAGGCAGCGAGCGAGAAGGTGCCTGTCTGCTCTCTTACCACTTAACAAGTGTAGGCAGAAGGGAGCTGCTCACTGTGGTGGTTTTCCCCCTGGCAGAACACGCTGACTTGTGAAAACAAAGTTTGCAGACTCAAAACTGAAGCCATTATGCTTGGTGGGCTTATTGAACTGATCTTGTTGAACAGCTGTGCTTCGGTGTGCGCTGTATTTATCTTCCCTTTCACAGATTTCCACTGTGTGTGGGGCGCACCAGCCAGGGCTTATGAGGATTGAGAGTAAAGCGTGGAGAGTCATTCCCAGAGAAGGGTTAAAGATCCTGAGCCAGACATCATCTTTATCAGCTCCATGGTACAGTTACATGGCCTGTTGCTCTCTGACCACTGCTGTTATATCAGGCAGATATGTTAGGATTTACTGAGCCTAATATCATGTGCTTCTTCTCCCCTGCCTCTGGAAATAAGAATCACAGGAACAGACAATAGTAGGCTTTGTGTGAGCTGTTTGTCTCCATGTTCTTTTTCTACATCTGCCGGTCATACAGTAAACCTCGTGTCTCCATCCACACACTGGAAATTAAGATGTTGGGATTAACCTTTAGTTATCCAAACAGATCACTGAGGATGTACACACACTTCTTTCCTACAACACTCCACTCTGCATTCAATCTGACAACTATGGTGCGTTTATACAGAGGATTTTCAGGTGTGGGCTTGTGCACTTTCAAACATATTGGAGGGCATCGCTTCAACAGTATGATGGTTTCAGACTATCTATGGCAACTCCAGATCGTTCCATGAGTTGCTTGGGAGGAAAACAACCTGAGAGAAAAAAAAAAAAAAAAAAATATATATATATATATATATGCTTTTTAATAGCAATACATTATGTCTTTACTGTACATGGAACTGTAAATTGAAACATCTAAAGCAGGGAAGTCAGAGCACATGGGTAAGGCTTTGCTTTAAGAAGCTTCCCCCCCCCCCTTGTTTCCTTGTTTAGACATGCTCAATTGCTCTATATGCAAGATTAAAGTATGTTTCAGATGTGGTCTAGCATATCTAAGGGACAGTCTCTCTGAGGAGCTGAGGGGTTACAGAGCAGAGTTGTGATCCAGGCTGCCTACACAGCTCTGGGGATTTTTCCCAGGCCTAGAGCCCCAGAAATAGTTTGCCCTGCTCTTTCCTGCAGAGAATCAAAGTTTCCCACTCTTTCAGAAAGCTTGGGGTCCCAGCTGAGTTTAACATGTGTATGTCCGAAGGCCTTGTATGGCTCACTGAAATAATGTGCCTCTTTTGTCATCTCAGTGAAATCATTTGTTTAACTAAGAGAAAAATATGCCTAAATCAACATCATCAATTAAAACACAAACAAATAATTAAATTAAGAGACCTAGATTAGTTTATTTTATATATTACACAGTTTGAATAAGGCTGCTGCCAATGCCTCTGGAAAATGTTTGTGTTTAAATCATTGCAGATAGAAAATACAACAAAGGCTGTAGTTCTGAAGTAACAGTTTAAGTCGAGACTCTTTAAACATAAATAAAACTGCATCACATTATATACTGTATGCATGGTGAGGGTGTATTATAAGGAGTCTGACATCATTGTCATTCAGCATGAAGAGGCTCATTGAAGATAAGGTCTTGCTTTGAGAAAGCACATTGAAGGATATTAATGGATCTGAAATTACTTCTTCTCAAACTAGAACATTGTTGAATAGTTAACACTGATGAGGGCTTTTGAATCAGCGCCTACATTCTACTTAAGTCACTTGCAAGTATCTGATAAATGATCAAAATGTGGAAAATATAAGTTGCAGAGGTTACCCTCATCATGCAATTAGAAATGTGATGTTTGTACTTGGTAATCTTTTTTTTTTTTAAATTCATTAAACCAAATGCAGCTGAAAGAACAAATAAATGTTTGATTGTGTGTTTGGGAGGTTGAGTAATGAGTTTGTCTGCATGCTATTTTAATGAAGTTGGACAACCTTGATATATTTTTTTCACCCAAAATATCTGAGCAACTTAACCAAACAAAGGCCCACTTCCTTTGCCTACACTGTTGTGACTCAAGTTTGTGCTTTTAGAGAACCTTTTGTTTTTGAAGGACAGGAAAGAGTTAAACAATTAGAGGTTACAAAATAATGGCGTGGAGATTGGGTGGTCCCTGGTGATTACTGTTTATCACAGATGAGAAAAGAGAGCTCAGGAAAAGGGCTGGGATGTGGATTAGGACACAGGGATAACAGAGGAGCATTAACAGAGGCACTGCAGGGCTTGCTGATGTTGTAATAGGTTTGGGTGGAGGGTGCAAGGTGGTGAGGTCATGCTAAGAACAAGAGAGGGGGGAAAAAATAAAGTGTGTGATTAAAATGTGGAATGTGTGTGTGAATCTGTGAAGCTTGCGAGATCCATGTTTCCATGGGCTACGGCTCAAACTGCACAGAGAGGGAGGGAACAGAGTGCACACCCAGGAAATGTGACAGAGTTGGCCGCTGTGAGGAGAAGCATGAGCTTTTTAGTGGTCAATAAAAGTAGGATGGAAATGCGATGTGGCATGAAAACCTCAAAGAGAGAGGGAGGAGCGCCACAAGCAGCGACTGTTCAATGCAAATCATTAAATCGCAACATGATGCATGAGAATTTGCACAACTCAGACTGTAGACAAATAGCTGGACCTATTCACAGTCCAAATACACGGCAGAAAAGAAGACCCTGGTAAACAGTAATACTGGAGTGTTGTTTTCAAGGCTAACATTGGTGCACATTCCAGCCTGCAGCCATCAGCCAACTTATCACTTAGGCCACAGATATGTTGGAGTGAGTTAATGGTCATCAAAGGGCAGCATGGAGGAGGAAAGTTTAGCAATCAGCTTGGGAATAGTGGGAGAGACAGAAAAAAAAAGTAAGAACAGTATGAGGCTGCAAGGACAGGTCCCTCCTGTCACAGGCTGCAGCGTGATGTTGAACAGCTGTGGAGAGAGGGGCTCACTTCCTGTGTCCAAAGCCATAAAATACACTTTGTAGCAGGATATGAGACGAGTTCTTCCAAAGACAGCACCGGTTGGCTTTGACCTCCCTGCTCCATCAGACTATATGCATTTTACTGTTGAGAAGAAGGAAGTTAAAAGTTTGTCTTTGAGGATCTCCTCGTTCAGCTGCTCTCTGAAAATACCACACTTAATACATACAGATGGATTGTTTATTTTTGTAGCTGTCACCTGCGTCTGGTTGGTTGGTTTGTCAAGAGTATTATGCAAAAAGTCGGGCTGAGCCAGTTAATGGGGCACATATAAGATTTATTTCACTTCCTTAATATCACAAGATGAGCATTTTTCAACACTTTTGACAATTTCACAGGAAATTTTGGTTTGGTTTTTGATTTAACAGAAATTATGACGATTATGTTGTGATATATGACTTTGTACAGTTTGGTGCAAATTGTTATGTGGATCTGCCAGATATGTGAAGGATTGTTTGACCTTGACTGAGCACCAGAAAGTAACTTCCCTTTATAACTTCACTGAGCTTTAGTGTCTCATCTAACAGGGCAAAAATTCACCAAGCAAAACTTTCTGTTTCAAAGTTAACACACTTTTGAGTCGTGATGAGTTATGATTTTATTTTTTTACATTTGAAGACTCTTCTTGCCCGCAGTAGTTTTTAAGTTTTAAGAAATGTGTTTAATGTTAATGTAATTTAAATGTGTGAGAAAAGCAAAGATCTCAAAGACCACAATCATTTCTTATCCTGAGAAACAATACACACTTCACACTGAACGTTCATGTTTGTTTTTAATTGTTTTTATGTGTAATGATGGGATTGATCACTAATCTCCATTATAATGTTATTGAAAAACTTCTATTAAAACCTGCATTTCATTAACATTTTCTAATCTACAGGTCATAGTGCTCAGATATCAAGCTGTATTTCAGTGTCACTATGAACAGGTGCCCTTTGGCAGTTTATATCATGAAAGTGAAAAAAGCAAGGTCATGCAGGGAAGCCTTCAACTTAAGAGATCACTCTGGCTTTGTGTATTTTATAAATTTACCAGTAATGTCCTCACATCATAAGAGGCAATACATAATTATATTAAATGTAACTCTTGTTAATATAAAGTATTTCTCAGGTGTTTTAGAAAATGTTTTTTTTCCAGAAGGATTCTCCATCCAAGCCCTCGGTAGCTGAGCTGGCTGGAAGGTTCAAAGGTCATATTTTACCGATGCCCAACTCAAATAACGAGGTAACATACTTTATTTATATCTTACATCTAACAGTCTCCATACAAAACTATACAGAATGGCATGTTTAGCTGTTTAGTGCAACAATACATGACTACATGTGTTTATTTTCACTTCCTGCTGCTTTTTGTCTGCAGTTATTTCGAAGACCTCCATGTTCCCTGAAGCTGCAGCATCAGAAAGACGATAATGAAGAATCAGATGTGAGCAGTTTTGTGCCTTTACTGGCCCACGTGCTACAGATCTGGCTTCTTGATATACAGAGGAAATCCCCACAAAACACACTTGATTTGTTTACTTTACATTTTCATTGTAGCCTCATCATTTCAACACAGTCGTGCATTCCCAAGTCTGCAATCTGAATCTGTTTTTCAGGGAAACTGCTGCTGTTTTTTTTTTTACACTACAAATTACAATTTAAAAAAAAAAACCCATACAAATCTGTTTGCATCATGACCAATTGAAAAGAATAAAGCACAATAAGTCCAAAAATGTATACATCATGAGCATGTACTAAAAAACATTATTTTTTAAAGTTATATTACCTATTTAATGCAAATTAATTATGTTGTCTTAACACCAGGACTGTGCTTGTATGTCCAGTGTTGTGCACAATGCAGCGCAAAATGAAAGTAACTTATGTCAATGCCAGCTTTATTTTGATTTCTGAATTTGTCTTTGCATAAACTCTGGTCTGAATGTGTTCTCCTGCAGAAAACCATTGCCTCCTCAAATCCCTTTAAAATCAAGATGAAGAACTCCCCCATCATTGAGAAACTACAGGTTGGTGCATCTGGCAACTTTTGAATATTTGGTGAGAGAAATAGGTACTAAAACAGCTGCTTGCCTCACCACCGATGTGTTATTGTAGCAAGTAGCATGTAGTCAGGAGCTTTATCTTATCTGGGATATTTAAAGCATCACTGCCACCCGCTGTTCAGTTTACACTTGTGCATGAGCTGCTCAAAAAGGAAGGGCCTGTCCCTGACGCCACAATCAGCTCAGATTAATGAGCTAATGGGATCATGGCCCACCCAGCCTCCGGCGAGGCTCTAACACCACCATTATTGCTTTAGATAGCAGTTCACACGGTGGGTAGCCATGGGACAAAAGGGCTGCCGCTTCTCCCTCTTCCTCTTCTCCCCAGTGCAGGTAGGAGGCTCTCCTTTAAACTTTCAACAGTGGTTGGGGGCTAACTCAGGATGTTAAATAGTCCACTTCTCAGACTGAAGATGACAGGTGTTGTTTGCAATACTTAAGAGGGAATTTCAGGACATATTCATGGCAGTGAGTTTTAAAATCAGGACGGTGACATGTATAAACAGAACATGCAACATGTTGTACATGCCTGTATAATATATCCTTTATACATTTCAATCAAAGCTATGAATTTCAAGAAGGAAAAATGCTCACTTTGTGAATATAAATTCTATGAATTGTGAAGTTTAGTTTTTCTCTACATTTAAAAAAATTTTTTTTACCCATGTTTAAAAAAAAAAAAAAAAAAACAGTTTACACCTATTGATCCTTCTCTTAAATATTTCCTACAGTATGGTCTAATATCTCAGGCTTCACTCATCTTAGGTTTGTTGCAGATTAGGTTTGTTAAATGCTGTTTAAACAAATGTAGTTCCAGTAATTAAAGTCATCATCTTATAATTAAGTTTTAAAAGAACACAATGTACTAAAGCGATTACAGTGCTTCAGGATCCTTCCCTTCCCTCTGCAGGCCAACCTTGCTCTGTCACCCACTGCTCTGCTGCCTTCACCCAAAAGTCCAGAGGTGAAGCTCCAACCAGCACCATTGTCTCCCATCACGCCTTGCAGCCCCGTGAGCCCCCTGAGCCCAACCCTGCAGCGCTCACAGCTGTCCAGTGAGGAGGAGGATCCTGTCAGTTTTGAGAGCCCTCCTGAGGGCACCCCACTGCCGAACTTCAACAAGGTAAATATATGGGCTTGTGCACATTAGCTGGACAATACAAAGGACAAATAGGTCTGGGCTATGTATTACAGTGTCTCTGTAAAATACACTTGGACAGGTTTTATAGTATTAAATGTAAATATCAGGCTGTACAGCATGACTTTCAGAAGTCCAAAATGTGCCCCCAACTATATTATTCCATTCGGATATTTTTTAAAGATCACAGATCATCAGTATTTCTGGCTAGATTATTACTCTTGTGTGTCTATTTGTGTGGGGAGTTCTGAGTCACTAAATGACAAGCGTGAGCAGCTGTCACACTCGGTACCTTGACATGTTTCTCACGCTATTCGCCAAGTGAGCTGTGACATCACAGCTGGCCACGTGGTCCTCGTACCCGTTGACGTGTTTCACAGTACGTGTTCTGCATCCCCTGTTTAATCAGGCCTTGGGTAAGCCGGAGCAAGACGCTACTGTAGTGCATGAGTGCTGCAGCAAAGGCGATTGAAGGTGTAATCCCCTTAGCCTAGTTAGAATCCCTAGGTACTGTTTTGTGCAGTGTTCTCACGCATGTGCTGATTAAACATGACATAAACCTTTTAATCATAGAAATTAATTATATACATAATTAAATATAAATTCCATTTTTTGTGCATTGTCATATAGATTGATGAAATGTTTAAAAACTTCTAAATTACTAAACATCTAAATTACCTGCTGGCTCTCTCTTGCTTTTTCCACACAGACTCGTGTGCGACTATCATTCAAGAGGCGCCCACCCACGAGACAACACAGGAGGTCAGCTGGAGAGGAGGCGGAAGCCCTTGGGAGCAGTCTGTCTACATGTGAACTGTACAGCTCAAAGGAGAATGGGAGCAATGACCCAGTTTTTGACATCCCAGCAGAGGAAGCTGAATGTGGGCAACTGGGCAGTCTGAAAGACGCTGAAGACGAGGACAAGGACTGTGGAAAGACAAAGGACAAGGTAGCAAAGAGTGACCCAGACAATAAGGGAGATCCAGGGGAGCAACAGGAGGCAGAACAAGCCCACAGCTCAGAGGGGTTGGAGGAGGAACTGCAACCTTCAGAGCCTCGCCCTGCTGAGCAGATAGAGGGCAATGTCAAGATGGAGGAGATGCCTCAGGAAGCACACCAAGGAGGAAACGATGGGGTGTGAACTGTGAATGTTTACATTAAGAAAGAATATATATAAATATATGTATAAGTTATTCAGTGCTTTGAGAGAGCTCTGAAAAATACTCCTCAGAAAGAGTTCATCTATTTTAAATTTTGTGGTACCTGCTTTGTTTTGAGTCCCTCTGTCGCCCTCTCCAGGCCGTATATAGAACAGGTCTATAAACACTGGAGAGTTATGAGAAGCAGCTGTTTTCCTGCACATGGAAATGAGCGTCACTGTTGATACTGTATTCATGATCAGAGGAAATTTCCTTCATGATGTACCAAGTCTGCATGACCAGACAAGTCAAAGACATTGTTAACAGTGGACTTCCAAGTCTCTGTCACATACACAGAACTTTAAAAATACTGATTGCTGGTTTGGGGAACGGGCAAAAATAATGTTAGATTTCACCTATCTATAGAGATTTCTATTTATATATCTATATCTGAATAGATATAGATATATAAATAGTTATATGTTAGAAGACAAAAACATCTTGGCATTGTACTAAATCACTGTCACTTTAGGTTGAACATATATACTTTTGCTTATTTTCTTCCGATGTGTGTTGGCCAACATCTCTCCTTGTCTTCTATTTTGTATACTACAAAATATCTAAATCACAGTGCTACTGTGGAGTGGCTCAGGTCCTCAGAGATTATACATAGCAATATTAAGAAAATAAACAGCTTCCTTCTTATGTAAAGAAAATCTTATGTTACATGTGTTGGGTTTGTTTAATTCGTTGTGGGCCATCGTAATTCTTATAACCTGCTTGTCTTTGAAGCTGATGGCAAAAATTACAATTATTTGCTAAGGACAATGATGAATGTGCTGGAAAATCAGTTCAGTCAGATGAGGACAAAAAAGTTAGATAGAAAGATTTTCTAGTCAGAGTTTGTCCAAATGCAGATTTGAAAACTCCTGCACACCTGAGGAGTACTCAGGCGGGAGATTTTAGTTTTCTCTGTCACTGTTAATCAAACACAAACTGTGCTTTGTTGCAGCTGTTGTTGTTGTTGTTAATTCCTACAGTACAAACGCTCACACCTTCCACCATAGCTCTAATCGTGATAAACACCTGTGTGTGTGCAGGGCCTTTAAAGTCAAAATACAGATGGTATTCTGTTGAACATTGAACATATTAAGTCATTTCTAAATAAAAATGTTGGCAGTTTTAACATGATTTAGGACACAATGTGCCTGCTCCTGTGGGCATCATTAGCATGGTGTGAAAAAACATGTAAAACAGCAGTTAATAATAATTCAAGCTATATTTTTTTCATATCAGCTTTGTCGCTCTCCAGTGGTGACCATGAAGAATTGCAATAGCAGATTTGCAATAATGGTAATAATAATGTATCTATCGCCTCTGTAATTGTTACCTTAACCCTAGAATGCAATTTAATATAAATGTGCATCTCATGTCATAAGTTGCTGTTTGTTTAAGTCACAAACCCAAAATTATTCATACCCCTGGCAAATTTTGACTTAAAGTTACTTTTACTCAACCAGCAAGTTTTTTTCTTGATTGGAAATGACACAGGCGTCTCCCAGAAGATAAGACGATGATTTACAAGAGGCATCATTGTGGAATTATTTCTCAGCTTTTCATACATTTGAACAGAAAGTGGCATGTCCAAAATACTTCGTACCCTTCTCACTAATCAATAGAAAAGCCTTTATTAGCTATTACAGCAATCAAACGCTTCCTATAATTGCTGACCAGTTTTTTGCATGTCTCCACTGGTATTTTTGCCCATTCATCTTTAGCGATGAGCTCCAACTCTTTCAGGTTGGAGGGTCTCCTTGCCATCACCCTCATCTTTAGCTCCCTCCACAGATTCTCAATTGGATTGAATTGAAGTCAGGACTCTGGCTGGGCCACTGCAAAATGTTAATGTTTTTGTGCACTAACCATTTCTTCACCACTTTTGCTGTGTGTTTCAAGCATACGATCAACATATGATCAAAGATTCCTGTTCACCTCTGTTGACAATAATTTTTCAGTTGGCCAATGTGAATAAAATACCTGAAAAAGCTGTGAGTCATTAAAGGCAAAGAACAATTATTGGACTCTCTTGTATTCAACATATTTATTTTCGTAACATAGTATTGTATAATATATAGTAAAGCAAAGCAACTAACTACATAGGTAACATCATTTGATTGAGTAAATATTTAATAATCAGAAAATCCTCAGGTCCTTTACCTGAGGGGAGAAAGCTGGACCACGTGACCTGCATACTTCAAATATCTTCACATAGCGACTGGAAGTCAGTTTTTTCTTTTTTCTTTTTTTTTTTTTTTGTTCCCCCCTTAATGCGAAGTTCATGACGCATTTGGTCTAGAAAGGGCAGACAGTAACCAGTCCTAAGAAATACTGGAGTTGTGTCGGGTTCAGAAATCTTGACACGAGCGTTTCCTCCCTTGGTTCCTTCGCTTGACGTCAGCGCCACTGAAACTTGTGAGGAGACTCACCTGTCTGACTGGGAAGGACGAGAAAAGGCAAAGGACAGTAACGGCCTCGTCTTAAGAGACGGAGAGAAACCTTCACGCCTGCTGTCAGGTCTGAGGAGAACTGAGTGACCTGTCGTTTTCATTTGAGGAGCTGTTGTTTTTTTCGAACCGTACATGGGACGTTAATCGTCGCGCGGACAGCGAAGTTTCTTGATAAAACGTTGTAAGTAATAGCCACTTCCGCATTGAGACCTCAGTGAAGCTATGTATGAAAACTCCCAGTAACTACTAGGTGTTGAAAACAAGCGATCATGGAGACGAGAAATGGGAACGAGGGGGGATCACATCCATATAATGAACGGGTGAGTTAATGAGATGAATTAATTGAGTCTTTATGTTTATTGCCTGTCCAGTATAATGATTGATTGATGATGATAATGATTAAAATAATAACCACAATGTAAAATAATTCTGAGAACTGACTAACAGCTATTTTGAAATATATCTATGAAACAAGCAGCTTGAAGCTGTTTCACAACTTTCTCATGTTTTATAGACAAAACAACAAATCAATGAATTGAGAAAGTCATCAAGATGTTATGAAAATAATCTGTAGTCTCAGCTCTGGGTATCACTCATCATTGTCATTTTGCATGAAAACTGTCATTGTGGTGTTTAGCATTTTACGGTAATACAATATTTTACTCCTCCCAGGTGACAGCAAGTAACGGAGATGGTGTGGCCTACAGGACCTCTGAGGCAACAGAACAAGACAGTTTGCTTACTGTACCAGTGAGCTTTCATCAAGATCATGCCCCTTTTCATATGGTATTTGTTTTGTTGATAACAGTCTGTTCAATGGGAAATGACTAGAATACCACATAAACCATTTCTATTTTCTATGTAAAAGATAGAGGAGGAGTTTTCTTCTCCGTGACAGCAACATGTGCTATTCACCAATGAATGATTGCACAAATCATCAAGTTACTTCATAGTAAAAAGTGACATATGTGTGTTTTTTTGTTTGTCAGGTTACTTGTAGTAATGGGGAGTCGATGCTCTCTGGCCATGCAGCAGAAGCTCAAATGGAGCTGGGAAATACGCACACTCCTCAAGAGGTACAAAAAATAGGGTATTTTCTTTCTCTATTTGCTTCTTGAGAATTAGGAAAAGGAAGTGTATTTTTTCTGTTGTCCTGTGACAAGTTATTTATAGATAATTTCCCTGAGAAATAATTTAGTTCTAGTCAGATTTATTTATATACAGCTGATGACATTGCATTATCTAAGGGCACTTTAAGGTCCAGATTGTATATTATAATAGAGAGAGATAACAATGCCCACTATGAGTATGCACTTGGCAACAGTGGAGACTACTTCATTTGAACAGGAAGAAACCTCCACCCTGAGTGAAGCAGACCCAGAGTGAACGGTCGTTGTTAGCAGGAAAGAAATAGGGAAGAAAGAAAGAGAAATCAGAGAAGCTGTTGTATCAACAACTATCAGACCCTTATTATGATAAAAATAATTGTGACACTTGGTGTAATAGTGTTTATGATACATGTTATTAATAACAGCAGCAATGAAAGTAGCACCAAATAATAATAGTAACATTATCCAATAGATATGACTTAAACAAGCCTAGGGTGATTCCTTGAATCCTAATGACATGTTCCAGTCTTTTAAAAACAACCTTGCAACCAGTGGTGTCTAAAGCAGCACTAAGATCTAACAGGAATAGTATAAAGACAAGTCCATTGTCTGTACCTATGAGGAAATGATTGGTAACTTTCACCAATGCTGGTTCTGTGCTGTGGTGTCCTGTTAATCCTGACTGTAAATCTTTGCAGTCATTAATTCCTATGTAAGTAATCAATAGTTTTTTTTCAAGGACTTGTGAAATAAATGGAGGTGGGATACGGTCTGTAGTTGGCTAAAACGTGTGGGTTAACATTAGGATTTTTAAATTAAGGTTTAACCATAACAAGCTGTGAAATGTAGATCTAATATGGAAGTGTTAATTAAAGTAAAACATGGCAGGTTGATGGATTAAATGAAGAAACTGATGAAATTTGTTCAGAGGGATCTATAGCAGAGAAGCAGTCTAAATATTAATTGGGTGTGACACTCCAGGGCTGTACTGGAAAATATGTCTGTGCAAGTGGTGGCTCAGTAGAGCTAGAACTGTCAGACTGGGTACAGTGCTGAATCAAAACTTGCTTTTTCTTAAATTTGGTTACAGCCATTGCAGATTGACACTTAATGTAATGAATCAAGTTTTTTCCCAAATGCTATGCGATCTATTTAATTGTCCCCATATATTTGTCATGTTTTTGGTTATACTATAAAATATGAATTACTCCTGTATTGTTGATTTATTTAGCTTGGGTGGTTTGGTTCAGTCTCTATGGGGTTTGGGAAGTTTTGGGAGTGTGACAGCTCTAAGGAAACTGCAGAGAAGGAGGACTGGGTGTGGCCCGGGTCTTTCCCAGAAGGTTTTCCGATTATCCACGTAGCACTTATTGTTTGATGTGGGTGTGCATGTGGTCACTGGTCAGATTGGGTAGTGGTCTGACCCTGTTTTAGCAAAACAGTGCAGCCAGAAATAACTTCAATGGAAACTACAAAACACAGTATTTTTATTCGTATGTCTCGATGCTTGTCATAAAATACACAAACTTGTATTTTGTAACTCTGGGTAGTGTATTATTTGTTGAATTGTGTCTCTTTAGAATGATACTCCACCCAAAGTTATCTTGATATCAAACTAGCACCTGCATAGATTGTAGCCGTATCTTGACAAAGTGGTTTCATTCTGCTTCTAGATTAGCTCCAGATCTAAGATAAAGGGAGGGCTGCATGAGGTCGTCTTCTGGAGAGTCAGAGTGTGGATGGTCATTATCTTCATTTTCCTCCTCATCTTTGTTGTGATCGTTATTTTTCTGGTGATATGCTCAGGTAAAGTTTATGAAGAGTGGGTTGTATGTTAAGGGGTGTTATTTATTATTAATTTTTCAAAGAATAATTGAATGAACAGAGTAAGTAGTTAAGTTAAAAAAATCATTCTTGAAGCACATGTTACAACTGAAGCTAATGCAAGAACATAACATTGCCAATTTGCACAATGAGCCTGTAAATGATTTCAGTATGTCTGAAATATTTTCAGCAATGTAAAGCTAATGATAACATCTTATGGTAAAATAATACTATGTAATTACAACAGTTACTTTTTCAGTTTTGAGGCTTTCAGCAATTTTCTCTCTGTGCAGCATTCCACGAGGATCCAGATGAGAAGTTTGACCATTCATTGTTTAAAACTCCCCTGTATTTTAATGGAAGCTTCCTACTGCCCAAAATGGCCTGGAGTGAGCAACTTGCCGCCCTAAATTACACCAGTGAATCACTTACTGCTGATCTTCAAAATAAGGTTTGACCTGTACTCAAAACATTCTTGTGAATTGGTTACAATTATGCAAAATGCTGACAAATATAATAGGATTGCCTTTTATGTACAGTGTTTAATCTTTTCTTTTGCTGTTGCATTAGTTGTAACACAGCAACAAAACCCATTAACATCATGAATAATGAATTGACTTGATAACACAGTTAAATGACTTAAAATATAACAATTGGGGCAAAGATACAAAGGTATATGTGCAGTTGGTCAGTTGCTTAATACTAATGGTAGAAGTGAATAGTTACGCTATTGAGGCAATTTGGATTTGCTCTCTTTTCCATTTTTGTTAAAACGTCTACCTGCTCTCATTTGGTTTTGTTTGGTGAGAAAGCTGCATAACTCATTTCATCCATGAGTGAAAGTGACAACTGTATGTAGATGTAAAAGCCACCACTTCCAAGTAAAAAAACACCTTTTTAAATTAAGTCAGTAGTGCCACAAGCTTCATAAGATGAAAACCTGATCTTTGCTACTTTTACCAAGAGCTGAAATTCCTCTGTAGCTGGCTTTATCTCTTACAGAGAATTTAAATTGAAAGCCTTCTGAAACAGAACAGAGAGCAGGGTGAATTGAAAGTAAGTTAGTATCAGCCAGATTCTTTCATTTCATTGTTTGCCTTTGCATGTACCAACCTGCCACTCCCCAGCTGGCTGACATCTACAGATACTCCCCTGCTCTGGGACGATACTTCTCCAAAGCTGAAATACATGTTTTATGGTAAACACACAACAACTCCTCTGCATGAAACAACACGATTTAGCCTTTTGTTTGTTTGTGCATTTCATTTCAATGTGTGTTAAACTTCAGGATTTTTGTTTTCCTCTCCCCACAGGAATAGTTCAGCCATTGCTGACTACAATCTGACATTTCTCATGCCTGAAGAGCAGCAGGAGGAGCTGAGGAACTTTACTCTGAGCAGAGAGATGATATACAACGTGTTCAGACAGTTTCTATATGACCAGGAGCCAGACAGCTCTGGGCCCATGTACATCGACCCCCTTTCCCTAAAAATGTTTTGAAGACTGAAAAACCAGAATATCTTGCTTTCTTTGTCATTCAAATAAGACTCTCCAAACACTAAAGCCTCCTTCAATATGATTTGTCAGACTTTTGTGTGATCCTCCCACGAGATTGCAGACTCTTGCACATCATGCATTTTTACCACAGGAAGTTGAAGCCACAGTCACTCCTACCCACTATGCAACATTTGTGGATGTATATGTGCTGGTCATACAGATGATCTGAACGTATTCTGTTTAATAAGCTTTGAAGACTGTCCTCAATGAAATCAATCAACAGTGCAGGAATCAGGTAAAATGCCATCTGACATCTGCCGCTGTCAAAACAAACAGTTTGCACTCACTCACATGAGAATACCAGCAGAGATCAGTGTGTATGAAATACAGCTTTTAAAATTTTATTGTGAATTCCTGTGCCTTGTTTAAGTATACTGTAACTTTGATGTTTTATTTAATGGAAAATACAGTTGTTTTATGTTTGCATATCTGTGCCATTATTCTGCATCACCAGACATGATTTGCAAACCAAAACTGTAGGACACTATAATAACATTTGCCTAGGAAGTGACAAACAATGCAGGAAAATAAGCTTTAGAGAACTGCACAGGGGAATTAGCCTGCTGGATCTCGCAGTAGTGCTCATTCTGCCATGCATGTCAGTTTAAAACCATGTATTTTATGCACAAATTATGCTTTTGCAGAACATCATCAAATGCGTCACATTGTTTCACATTTCTGTTAAGTTTTGTTTGACATGTAGTCATTCCCCATTTTACTCTATGTAGTTGAACAGTAGAGGGTGTGCATGTTCCACATGCAACAGTTACTGCTTCCTTAGTTTTCCTCACTTGTTCCGTTGGCTATCTTCCCAGAGAATCACCAGGAATTTACATTGATATTTTGTTCCTGAGTAGAATAGCATTGATTATATATATATTATATATATATTATATATATATATATATATCAAGGATCAGAATCAGGATGTTTTTTGAGTTAAAGTTACTTTTACTCAACCAAGTTTTTTCTTGGTTGGAAATGACACAGGCGTCTCCCAGAAGATAATAAGACTGTCAACAAACTGTCAGTCTTTGGGAAAATCCAAAGTTATATGTCATTCAAATAGTCCAAGCCGTTCTAAAGCATCCTAATGACCCTGTTCATTGGGAACAGCTGTTTTAATCAGCTCAGCAGGCGAAAAACAGCAGCTCTCTGTTAGCTCCCTCAGCCATGGCTAAGACAAAGGAGCTCACTGAGGACCTGTGGCTGTGTATTGTGGCTGCTCACAAGTCAGGAAAGGGCTATAAGGCCTTATCTAAATGTTTTCAAGTTCCAGTGGCTACAGTGCAAAGTATTATCAAAAAATACNTATATATATTGTATATATATTATATATATATATATATATCAAGGATCAGAATCAGGATGTTTTTTGAGTTAAAGTTACTTTTACTCAACCAAGTTTTTTCTTGGTTGGAAATGACACAGGCGTCTCCCAGAAGATAATAAGACTGTCAACAAACTGTCAGTCTTTGGGAAAATCCAAAGTTATATGTCATTCAAATAGTCCAAGCCGTTCTAAAGCATCCTAATGACCCTGTTCATTGGGAACAGCTGTTTTAATCAGCTCAGCAGGCGAAAAACAGCAGCTCTCTGTTAGCTCCCTTAGCCATGGCTAAGACAAAGGAGCTCACTGAGGACCTGTGGCTGTGTATTGTGGCTGCTCACAAGTCAGGAAAGGGCTATAAGGCCTTATCTAAATGTTTTCAAGTTCCAGTGGCTACAGTGCAAGGTATTATCAAAAAATACCAGACGTTCTGCACTGTGGAAAATCTCAGAGGACGTGGTTGGAAGCCAAAAGTGACAGCTGTGCTGGCCAGGAGGATAGTGAGAGAGGTGACAAAGAATCCAAGGATCACCACCAAGGCCATCCTGGTGAACCTGGGCTCTGCTGGTGGCAACGTCTCAAGGCAGACAGTCCAACGGACACAGCACACTGCTTGGTTCCACGGACGCAGACCAAGGAGGACGCCACTTCTGCAGGTAAGACACACAAAAGCCTGCTTGGCCTTTGCCAATGCTCGTCTGGACAAAGAAGACTTCTGGTCTTCTGTTTTTATGGTCAGATGAAACAAATTTAATTGTCTGGCCCCAATGATGTATCCTTCATTTGGCGTTTTTAAAAAAAAAAAAAAAAAAAAAAAAGGAGAAGCCTTCAACCCTAAGAACACCATCTCCACTGTCAAACATGGTGGTGGGAACCTAATGCTTTGGGGGTGTTTTTCAGCCAATGGACCAGGGACCCTATTCACAGTAAACGACACCATTAAAAAAGGGGAATACATCAAGGTTCTCAACAACATCATCAAGCAGTCTGCAGAGAAACTTGGTCTTGGGCACCAGTGGACATTTCAGCATGACAACGACCCAAAACGCAGCAAAAGTGGTGAAGAAATGGTTAGTGCACAAAAACATTAACATTTTGCAGTGGCCCAGCCAGAGTCCTGACTTGAATCCAATTGAGAATCTGTGGAGGGAGCTAAAGATGAGGGTGATGGCAAGGAGACCCTCCAACCTGAAAGAGTTGGAGCTCATCGCTAAAGATGACTGGGCAAAAATACCAGTGGAGACATGCAAAAAACTGATCAGCAATTATAGGAAGCGTTTGATTGCTGTAATAGCCAATAAAGGTTTTTCTATTGCTTGAGAAGGATATGAATAATTTTAGATGTGCCCCCTTTTTGTTTAAATGTAAAAGCTGAGAAATAACTGATAATTCCACAATGATGCCTCTTGTACAGCGTCTTATCTTCACAGGAGACGCCTGTGTCATTTCCAATCAAGAAAAAAAACTTGCTGGTTGAGTAAAAATAACTAAGTCAAAATTTGCCAGGGGTATTAATAATTTCAGGCTTTACTGTAGATATATAATTTCCATGTCAACCTCATCTGTGTTTACACCATATTATGATAATCATTATATCTGATAATAGTGCAAATAAAAATAATGTTAAAGATGATGTAACCCCACAACAACTACTCTTCAAAAGAAATGAAAAAGGAGCTATTATTCAAATACTATGACATGAATTTATTGTTATACTTGTTGGGTAGGAAATACTGAGTTTGTTTTTTTTTTTTTTTTTTTTTTTTCCCCTTCTAGTCCACCTTTCCTCTTTTTCTGTGGGAAATACATTTTTACATGCAGTTCTCAGAGTGTGCTGCATGATAGTCACATGCTGGTCAAAAGGTCAAGTTTAAACAGCAGCACATTTGAGGGATCCAAAAGGTTTCAACACTTTATTACTGTACATGAAACCACCAGCTTTCCACCTGGCTGCTCTTTGATATCCTCAAATATTGCAAATGTCTGGATAAACAAGAATAAACCTGCATGTTTCTGTTTAGACTGAATTTATTGATTTGGACTAGACAACTTAAGCTGACATAAGCCACTCTGTACTGTATTTAAGGTTGGAGACAATATTTTCTGCAGATGTCTTTCTCTGTTCTGTTGAAGTAAACACTTTTCTTAATCCTTTGGCAGCAGTGAATGATCATGTGCCATGGCACAGGGCAGCAGCCTGGATCCTGGGTGTGTGCACATCACAGTCTAGTGGCTAATAGCTATCTGTGTATGTAGTCACTGGTGGTCCATCTCCTCAATCCTATTTTGAGAATTGTTAATCGTCTAAAGCCAGATTTACTATAATAAGCACCCCGAGCTTTAATAGACTGGTGGGTTTAAACAGTAGTCACTACTCTCAAGCCTCTGACATACCCATGATCCTTTGAGATGTGTCATACAGAGCCACATATAGGTCAGTTATGGGTCATCAGTGCTGGTTAACATGTATTTATTCATTGTGAGATTTAGTGGAAGACTTTTTTTTTTTTTTTTTTTTAAATAGACTCGACCTCTGTTGCAGTGAAATCTACTCTCAAAGGGGTAAAGTATAAAACTGATCTATTTCATAAAACAAAAGATTTGGGTTGATAATTACACACAATATCTTGAGACTGTAATATCCTTTATCCTCTTGCAAATTCAATCAATACAAGTTTTGATTTCTTAGCACTAGTATAAAAGTGGTAAAGAAAGCTCTTTAGGCATAAGACTGTCTTAGCTTGTCATGGAGAGGGAGAGCAAGCGTATGAACCCTCTCACCCTCACCTCTCATATTGACCTGGTTGTGTTACCGCTTTGCAGAGTGGTGGCAAAGCACAGCAAATGTGTTTATGCAGGTACAAAATTTACAAACATAATTTATTACAGGTAAAGTCAATGTGCTTTAGATGAAGGTGTCTCATGGATACAGTTAATAAATCTGATTTAGCAGATCTGACTGTGACCAGATGAAAAATGTACTGAAATACATGTCTCAGTGCCTGTTCTTCTGTTAGAAAACCATATAGACAAAAGACCAAATAATTCACAAGCTTTGGAAAATAAATGGTGTGACTATATTTATCATAGATAATTATAACTTTTATATAATATTTCGTAAGAGGCTTAATGTTTGATTTCTGGCACAGAAATATCCTTTAGTCTTTTAATGTTTGTAAAGAGGATAAGTCAGTTATGACAGGAATTCCCTTGGATAATTCCTGAGGAATCCCAGAGGTGTTGGGACACAGTTATGTGGGCAAATTTTGATGATTTATTTGAATACAGAAATAAATGCAATCATGGAGTAGGGAATACAAAATGATTAGAAGTTATGAAAATGAAGGGCAAAATCTAATAAGAGCAGTGTTAAAGTAATGAAAATAGAAAATTTTATTAGAAAAATATAGAAATGGGAAATGAAACTGTTTACTCCAGTTCCATAGTAAATGTGGACCATCTAGGCAAAGGTCATCAATGAACTCTATTTCTCTTAGAGCCAAGAATTTACACCTGAGGGACCTTCCTGTGTTGCATCTTATAGTCCCAACCCCTCACCAGTCAGCATGCAATGTACTGAGTTTCTAGGAAGACCTCCACAGTTATCCCATTAAAGGGTTTATGTCTCCTTTTGGCTGTCCCAGGACTTAAAGATTAAGGCAGTTATTGTATGAGGCTTCAGCCGGACTTCAGTTGCTGCCAGTGCTCTGTCCTCTCTCACATCAGCCTCACCACCAGCTTTCTGCAGGATACTGAACAAGAATCAAATCTCTGGAGGAGTAATGGGTTCCCACTGCTCAAATCTGGATGATATACTGGAGGAAGACATGCACCACTGGTACACCAAATTCATGAGGGAGTCTCCCTCAGGGCTCATCACACTCTTTGAGCTCAAGGCAATGCTGGAAATGAATGGTATGACAGAGGAGGCCAGCAGCTATGTGGACCAGGTCTTTTTCACCTTTGACATGGATGGGGTAAGAAAATGATAATAATAATTTGTCGTCTTTGTGTGATCCCTGTGATTCCTGTTGCATGCAACTTTTTTGTAAAAACAGATCAATGCTTTAGTAAAATGGATGTTTGCTTCATTATCGCAAATGGCTTTTGTGTGAAGAGTGAAACTTTTTAAAGGGGTTGATTAGAGATTTCTCATTTTAAGAGGGAGAAACTGAGGTTAAACTGTATTTTGTGAGACCTGGACTCCTTCACAAAGCTTAAGGACAAAAGGTCACACATGTACTTTTACATTACAGGGACATGATGTGCAATATATAGAACTATCTGCAAAAGTTTTCTCACAATTACATGACCCCATAGCACTTGAGAAAATGGTAAAATGTAAGAACTCATTGACTCAATTGAAATGCTAAATACATTTTGGTGTTGCAGTATAAGCATGAGAATATACACTTTAGTTGTTTCTTTAACTGCATCTGTCATCTGTTGCAGGATGGCTACATAGACTTTGTGGAATACATCGCAGCAATAAGTTTATTGCTGAAAGGAGAAATAAACCAGAAACTCAAGTGGTACTTCAAGCTTTTTGATCAAGATGGAAATGGGAAAATTGACAAGGAGGAACTGGAGACTATCTTTAAGGTAGTGTATAAGTTTCACAGATGTCAGGAACTTGGCAGCTTACAGTTCCCTGAATCGTAAAGCTTTGCTGCTCTATGGCGAAAGAGCAGAAATTGGTTTAACAGGCCATGAACTAGACATGACACATAATCCATGGGGGGTTATCTAACCCATTATCTAAATATAGCCTTGTTTATGACCTAATTTACTGTCTAAAGAAGACATACGGTAATCACCCAACAGATTACATGACATCTTTTCACCTTTTCAGAATTATATCAACAAATTTTCAATTATCAAGAATTTACTCTTGAGTTTGCAGTATAGGTCAAGATGTTACATGCCATGGTTGTAGTGTCGGTAGTAATTGCTTTAGTATCAGAAGCAGGTGTAGCTGGACCAGTATTTTAACAGGTTTAGTCTCCTTTACTAGAGAGTAGCTGAATTGAAATAACAATCAAGTTATTGGGGCTTTGTATGTGTCTGTAACTAACAATTAGCTGTGTAAACTCTCCTATTAGGCAATTCAAGACATCACCAGGAGTTACGACGTCCCCCCTGAGGAGATTGTGACTCTTATATATGAGAAAATTGACGTCAATGGAGAAGGTAACAAATATTCTATTATCAGTCCACAATATAATGATTTATCAGCTCCTAGCACAGAGTTTATCACTAAAATCCCCAGAATGTGTTTTTGGCTGCAAATTTTGACTGAGGGCTCCTGGGTCTTTTTTTTTTTTTTAAGAGAAATATATTGCCAAAATATGAAAGAATGCTGAAATAGACATTGTCATTGTGTAATTTTATTTATGTATAAGCTGTCCCTTTCAAATGTACCAAAGCAAGTAAAAATATTGTGGGGTTACTCATCTTAGCTGCTGTATTTGTGTGTTCAGGTGAGCTGACTCTGGAGGAGTTCATCAGTGGAGCGAGGGAGCATCCTGACATCATGGACATGCTCACCAAGATGATGGATCTTACCCATGTGCTGGAAATCATCATCAGAGGTCAACAGAAGAACGCTGTGAACTGAACTGAAAATCAGCAAGCTGGGCTGTGTGGGGAACCAAGACTGTTTTTTGGTGGACTTTCAGAAGGCAGCGGTGTTGAGGAATGAGTGTCTGTGCTTGGTGAAGCGCCAAGTCCCATCTCAGACTGCACAAGATGAAATGATTGATATGATCTTTCTGTAAGTTACCTAAAAGGTGAAGGAAAACTCTGTCGCCTTCATTCTGCTTGTGCTCTCACATTTCTTGTACGATGTCCCCCTCAGTTTTGTTAAGGTTTAAAACACTAACAGAAAACGTGTTTGGAGAGTCTCAGTGAAGACAGGCCCGTCTGCTTTCATGTTCTCATCATGCACTGAGTAGATGGTTGCGAAGTAAGGTTGATAAATCACTTTGATTTTTTTGCCTATAAGAGTTTACTGAACTTGAAATGTTGTATGGGCTCTTTGGTCTGCAGAACTGTCAGGCACAAAGTGAAAAACTAAGTGCGTTCAGTTCAGGTTCTGGACACTTTTGGAATTATTTTCTATTCATATCTGAAAAGATTGAATTGAACCTATTGAGTTAATATTTTACTCAATCCTGTATAAGACAAACTGCCAATCTCACATTTACTTTTTGATGAAATTTCTTTTGGAAAACTCCCTGGTCACTACTTTATTAATAATTAATAAGATATTAACACTGTTAATATCTAAAACAATCACTGAGATTGATTGTTCTTTGTTGTTGCTCTTGTAAGATCCACACCAAAATTGCACTGCTGGATACACAAAAAACTGGATGGTAACTAAGTACAAATGGATGAATGTAAAAGTATGTTGTGTGTAGATGTTATGTAAATGGTTCACAATTTCTGCTGCAATTAAGGTTTCATTGTTGCCTTAAAAATCAATACAATGGTTTTGTTCGAAGGAGTTGGCACAATTTACTATATGAGTCTTCAGTTTCCTGTGGGGCCATGGATGAGTAGAAGCTTTTTTTTATGCAATGTATCCACTTTGCACAAACTGGAGTTGTTTTTTTTTTTTTTTTCTCTCTTCAATGTATGGTTTAACTTTTCCTATGATAAACAAAATTTACTATATTGTTATGCACACATTTACTAATTTTACCCAAAGTGACTCGGAAGTGAGGAACAACACTAAAGCATCATTGCAGTAAGAGACCTTGGTGCACAATGTACCGCATCTATTCAATAAGTGCAAGCAGCTCAGGTAAATAATGCACTAAAGATGCATAGTAAGTGCTAGTTAGGCACATTGGGAGAGGAGGTGTTCTTCATGACGCTCTTAAAGGTTACAAGGGTCATTCATGCTCTGCGTTTGGTAGCTTGTTCCACTATTGGGGAACCACAAATAAACCACTCTGGACTGATATTACAGTGTTTGCACACGACAATGCCAGATGTCATTAGAGGAACGTAGTAGCTGAGAAGGAGCACAAGAGCCACTGAAGCCTGTATTACTGAGTTCAATTAGATGGATGCAGACCAAGAAGTAACTAATGGAAACTATTAGTGACTTGAATTTGATTTAGGCAGCCATGTGTAACCAGTGTATTTCAGTGGGTAGTGGAGGGACATGTGACCAAAGACCAGATGGGCTGCTGCATTCTGGACCATCTGTAAGGTAATAGACAAGTTGCAGATGCAGAAGGCATACAGCGAAGCAATTGAAATAGTAGTCAGACAGGCTGTTCAGTAACTAATGAATGCACTGATTTGAAACCAGACCACTCAAAGAGCTCAACATCACCATCTTGTGGGCACAGATGGAGGTTCATCCCTTCATCTTTTCAGGTCCTCCATTGTTGTGGCTTCATTGCCCAGTTGAGTTTTATTATAGCATCAATTTATGGTGAAAAGAGAAGAACAGCATGTTAAGGTGTGTTCTGTTAAATGGACCATTGTCTAAAGGAAACAGGCTTTGTAACTGATGGGGTTGAGAAAACCTGGTCAAATCCATCATTCCTACATTTTAGCAGCCAAAGCCTGTTCAGTATTACAGTTTCAAACCACAAACATGTCATACATCAATGCATGAAAATATAATTTAAATCCTTCCTCACCCGTAAAGTATATAATATATATATATTCTAAATAATAATCTTTATCTTTTAAAGTGACACAGACTGGATCCTCTTGCCCGCGGCTGCTTGGCTCCTCTTCTGAAGTAGTTTGCCAAGGGACAGACTGTCTGCAGAGCTTTCTTTTCCATTTGTGCAAACAATACCAAAGCTTCCACACAATTGAAAAGGACCTTAGTACCAACTGTCCTTTGGTTTGGAGAGGAATCAGGCCCAGGCATTTGAACCCATTTCATCAAGCGTTTGCTTCCTTTATTTTTATATCAGGACAACAAAGCTTCATTTTCTTTTCTGATCAAATCAAATCAGATTCTCTTTGCCTTTGGCAACATTGCAGAATGAGCAATCAGACATCAGAAGAGCCTGAAGTTCAAATAACCTGCAAATCTAAACACAGATGACCTTGGCTGAACACTGTTTCTTCACCTTGGGCCAAAATTTGATCATCAGCTCATCTGTTAAATCAATCGATATAAAATCATGTGCGCCCTTCATACCAGGGCCATTCAAACAGAGTTCTGCATGGTTAATGATTTGACATTGGTTCACTTTGTTGCATACTGTCCAGACACCATTCTGAACTCAGAGAAACTGAAGGTTGTGTAAATAATGCAGATAAGGTTTTGACTCCACATAGCACCCGAAGTGTTCCTAAATGTATCGGACGATGCAATTGCATAACTGCACTGATCAACCCACCTGTGCTCATCGTATAAATTCACCACAATCTGCTCTCGTGCCTTTGCACTGCACACTGCTTCCTACTGTCTGACACCACAGCACAGGAACAGCTGACCACATCCAACTGGAACCATGCAGTTAGCCGAAGCTAAGTTCAACAAAAACAGCCTTCTCTTAGCTCTGAGACGATACAGCTCAGCCGTCAGTGACATGGAGCAGACAGTTCTCCTGCCAAGCCTGCTGCGAGATGTGCCCTCGGATGAGGTGTTGGACAGTGAGGCAGCAGAGGAGTCATGTGATGACCTGTATGGAAACTACCTGATTCTCAAAGCCATAAGAAACACAGTGGAGAGTGGTCTGATTCCCCTGGATGACCACAAGACCAAGAACAACACGGTGCTCAACAAAACCCTGGAGCCATTCTTGAAGACAGATCCTGAAACCCTATTTCTCTTCCATCTGAGAGGACTGTTTTCTGTGATGAGCGACCTCACCAAGAAGACTCAGAGCCTTACTGAGAAATATAAGGACATCATTGGTGTGGCAAATTAGAAAACAATGTTAAGATATGTGAACATCAAGCAATACACTATGTGTTTGTAAAACCGTGGTATATGTAGCAAAGTCAGCATCTCAAATATCTGTTTACATTTAGTGACCCCATGCTTCCAACATTATAAATGTGAATTAACATGCACTGCCAAAATTGATCATTTGTCTCTCTTTGTTTGCTGTGATAACCCCTTGGAAAATATGGTTTGAAGAGTTGGCAAAAATATTGGTTGAATAAATTATAATAAATAAACAGCAGTGTTCCAGGCCTGATTTATGTCCAAACACCCAAACCTTACAGGGAATTATACTTGATTATTTATTGAATCAGGAAAATTTCAGTCAGAAAATGTTGAATTTGGGTATTTGTTTTAATTTACATAGCTATTTCACACAATGTATGACAGAAAGATTTCACAAAAAGACCACTGGAGACAGACTGCAGTCTGGAGAAATTTCCTCTGCACCTTGCACTTCCATCTCACCAGCTGCGATACTTAGCGCACAGGAAAGAAAGGCTCCACAATCTCAGCATAGGTTTTTTTTTCTGGTGACAGAAGGAACCAAGAGAGACAATTTAACTACACACTTGCATTGGCCACATTTAAAATTCTAGTTTCATTGTGTACCCTAACAAATGTCCTAACACACGTATTTTAAATACTAGAGAAAGTATGGCAGAAACTACCCAGTATCGAGTTTTATACCCCGATATTGAAATATATGAACAGGCCATAACTGACTATGTGCGTTACAGTAATAGCACAGACAGAAACAGGAATAACTCTATGCAGTGTGAAAAAAATATTGTTAAATGTGCTTATACAGAGTAGCCAATGGATGATAAAGTTGAATGTTTTTTCTTATCTATAGACAGTAAAATCACTGCATTACCGTCTATGAGCAATCATTCCTGTGCATTGAATGAAAATCTATCTGACAGCAAAATACAAACAATGACTTTAACTGCACAGACAGGAGGATGAACTCGATTAATCACTGCTAGGTGAAACACACTGTTAGGTTCTTGTGTCTTCTGTCAGTGTTAAGAAAACGGTTCACTTACCCTTTTCTGCAAACTCCTCTGGGTGAAGTTTGACATACTCATTCATATCGCGATCAAGTTTCGCATGTATGTAATTTTCATATTTTGTGAGGTGGTAGCCGATAAACCAACCAGCGGTTGCCATCAGGACTTGTCGATGAACACCTACAAATGGAAAACAGGACAGATGATATGATTGTAGCTTAAGTAGGCAAAACAAGCAGGTTTCATAAAGTTTATTTTCAATGCAATGAGATAATGAAATTAAGACTAATTCAAATCTATATAAACAAAGCATAAGTAAACTAAATCAGATTACTTTTAGTTAATTGCACCACAAGTCAGTTAATTGTCTATATTTGTATATACTATATAAGTATATACATTTAAGACAGCATTCCTCGGTATGTTAATAGTTGGTTTAACTTGAGACACTTTCAAAGCTCAGAGGAGATGATAGAAGTTGACAACCACACATTCAGCGAACATAACACAAGCTACGGTACCAGGCTCCTGCTCTGCTGCGACACAACGTGTCGATTCTTTCTAAATGGGCCATGTCAGGCCATTTTCATGAGGAGTTTAGATGAAATGTTGCAGCTAACTGTGCGAAGGCCAGCTAGCAAACATGCTAACCTGACTTTAGCGGCGGCCTGTTGTTAATGCCATTTTCTAGCATCGCGGAACACCAGCCTACAAAGGCCAACCACACCGAGTTCCTGTTGACGATCCCCGGAGGAGGGAGACACTTTCCCTCGTCTGGTATGAGGCCCATGGCGACAGAATTCCCCCTCAATTCAGATCTTTTATTTGTGACCTCTCAGCCACTTGCACCGACACCACAGCTATCGCTTCCGGTATGATGTCAAGGGCATGGTGTGCAACCGCGAGGAGCCGTCCGGGTAAAACATTCAAAACCCTTCAGTTCCGGCCCGTCTACGCTGTCTCCAAGCAACAAAACTATGCGTTTTAAGTGATAAAGGGGATTTGTTTCGATTATTACGTTTTTTTGATCTTGTGGAAAAAATTGCATAAATTCTTATCTAATTCGCGTTCAAGGTAATATGTTTATCAAACCAGGCTCTAAGAATAAGGCAATAGAAAGCGTTTCCACCGGACCAGTACTATTATCAGTAACATAGTAATGTTATAGAATAGTACTAAGGTTACAAGCTTAACTATGAATGCTTGTGTCCTTCTTAATAATGTTACAGATCCCCAAACACCGGTACCACCCTTTAATTAAAAAAATAAACTAAAAGAATATAATAATAACTATAATAATAACAACAGTAAACGTTATTTGTATAGCACATTTTACACAAGAATAAATGACTTGTACCAAGGACATGAAAACATGTTTAAAACATTAGAATTCTAAACAATAATAAAATAACAGCATGAAATAAATAGATAAGTTAAAATAAGTTAAAGGGAATTACATAGAAAGCATAAAATCAGTGAGACATCAATGCTTATAACGGCTTTTAAAAGAAGCGATGAGCTGCGTGGAGCAGAATTTCAGGGCAGGTTATGGTGAAGAGACGCGTTTTAAAGTTTCATTTGAAAACATCTTTCTTCCTCTCGGTGTTGCTGGAGGTTCACAGTTAACAGAAGAGTAATCAGTGAATGCCACCTCTAATTAAATGCCATAACTTTACTGCACATCCGAGTTATGATCTGCTGGATGATTCCATTATTTGTCATCACTCTGCAAAGTTAAGCGGTTTTACACCTGAAGTTAAAGAATAACACGTTAATTTAAATCAAAATGATCACATTTGGGAGTGCTGAAGTTGCTGGGTCTCAGAACAACATTAACATGCGGTACTCGAGTAGATCTACTGAGTTACTTTGCATGTGAGCTGATGACATCATTGAGTGCAGCCCCCCCCCCCTGCTCTTCCTCCTCCTCCTCCTCCTCCCTCTCCTCAAACAGACAGGCTGCTGAGGATACACAGCCAGAGGAATTATGCCCTTCCCTGCTCTGGCTTTCCCAGTTTGATGAGCTGACCTATGCATACCAAGTAGTTAAAAGTCCGGGGACGTCCCCGTGTTTCTGGTAAGTGCAAACTCTTTCCAGGCTCGATACGCGGGGGCTGACTTTGATTTTTCCCTCCTGCATCTGCAGATAGTGGCAAAATGGCTAGAGTCACACGGTAGCTGCGAGATGCTACTGGTGCTAGCTTCGCCCTAGTGGCTCTCAGCTCAGAAGATCGTGAAGCATTATTAACATGTGTCGTTTGAACTCGGGCTGAGTCTGTGCGAAGGCTTCGTGTTTGCATTTCATTAGAAAACAGGATAAAAGAGCGAGGAAGGAAGTGCGACACGGGATCGTTTTTCATTGCTATGGATCCGATACCAGCGGAATCAAAGCCGAAAATTATTGTTCATTGCGTCGGGTTTGAAGATTCACATCGACTCCCAAGCAACAGTTTGGTTTCTCATAAATGCTTTTTAAAAGTGAGATACTTAGTTTTCACATACATAAAGGCCCGATTTACAGAGCAGATATAACGGCACTGCAGAGACCACTGGGGATGTACGAGACTGTCCTTGTTTACATGCATTGGTGTGGTGAGAGGACATGGGCCACAGAAGCAGAGGGACACTGGCTGCATCGCTGTGCTTTTTGCAGATTATTGGCTCCAGCAGGGCGTCCTGTCGCTGTGGCTCCACAATCCACCCCCCCCCCCCCCCCCCAAAAAAAAAAAAGTGGTGCACGGCCCCTCAAAACTGCAGCTGAGCAAAAACATGAGGAGGGTCAGGGTGTGTAAACATCAGAGGGAGAAGTGAAACATTTCCTCCAGGCAACTGTTGGTCTTCTCAGAGTTTAAACCGCCCAGTGTTTGAGGCATTAATGATGCAGCAACTTGGACAAAGTACACTTCAACATGATGTGTATTTTATCACGTGTGTCAGAACATCAGGACCAGATGCCAAGTTATTAAACTGAGACTTGAGGAACAAAGACTTTTGCTTTCAGTTGTGCAAATGAATTTGAATTCAAATGCACGTGTGTACTATACACTGGGCTTATTTCACTCACAATAACTCTTGAGTCATATTAGTGGACGTTTTCCAGGTCAAATGTCAGTTACGTGCTCCCCTGTTGATGCTGGCCTGTGCACCCGTTTCACAACTAGTTTCAACACTGTCCTTGTTGTCTGTCTGCGCACCAGCAGCCTTGACATGCACTGGAGACAAATGTGACGCTTTTAGTCAAATGTGGTTTTAATGCATTCACTCATCTCCTTTTGTGTCTTTTCCTTTATTTTCCGCAGTTTAGCATGAGCATGGAAGATTATGACTACCTGTTCAAAATAGTTCTGATAGGAAATGCTGGAGTTGGGAAGACATGTCTCGTCCGGCGCTTTACTCAGGTTTGTCTGTGCTTATGAGTTTAGAGTTATTACAACTGTATTCCAATATAATGCACTATAATGCACATTTATATATTATATTATATATTCTAATTTTAGGGCCTTTTTCCACCTGGACAAGGGGCTACTATTGGAGTAGATTTCATGATTAAAACTGTGGAGATCAAAGGGGAGAAGGTCAAGGTAAGAGAGATTCAAGTAACTCATTTATTTATTTTGTTTTACATAAAAGCATGTGCCTGTATGTTCTGTAATAGTTTGGATGGACAGTTGCTCACTTCAAATATCTGTTTTCCAGCTGCAGATATGGGACACAGCTGGACAGGAGAGATTTCGCTCCATTACTCAGAGTTATTACCGTAGTGCCAACGCCCTCATTCTTACATATGACATTACCTGTGAGGACTCCTTCAGGTGCCTTCCAGAGTGGCTGAGGGAGATTGAGCAGTATGCCAACAACCAAGTGGTGACTATATTAGTCGGTAAGAAACTTTTACTCTCTACTTTAATGACGGATGGACCTCTTTTATTATCATGCTCATTGTTCATCATGAGAGAACTGAATAATAGCCTGCACTATATTTTACTGGACTTGACCTGGTTTTCTGAGCGCACTTCAGCGTGAGCATGAATTACTGAGCTGATATCAGCTCGTCTCTGGAGAGATCTGGAAAATCCAGTTTTGTCTTTGCTAATGCACATTTTATTGTGTGATTGTCTTGTCCCTTCTCAGGAAATAAATCATTTTTGACTGGAATAAATAGCTCGCACATGTCTTTTGCTCACATCTATCCCACTCTTGCATTAACACACGCACACCCACTCCACTTCCATCTGCCTCATCTACACCTACCCACCACTGTTCAGAAAGTCAGTCATTGTGATGCAAGGAGCCACATTTATCCTTGTTGTGTGGTGTTGACAAGACAAATTTGTGTGACTTACAGGTAATAAAATAGATCTGGCGGAGAAGAGAGAGGTTCTCAGACAGAGGGCTGAAGACTTTGCTGAAGCCCAGAGCATGCTATATCTGGAGACCTCAGCCAAAGAGTCTGACAACGTTGAGAAACTTTTCCTCGACCTGGCCTGCGAACTCATTCGAGAGGCCAAGCAGAACAAGCTGGATAACAATGACACTGCCCCAATGCCCGGCGAGGGTAAAACCATCAGTTACTTGAGCTGCTGCAGCCTCAATTAGAGAGAGCTTGGCCTTTTGGCCATGGTCACTCAGTAGCCATTGACTGTAGAGGGCAGATGGCCGAGCCCCAATGCCTCCGTCCCTCTGAGATGGCATAAAGCCACTTAGTTCTGTCATTTCTAGTCCCATGCCTTTTTTAAGCTGTAAAAGGGAGATAGTCAACTTTAGTTTGGCCTTCCAGGAACAAGCATTTTAAGATGCTACCATTATGGAGAACATTATCCTCAGTGCAACAGGATGTAAAGTATGGCTGCCTGATGCATCCAGGAATCTGAGTAGGGCTCCATTTCATCCTCTTCATGGTGAAATGGCAGAATTTTTCCTGTTTGGGTTTTTAGGCTCCATTGTCATTAAACATCAGTGTATTCACCAGCAGTATTATATGAGTGAAAAGCTCTACCAGGTATTTTGTTACAGATTCAACAAAGCTGACAAAAATCTTCACAATCACTGGAGATTATCAGTTCATGGTAACAATATGTTTACACGCATATGTTGAGATTACAATGTCTGATCAAATTGCAAAAACAACAACAACAAAAAAACTTTGCAAACTTTCCCTGAAAACAGTTGCACAATCATGTCCTTCCCACTACAGTTTCTTCTGCTCTGAGAATAGCATACGACATTATTAACTTTCATAATCTTATCTTTAAGTAGTTATTTGCACCTGTCATTACAAACTGTGAAATATTTGTTCCCAGTAGAAGATTTTTACTTGCTGCTAAAATGTTTTCGTGTCAGATAAAATAAAAAGAATCATGCGTATAAATACTACATTGAAACAGTATTCTGTGATGCCATTATTATTATTATTATTTTCGTATATTTGCAGTGCTTAGTTGTTTTAGTATGAAGCAAGTGGAAAGGCCTCTGTCAGTCATCAGTAGAAGTTATGAACGGTTTAATCACTTGACATTTGTTTTTGTTACCATCAGATGTTACTTTGACCCATCGACGTGAATATTTCTACCTTTGTTGGTGCTGTCTAGCCATGAAATTGTATGACTTCTTATTTGTTTGAAGCAGTTTGTTCATGTAGTTTCGTATATGACTTGTTGTATTTCATATGCTTTTATTGTGAAATTTGATTGTCAAGCATGTTTTGCCATAATTTGTAGTGTCTAACTTTATCTTTCATATATTTGCCATAACTGTAATGTACTGTATTGCACAATGCCATATACTGCACACTTATTTTTATTGTAACATTTTGTCTTTTGTTGTACAGACTTGTAGTACATCTTGGCACTTTGCTTTTATATTTTTTATTTTCAGTAATCCCTTTGTACAACTGGCGAGCATTTTGTTTTGCCTTTTACCTTAGATTTAACAGCAGTTACTTAATGGTGTTCCCTCGTGTCAACCCAATATGGGGAATACAAAGGAAAACACTATTGGGATGTTGTGCTTTTCTTCCTTTATGTGTACAAAATAAACCCTAAGAATTACTCTGTACATTAACATTAAATAATTACACTAAATATCTTGTATTTGTTATGTGTTAATCCAGACATTTGTGTCATGCAGTCATGTTTCTTCCTCTTATGAAAACTTTATTTTAATGCTTCAAGAGAAATATTGGAAGAAAGTTGTTTTCAATGGATTTTCAGTCTTTGTGGACCACATTGGTGTCAACACATTTTGATGCTACCTCTCCAAAAGTCTAATGTTCAGTCTAAACTAGTCTAATGTTACTCATTCTGTACTGATTATAAGTGCCAGTTATTTATTCATCCCATTTCTTCTACTTATAGTGTTAGAGCAGTTTTAACAAAATTTACAATTTCATATTTCATGGTCACATGTTTCAGTTATTTAATTAATTCAATTATTTAATTTAGTTTCTATTTTTTCTTTCCCACCAGTTTCTATTTGAACATTCGCCAATAACAGTCAGCCAAAGCAGTTTAGCCTTAATGCAGCAAGTGTCAGTGCTCTTTCACACCCGGAATTAATGAATCATCTAACTGTGAGTAACTTAACAAAATATACAACGTGTTGATCATGTCACGGTGTCTGCGTTCTGAATAAGTTAATACCTAGCGTAGAAGACGCATAATTTATATTGCTGTATTCCTCATTGTGGCCACTAGAGCACAGTAAATACTTATTATATTAATAGATACACTGGTCGATATCTCCTCCCAGCATCAACATAGGTGGGAGGCTCCAGAGAGACTGCTGGTAACCTAGATTTTTTTTTTTTTTTACAATGATATGTAATTGACGATGACAACTGACTGCATGAAAAAAAAAAAAAACATTATTCGGGTTAAACAGCTGGTAAATAAAAATGGCCTGTTGCTAACTTACCTGCGTGTTTAAAATCGTGACTGTCACTGCCGTCCAGTGGACACAGGTAGAAACTGCACCAGAAAGATGTCTTAGACTTAGATGATCGTAGACTTGAGAAGGATAAACACAGATGTTAGCATTATTCTTATTGAAGAATGTGGAGTTGTCTGAAATTGCCACTACTACAGAATAATTAAGAGTAATGTTGTCGTCGGTGTAGAAAGGCCACTGTGACCACCAGAGGGCAGCGAACACAGTTTGTCAGCAGAATAAACATCAAAAAACAACAAAATAAATTTGTCAGGTTTTTTTTTTTTTTTTTTTAACATCAATATCCATGCGGTATTTCTTCAATGAGTTTAACTTTGTTTCAACTTGAGGCCTTCAGAGTCAACTGGAAACAACTGGAAAAAGACGCCTCTCCAAAAAAAGTCTATTCAGTCTGTTCAGAAAAGGAAGTTCATCATTATTTTGATATAGTAATACGAATTATTTCGAGAAGGTTTCTCATTATAATTACTTCCAGGATTGTTCTTATCATTGCCATTCTTATTATTTAATATAATAGTAATGGTTATTATCATTGTTTTGTTCATCACAGTGGCAGAAGTGGGCTTCCACACAAATGTAGCCTACTTTGTGCCTGGCCTGTAAACACTGCAGAGTCTGCCACACCGAGGCCAACGCAGGGCCAACGCAGGGAGCAGCTGTGCACGCCGGGAGATCAGACGCCCCGGGAGGCAGGGTGTGTGTTTTTGCTGTCCACCCCTGCAGTCACCGGCTGTTCCCGGCCAAGTCCCCCCCCCCAAGTCCAAAACGATCGCGTCTTAACGCCTGCGCTGTGTCGCTGATGTCCGCGTGACTTTAGGTGCGTTTCTAGCGTCAGCGCGCACAAGTGGAACTCAGTTTCCCAGCATCCACCGCGAGCGTATTTATCAGTGGGGACCGAGTGGTGTCTCTGCTGACTGCCAGCCGGCTGCAGTTGAATTAAAGTTGGTGAAAATGCTGGGGAGACGTTGAAGCCGATGTTTCCGGCCCAACAGCTGGTCCAACAGCTGGCTGCCTCCGCGCTGCTGCTCAATGTAGGTCACGTGCTGCCAAACAGAGTCTGAGTCTCACTTCCTTTCTTTTGACGGGACAGGTCTCCTCTTCCCAGCGTGCGTAAAGAGAGAGAGGGAGCGGAGGGAGAGGGAGATCATGAGATAGTATTGTCTCGTGCTGAAGATCTCTTTGTTGTGTTGTTGACAGCAGCAGGATGAGGGCCGGAGGCAGGACGGGGGGTTTGGACGGGGCAGCAGCCGCCTGCGTCCTAACGCTGTGTTTTGGCTGTTTACATGTGATCGCCCTCAAACCTCAACTCTTCACTAAGCTCGGTGAGCTGTCTTTCTCCACTGAGAGCCCCATCAACTATGAAACATTTTACTTTGACCAGAAGGTGAGTTTGAAATGTCTCTTATTTTTCACTCACAATTGAACCTACCAGTCCAAACAGTGTATTATATAAGTGCACTTTCCTCTGGTTTCTTCCTCTTTCACTTCTGTCACTTTTAACAGTTTGATTTGCACTGGTTTAGATGTCTAAAGGAGTAAAAATACAAATAAAAAAAAAAATCATGCCCATGTTTGGCCAGAAACCTCTTGAGGTGTAAAGTAACTTTACTTTACTTAAGTCACTTTGCTGGTATAATATATCTTTCTTTTAAATATCATAATATTTAAAGTTATTTTCTCAAAATAAGATTGATGTTATATGATGATATTGTAGTTTGCTCACCTTTTCATTTACTACCACATCACCATTACCTGGCTTCATGGTTTGATATTTACTTATATCTGCACCACTTGCTCTTTCTAAATTTGTTCAATGTACTTAATGCTGTAGAAGCTTGTAGTAGTCTGCCTCAACAGACAATAGGTGCTTTCCTCTGACTTCCTGTAGTGAAGGGAAAACCATCACAATTGGCTCTGGTCTTGCCAGCAGAACTGTAACTATCCCTCCTGGCTCTGTGCCTAAAAAGGTCTCCGGGGCCCAGTGAATCTGAAACATTTTGCCTCAGGGGGGTTTGAGAGATCTTCTTTCAGCCTTTACATTTTCCATTTACTGTTACTTCATGAAGAATCAGATTGCATGTTGAGCATGTGCAGTTGTATGCAACACAGCATCGTGTTAAGTGACTTGTGAAGCTGAGTCATTCAATCACAAGACTTTGCTTTTGTCTTATTGACTCCTCTGTTCCTGCAGACAGGGGTGTTGTGAAAGGTAACTAACCTACATCAGTCATTAATAAACATTTGGGACACTGAGTGGAGGACAATGAATGTACCTACCATGATGGTAAATGGCGTGTAAAGTATAGAACCCTAACACAGTTCACAATGGTGCATTCAGGTGCTTCATAAGCTCCATGGTCTGTTCACAAGGATCACAGAGGACTCTGAAATCAGTCAAACCTCGCAGTGTGTAAATCCAGGCGTTTTGTATCTGTCTCTATTCAGCCTTAAACTATAGACTCTGTTGCACATTTAAGCTTAAACATTGGACAGTTTTTTGCGAAGCACTTCAGCACTCAAGATCCATCTTTATAGACATCAGGAAAAGAAAATCCAGACACAAGACAGTGAATATAAACAATCCCTGATGCTTTCCCGGCTAAGGTTGCACAAGTCAACATCAGAGGATTTGTGAGTGAAACGTTTTAGAATAACCTGTGTATTTAGAATAATACACTGGTTATTATATCAGAAGCACATTGGCAAACCACTGAATATCAGCATATTTAGAGCTATAATGATTTGTTGATTATTGCTTTGATTAATCTTTTAAGTAATTTTTCAAACAGAATTGTCAAATATTTTGCTGGATCCAGTTTCTCAAATATGAGGATTATGTTGTCCTTGTCTATTATTTAATAGATCTATTTATTAACTGACTTTTACTGTTATTCAGACAAAACAAGGACATTCTGTCTCATGCAGCTCTAAGGCATCATGATTAGCATTTTTACCATGTCAGATTTTTTTTTTCCTTTTGCAGATTGAACATTTGATCAATAGTCAGCAGATTAATCAACATAGGCATCAATTGCCCTCAGTGTTATATTTACATGCTGGTAATAGTGTTTGGATTTGGGGACAATGTGCCACACCTGGTCCAGCCCACGGCATCCTGCCTAATCAGCCAAGCTGACATGAAGATAAAGAGCATTTCCTCCCTTCTGACGCCCATTGTCTTGTCTGATGTGGATTTAGTCAATCAAGAAAAAACTGTGTTCTTCCTTCCCAGAAGTGCGACACACACAAAAAAAATCTGTGTAATCCACTTTTTTTTATACCAGCAGCAAGTCTGCTGTTATCACAAAATAATCATCAACCATGCAGCCTATTTCTACACTCTGCGTGAGACGAGCTGCTGTGAAGAGAGCACCAAGTGATCCAGCAGTTGTCCAGAGGAAATCCTTTGGACCGCATTTCACTCCCAGACAATGAATGGAAGTGTCCTTTAGCATCCTCTAAATTAACTGCTGTCGTTTACTGGAGCTTGCGCTGCGGTTGTTTCCCCTCATGCCTCCAATTGCTGGACAACAGATGCAGCTCTCTTTCTTGTGGAATAGTTCATGTACTGGTCCAGTAGATCTACAACATGTGCAGTGAATTTTAATTGAAGCAAACGGTGCTTCAAGTTGTGCCTGCAGTAACCACATGGGGGCACTGTTTTATCAGGGTGTGGATCTGTTACAAAACCACCCTCATGGGTTTTGTGATGTGCATACTGAGTGGGTGCAAGTACTCACTAGGGGTCCTTTTGCTGAAGCACTTGATACATTCAACCACTTTAGTTTTGGCATTTATATCATAGTTGTTTGTATGATTATTTTTCTGTGCATTTCAAGAGAACCTGGCTGTCGTTTACTCCCAGAATCAGACACTTAGCATTTTAAAACCCTGTTGTAAAATAAAAAATAACTCCAAGCAGATTGTGACTTTTCAAATGAGACAAAGTAGCTTAAAACGGTTTGTTCACAAAATTCTCACAATACACTTAGGACAACTGATACAACTGAGACTTATTTTGCTGCCGAACTTTTCCTTTAAACTGTCCCATGGTCCCCTCACACCTCAAAGCTCTGCCAAGCGCTAAGGAGTCGAGGGTTGAATGAACACATTGAGGCCCCGGCATCTTTTTGCTGTCATTGGCTCATAAAATTGCTGCCTCCTTTGTATCCACTGAGGAGGGAAGAGAGTGAGGCGGTGGAGGGGGGGACAAAACAAAAACATTTTGTATTAAGTGCTGGGGCTGTTTCAGGGGTTGGACAACTCAGCAGCCTCATGGGGTTGTCTTCTCTGTGAAGTTGTTGGTTTCTTTCTGCCTTTGTTTAATAAAGAATACAGGAAATATAGTTGAAAGGGGAAGATACCCCAGAATCCCTGAGGTTTGATGAAAGGATATTTCAGAGCTCATCTAAAGTGGAACTAATGTGGCATCCCTTAAACTGGCTCCAACATGTTTTAATACAAATTGGGGCTAATTACCCTCGAAACCAGCCTCGGGACTGTCATTTCAAAACACCATAGTTGGCACAGGGCCAGGTATCCACTGATCTCACCCACCTCAGAGGGTCTATGTGGACTGGACTACAGCCTCTGAAATGCTTTGTTGATTTTAACATTAGGAAATAATAGCTGCAGTAGCTTTTCTATTACCTGATGTGTGAGTAATGCACAGGAGATACATTGCATTTTCATTTTGTGTAAATTTTCAACTATTTTATGTTACAAAGGGAGACAAGTCCATAATTTATGTACTTTTTACTATTGCCGCAGTGCTGATACATGCTCTTCAGTATGAATGGATAATATACCTAACTATAACCTCAAGAGGCTTTGAATTAAACCAATCTCTGACACGGTGTCAGAACCTCAATGTTAAAAACTTCACAAAGGAAGAGTGAATCATAACGCTCACATCACAGATACCTCATAAACTTCTAAATCATTGTTTATGTCAGGCATTTTAAGGAAGTTTATGGGTTGCAGAGTTCTGATGCATTTGTTATCGGATTGCAAACATGATCACATTTAGGTTCATCAAGTAATTTTATTTATCCTGTTTTTACCTGTTACAGATTGATCATTTTGGATTCCTGGAGGATGGTACCTTCAAGCAGCGATACCTTGTGGCTGACAAACACTGGAAGCCTGCCGGACCTATTTTGTTCTACACTGGCAATGAAGGCGACATCACCTGGTTCTGCAACAATACTGTAAATATCCCCTTTGTTCCCTTGTATTTACACTGCACACACTCCTCTGTCGAATTGACCACCTATCTTTGTTTTCTCTTCAGGGCTTCATGTGGGAAACTGCAGAGGAGTTAGGCGCCATGCTGGTTTTCGCAGAACATCGTTACTATGGTGAATCCCTGCCATTCGGACAAGACTCGTACAGTGTAAGTGAAGATGCACAAGTTGATCTCATTTAAGTCTAATTAAAATCTGATAAAATGTTGTTGATTACATGTTTTTTTTCTCCTATTTTTGTTTCATGTAATTGATTTTTAATTTTACCTGAAAATATATAATTCAGCCAATGCATTCTGAAATTCTACATTTTGTTCAAGGTGTTGAAATAATTACCCTCCAGAATAAATTTCGCTTTCACTGCCGGAGAATATTTTTCAATGCATGTGTATTAATCTTTGAGTAGATGTCCTCTTAATTTTGGAGCAATACTTGTTTTTGCAGGACAGCAAACACCTGAACTACCTGACCTCAGAGCAGGCCTTGGCAGATTTTGCAGTACTGATTCAAAACCTGAAGAGCACTTTACCCGGAGCCCAGCACAGCCCTGTCATCGCTGTTGGAGGTTCCTATGGAGGGATGCTCTCTGCTTGGTTCAGGATGAAATACCCCAATATAGTTGTCGGGTAATGTATCAGTGCACCTGCAGGTTAAATTTACCCAAGTGTACACTAGCCATGTTTGTATGTTTGCACCTCTCATCACTATAAAACTGCAATTGAAAAATCATCTTCCACACTGGGAAGTCATGCAATAGTGCATGCTCATAGCAGCCCCATATTTACCATACTAGTCATTTTCTTTTGATCAGTATTTCGGTCTGGTGGCAAATGAATGTCAGTAATAAACACCAGATGTTCAATTAAACCAACAGGGTGAATCTGTGCAGCCTGCTTTACACGAAGCAGAAGTATGAGACATTAGGTATCAGGGTTTGGATCTGTATTCTGCTGCCTTTGTAGTCAGTGTCGTCCCATAGCAAACACTTCACATAGATGTTATTTTCATAGATTGTCAAGGACAAGGGACTGGGGGTAAATCAGAAATGATTTTGCTTTTTCTTGTATTTCAGAGCTCTGGCATCCTCTGCACCAATATGGCAGTTCCCTGGTATGGTGCCATGTGGAGACTTCTACAAAATAGTAACACAGGACTTTGCCAGAAGTGGCTATAACTGTGATGCCAACATTAGAAAATCATGGAAGGCTATTAATAATGTCTCTTCCACTGGTGAGTCCAACATGCATGAGTTGATTTATCTTATCTGTCATGTTGTAGGAAGTAGGACTTGTTTGAATTATTCAGAGTAATAAATCAATCGTGTTAAATCTTATCTATGAGGAAAGCTCTTGGATTGTAAGAATTTCTGTCCATATGGTTCACATTTGTTAAGTGGTGCAGTCGTCTATTAAAGCCCGAAACCAGACAGCTGTTACTGAAACCTGTAGTGCCACTGGGTATAAACTGTAGAGCCTCTCCACAGAGGGCAGATTGTGTGAGAGAAAATATGGATCTATTAAATTTATAACCTGCATAACTCAGTCTGTCTGAGTTCTTTAGTCTTCCACTCATATCTGAATAAGAAAATGCGCCTTTACGGGATCCCTGGATATTTCTTCCGTGACCACAATCCTAAACTTTAGGAATAATCTTTATTGAATTGAGTTTAGAATTAAGAATTAAGTTTTTTATTCTTGTCACAGACTGAAAATAAATGTATCCAATAAAAAAAAAAGTCGATACCACTGTCTAAAAAGGTCCTTACAAAAGGTTTATAAACTGTAATTGATTGTTACTTGATTATTGTATCAATAATCAATAATTTATTGATGTTTGATGGAACAGGTATAAACTATTCGTAAGAACATATTTTGTGTTGCTCTGGGAAATCCTCCTCCAGCATCACACTTGTGTCTATTTAGTCAAGTAAGTGCCCCTGAAATGGACTTACATTCATTTTTTAGGTCAGGTTAAAGTTGTCAATAGATGTTTTTGGAGGTTGAACTGGTCATTTAAGGGACTTTCAAAACGTGACCGTACCAACCTGACAACACAAAAAATTCTAATTAATTCTAATTCTAATTAATGGCTTATAACTGATATATAAAGCATTAGTGAATGATTAATGTAAAATAACAAAGCCATTAGTTACAGTTTCGGAAAGTGATGCTAGTAGTGCAAAGTGGCCTCATCCTGTTAATCCATGTCTTGAATAGAACTGAGTCACAAGAGAAAATAGTCCACATGCTGTAAAGATTATTAATGTGGAGAAAATGTCACTCCACCCACAGACAAAGCATTTATTGGAGCCTAGGCTCAAAGAAGCCACACTGAGAGTTCACAACAATATTAATCAATATCACATAGCAAGCAAGCAAGTACTGAGACAGCGCGGTCGTTTGTCACTATGAGCCACCCAAAATGCAGTGAAAAACAGGGACAACATCCTGAAGCAATATTTTGCCAATCGCAGTAACACAGACACCTTAATGATGATGATGGTTGACACTTTGTGTGAATGTGAAAGTTGCAGCAGTCCCAAAACCTTGAGATTGTGAGGACTGGCACAAGAAAACCATACGAGAAATGAAGTAATAGTGCTAGTTGAATCAGGGAGAACCAATCCTGTAAATGTATACTGACAGGAAGACGTCCTGCTCCACTTAAAGTTCTCCTCAGCTGGTGTTTTTTCTTGACAGTGTCTATCACCACACTTTGCTGAAGTGACTAAACATGACACTGAGTTATTCTGTGAATATTCCAAACTAAATGAATGTTTGCCTCTGTACTGTAGTTTGAGCACCCTCTCACTGTAACCACGATGAAATAATGGTTCTACTAGCATTTAGCAGCAGCTAAACCTACTAGGTTTTATATGGCATCTGTGAAGACCCATGGGAGCTGTAGTTTTGTCTTAATGTTATCTATCCCTAAAAATTACATTGTCATGTTCATACTTTAGTACCCAGTTGTGCAATAGACACAATAGTGAACATGGATGAAATGAGGAATTACAAATGCAATAACATTTAATATTTTTTTTTTTGTTCTTGTGTGAAGTGTCTGGTCTTCAGTGGCTGTCAGAAGAATTCAGCTTATGCAGTCCTCTTAAAAACATGGTCGATGCTATCACCTTCAAGAGCTGGCTTCAGGAGACTTGGGTGAATCTGGCTATGGTGGACTACCCCTACGAAGCTAATTTCCTCCAGCCTTTGCCTCCTTGGCCGATCCAGGTACAAACAGCCGCTGGTTAAATTCTTAGTGTTGAATATTAGTCCTGACAGTGATTGCTTTCTAGCACGGCCCAGCGCAATTAATAAAATTTTGAGTTGTAGTTAAACTTCAAATTGATTAATAGTCTAAAGTTTTTACTTTATTGCAGCTTTGAATTTTGTTTGCCTTTGGTTAAGCACCTGATTTGGCCTGACAGCCTGTCCTTAATTGAAATGAATGCATGATTCAGCCAATTGTGTTACAAGTGTTTGTTGTGGTCTTCAAGCTTTTGTTTACAACAGCTGTCAATTAACTTCATTAATATTCATAAGGATCTAGCTTCTTTTAGATTTTAAGTATTCTTTAGATGAGCAGCTACAAGTAAGCCACCGTTCTTTTCTTCTGCCGTACCAATAGTCTTTTCATTTGCACACTCCATCAGATCTCTGAGGTGTTCCTCTTAGGACGCTCACACGGCACCACAGAAAGAGGACATTTGCCCAGTGCAGCTCATGAGGCCATTAAACAAAGGTTCACCACTCTCATTTGAATGGGACTGTAACAAATACTCCACTGGACACTTGATGTTAAAAAGTAACAGCCATAACTTTCAAAATAAATAAATAAATGGAATCATGTACTGTGGCAGATGCAAAAAAGAAAAAAGTTTGAAACAAATTTAAAAACTCTTGTTGTCAGCATCACAAAATACCCTTTGTTTTTGTGTAAAAGAGCTTGTGTGAGTACAGCGGCTGTTTTCCGGAGACTGATTGACTTGGGTGCAGTGTATTCCACCAGTCACCTTGGCATGTCACGTGCATAAACCAAGCTCTGCTTTTGACCCCCCGACTCTCTGTTTGGTGCTTCAACACCCCTCTGAGTGCCCCATACAGCACTTGCAAACTGCAACTTTTACTGGAGTGATACATTTTTTTTGTTATTTGTTTACCATTTTGCCACTGAATAGGGCCAAGAGCATCGTGTTAGATGAAACAAACACTAAATGGTCATTTTGAGTTTTTTTGGCTCTTTGCCTTTAATGTATGCGACCCCTATGGGTGGTTTAAGCGGTTTAGGCAGTGGGTGCAAAGAGGAGCTTTTTTAATGACAAAGCTAATGTGATTATCTGAGTGAGTGTGAGAACGGGGTATTGAGGGCTTAGAGAAGGGAAATCTGTTGGCAGAGATGAATGTATAAGCCTAATCCTATCTGAAAAGTAAGGAGAAGATGCTTTGGAGCAATTGCAGTGTTTTTTTTTTCATGGTATAAATCTTTGGTTGGACATGTCTGTGGCCCTCCTCATCCATCGACCACCAACTCCTCCCCAGCCCACAGACAAAAGCCTTAGTAACAGACTCCACACTAGCGCAGCTCCCCTCCAACGTCCAAACAAGAAAGCCCAGTTTCCCCTGCCCCACAAAGAGTGCAGAACAACAGCCATGGCCAACTCTGCTGCTGCAACCATAACAACACACAGCCAAATCGAACAAAAGCTGAAACTCAAATATTTATCATCCACGCTATTAATTCTGAGAAATCAACCATGGTCAGACAAAACAGTAGTAATGAGAGCAAAACCTTTAAATTTTCAGTCATTTAGGTCGTTGGCTTTAAGTAAATGGCCGTTTTTTTGTCCCTCTTGTGCCAAGATTAGAGCAATAAATTCAAGTTCATTCCAGGGAATTTCATATGCAAATCAGGCGCCACCACTTTTTATGTGGAAAAACACTTTATGGGCCACAAGAAAGCAATCTTCAGTCCTGTAAACAACTTGGATATACCCTGGCTTTAGAAGCTATTCAGACCCCTTGACTTTTTACAGACTTTGTTGTGTACATGTATTTGTTTTTTTGTTTTTTTTGCAGGTTCTGCCGATCTACACTCAATAACGCAGAATTTAAAAAAGGAAACATGCTTTTAGAAAATTCAAATTTATTAAGAGTCAAAAACTGAAATCTCTTCTCAACAAAAGTATTCAGACCAGTTGCTGTGTGAATCCAAATTTGCTTTAATTATCCTTGAGATGTGTCAACAACTCAACAACAGCCAGGAATTGGACATGGTTTAGAAAGACACACACTGTGTACGTGAGGTTCCACAGTTCACATGCATGAAATACCAAGCCATGAAGTCCAATGCACTCCCTGGAGACAATGATAAATTGTGCCGAAGCAAAGATCAGGACAACGGGTATAAAACCATTTTTAAGATTAACGTGTTCCCCGGAGCAGAGTGACCTCAATACCTGTAAAACAGAAAAAGTTTGGGTGGACAGTCAGCTCTGGGAAGATTCCTAGTGATTCCAAACTGAGTAACTGGGCAAGACTTTGGCCGGGGAAGTAACCAAGTAACCAAGTCACTTGAACATTTCAGAAGTCCTCTGCAGAGACGGAGAACCCACTAGAAGGACGACCACCCCTGCAGACTCTATTGAATTGTGGCTGAACAGGAGCCACTTTGAGTAAAAGACATATGACTTGACCACTTGAAGTTTGCCAAACAGCTTTTAAAAGACTGAGAGTATGAGGAAAAAGATCAGGTCTGATGAGACAAAAACTGACTCATTCAGGCACAACTCCAAACACTGTCAGTTGAACCCAAGGTGCCGCTCATCACCTGGCTAATACCATCCCTACAGTGGAGCATAGTGGTGGCAGCATCGTGCTATGGGGGATTGTCTCTCAGTAGCAGGGGCAGGGAGACAAATACAGAGAGGTCCTTGAAGAAAAACTGCTCCAGAGTGCACGCGACGTGAGACTGGGGCAATGGTTTAGCTTTAAGCATGACAATGACCCATAGCATACAGCCAAGAAAATGCTGGAATGGCTTCAGGACAAGTCTGAGACTGTCCTTGAGTGGCCCAGCTAAAGCCCAGACTTAAACCCCATAGAACATCTGAGGAGGGACCTGAAGATGGCAGCTCACAGACACTTCTCTCCAATGTAATGAAGCTTCAGAGGATCTGGCAGGAAGAATGAGATACTGCCCAAAGCTGGCTTTATAGAGCCTTAAACATAAAGTTTTGATTTTGGGCTTATATAAAGCACTGAATTAAAAATGTCTAAAAGCATGTTTTTACTTTGCAATTACTGGTTATTGAGTATAGATTGATTGATGGGTAATTTTATCCATCAATACTTTCTGAGAAAATTGTAAGCAAATTAGATTTCTCTCTTTAATGTGTGAAGCTGCTAATAGCTTTCACAGCTTGACTGGACTGTAACCACAAACTTGTAGATAATTGCTTTGTGTTTTGGTTGTTATTGTTATGTTTTCAAGGTGGTGTGCAAGTATCTTGGTTTCGACTCCGCTGTGTCTGACTACGAGCTGCTGCACGGTGTCTCCCAAGCAGCAAAGGTTTACTACAACTACACCGGAAGCTCCTCCTGTCTGAACACGTCTCAGACAGCCACCGGCAACCTCGGCTATCTCGGCTGGTTTTACCAGGTGTGGTAGCATGGAGCACTGGGACATCAGTATTGTTATGCTGAATGAATCGGTGCACAGATGTGTCGGTCGGCAGCTTTAACAGTATGAATGAATATGTGTTCAATCCTTCGTCCCCAGGCCTGCACTGAGATGGTGATGCCCATGTGCACAGATGGCGTCCAGGACATGTTTGAACCAGAGGACTGGAACTTTCAGGCCTTCTCTGATGAGTGCAATGCAATGTTTGGAGTCAGGCCACGAGCCGACTGGGCAGGCACAGTCTACGGGGGGAAGGACATCACCTCCCACAGCAACATCATCTTCAGGTAAACACACTTTGGTTTCTGGATTTATCCAGTGCAGTGAGCTCAATTAAAGTGCAGATCTCAGCTGGCTTTGATTTCAGGCAAATTAAGAGCAGCCATCTGTGTAGCCACAGGAGGTAGACAGAAGTCTGTAAAACTTAAATGAAAAAAGCACTGACTCTGGTGCAGCTTAATCACGAACAGTGAGGTCGGTCACACTAGGGTAAATGCCAGTTAGCAGCTTTTGTCATGCTATAAAAAAGTAGTGATTTATTGTGAGTTTTCATAAGGCTTTGAAAATTGAAATAAAATGCATATGACAAAAACACATGACAGTACAAAAAACATACACTATGGATGCTGACATATTGGCACTAAAGTCAGTAATATGAACATACACAGTAATATGTCGTACACAAGCAAAAATCCACAATGTATGTGCCTGTGTTGTTTTATTTCAGTAATGGAGGACTCGATCCGTGGGCGGCTGGTGGAGTGAACTACAACATGACAGATTCTCTGGTTTCCATTGTTATTTCTGACGGGGCCCATCACTTAGACCTCCGATACAGCAACAACCACGACCCTCCTGCAGTCCGAGCAGCCCGTTCGTTAGAGGTGGAGTATTTCCAGAAGTGGATCAGGCAAACTAAAAAGGCACCTCGGACATCAGCGTCGACCTCTTAGTCAACGTCCATAGTCCATGATGAGTATGGTTTTGCTTTAACTTGGCTGACATGGTATTTTACAGGGTGCACACTCCTTTACTAGGCCAAAGTTTGTCCTTTTTTTTAACATTAAGTAAAAGTTACTTAAAATGTTTAACAAGTTTTTAATAATTATTTTTTTTAACTTTTTTAAAATCTTAATCATATGCCCATGTTCAGTGCTGTGTATCAGAATATGATTTGCTTTGACTTGATTTGTCGCTCCATTTCTTTATGCCAAACTAAAAACTTCCAAGGCCTGGGAGACAGAAAGGTACTGTAACTGTCTGTGAAGTAAAAACAGCTGTTCACAGTGTCAGTCTGTAAATATCTGTTTATTCATGTTATCACATTGTCTTCATCATCAAAAGACTTGGATCATCCTCATTTTGTTTATCATCACATGGGAAATTTGCCAAAGCCCTTTAAGGCCTCTCTGCCTCCAAACTGGTGTTTTCTTCGTTTCAGTCAGTGTTACAATTAGGACTGCACGCATTTTTGTCATTTAGTGTCATTGTTAGTATTAAGGGTTTTTTTGTTGTTGTTTTCCTTGTTCTTTCAAAATAAGTGCAAATTGTAATATGCTTTTCAACACTTAAATAAGTCTCAGGAGAAAACTTGGCACCAAATACTCTAACCCTAACCTTTTTTTTTTTTTTTTTTTTTTTTTAAAAAGGTTTTCACCATGTGATATTAAACTTGATTTGTTGCTGCTGTGTCTGAGACTGAACTTCTTTATAAGCAGTCATTCACAACTCTTAGGATGTAATGTTGATCTGCTGAGCAGACTCTGTCATGTTTTAGGAAGGCTGAGGCTTTTAAGTTTCCTCCGCCTTGCAGGAACAATTGCATGTGCTTCAGATTTAATAAAAACCCAATCGGAGGAGGCCAATAAAGTGAGTGGTGGGAGGTTATTGCAGCAATGCCTGCTGACCTCACCCCTGTGGACCGACCTGTGGGATTCCCCCTGGCACACATTCATTCACTGGTTGCCATTAAAGCTCTAAATTGCAGCACCAAGGCAGCCCATAGACCCTGGTTTGTTCCCCCCTGCTAGTAATATTATTAATACAACTCCTGGGGTGCCAGAGAAGTTGAGAGGGGTTGATGGAAGGTTAAGAGTGAGTGGATGCAGGAATCGGCAGGGACCAAGAAGCCTTTTGTAGTTCACCACAAAGTCACAGTTTTCTTTTTTCTTTTTTTTTTTAATTTCAAATGTCAAGATAAAAGGCTCAAATGTCATGAAAATACTGAGACAAAAATACTGTGATTGCCAATGAAAATGCATCTTCTTGCTTTGTAATTCTGGCCTTTTCATCTTTTCATCATCACCCCTCCTCTTTTAAAGAAAATGTTCCTGACATGACATGACTTTGTGAAGCAGATGGGGAACATGTCCTGCACTGGTATGTGGGTTGATTTTCTACCAGGGGACTCAAAGCCTGACTTCTCAACATTTTGTCACAGGCTTGACTGAATTTCAGAAACCCCTGTCAAAAGAAACACTGCTAAACATGGGGGAGGATGGGGTCTCTGCCACTAAATGCCCTCCTTAAACTTTTCTCAGGACTTTGAGAGGTCATTAATTTCATCAGCCTTTTCTAAGTCTCTGACAGTGGCCATCAATCAAAGGTGTTATTAGTATTCGCTCGACCCCAAACTCTGAGTATGTTGCTGCTCAGACAAGGACCACACACTAGTAGGAAGAGATTAAGCCTGTGTGTGTCACATCACGTTGGACTGAGCACCCTGCACCCTTGGGGTTGGGTGCTGCTGAATAAGTAAATGGTCAGGGACAGAGGGCGTGGTGGTAATGTTTAACAATATCCAAACAATATGGATCTGTGTACTTAACAATTTGCTGGTTGTGGGAAAAGCCACAGCAAATTACTAATGATTTTCTCCAATTTAAACTTCCCCCAAGGTCCAAACATAATTAGTTTTTAAGAAACAATCCATAGCTTTAATAAACACAAGTCTATTTAACAATTTAACAAATAACTTAACAATCAAAACTTTAAGTTTTAAGAGTGGAAACAAGTCCAAAGCTCCTCTGTTGTGCTCTCAGTTTATATATTTTTTCCGAGCTACTCTGCCGAAGCCCATCCCCTCTCGCCCTCTCAGCCTTTATGCAACAATAGAAACTTGTTTCCGGGATCTGTGCGTCAGGCTCTGTGATGTGAATGACCCACCAGCACAAAAGCCAAAGCCCCTTGACTAGAGGGGGAAAAAAAGGAGTGGGTGGGGGGGATATGGCTGCCACGACTGTGATGATGTCACTTTGCCAAAATTGTGCCGCTTGCAAAGAGAGGGAGTCAGAATCAGTTTGGGCAGGCGTTAAAAGCTCCTCTGCTGAATCCAGGAGATGTTGTGATGTGTAACATCCATTTTCCTTCTACACTTTACTATAATTAACAAAAAGTTTTGAACTGATTATGTAAATTAGTACAAACTGAATAATGAGTTTTTCCTTGTTTTTTTTTTCTCTAGAAAATGTCACCAAAAAAAAAACAGCTTTCATTTCCAGATGCATTAATTGCGAGATATTCTTTGTTTTGTAACCATCTGTTGCTCTCAGATTGGAGTATGGCTGGGTTTCTTTTCAGTCATGGGCTAGTGTTGGGCCACAGATAATTAGATCAGTGCTATCAGTTTCACTGTCCCTTTTCTGCCCAAGAATTAACATAAGAAAGATTTTTCTCTTAATGGCCTCACTCCCTTGCTGCTTTTTTCATCCATCCAACTCTTAAATGAGTCACTGCCTCACCTCAACTTGCACTTTCATAAGAGGAGTGATCCCCTTTCAATTACCCAGCTGCATTATCTCTGTAAAAACCTTAAAACAAGAATGATAAATGAAGGTTTAATGTGATGATGAGGCAGAGAGAAACTGTAGTTTGCTTGGTTACATATTTTTGTTGTACTGTTAATCTGTGTCTAAAATCCCACTCACTCAAAATTCACTTAAAGTCCAATTGAAAATCCTCTTAAATTGGGATAAGTGTTGGCAACGTAACAATCTGGCTCTTGGACACATCCCTTATTGTATTCATTGCTGGCCAAGAAACTTCCTGTAAATGCGTTATTGTTTACAACAGAAGTTTCATACCCAGGATTTCTTAAGGTCAACATTTCTTCTGGCACACTGAGTCTGAACTGCACTTTATTCCCCTTTAATTTAACAGCTCCGGCTGCTTTTCTAGTTAAATCGACTGTTCATTATTGAGACCCATTTTACGAAGGGGCTGTGAGGTGCAATTTAATGAATCTCTGGCACAAAGCTCCCTTTCACTGCCGGGCAAAGAATAGAGGCTATTTAGACCCTGTAGGGCTTTATGTCAAAGGCAGCCCATAATAGTTGTCAGGCCAGGGCAGAAATTCCCACTGGCCTGGGAATGCACTAGAAATCAACTTTTGCCATGAGCAGATTAAGACACAAGCAAGCAGTTGGGAAGATTCTCCCAGATAGTGGCATCTGTTTGGGCACAAAGATTTTCCCACAGAAAGGGAGCCTTTCTTATTACTGTATAGCCTTGTTTTTTATGTAGTGGGGTTTGTCAGTGTCTAAATAGAAAATAATTAGATTGCAAGTTTAGACCGGAAATGCATGAGTAGACAGGATGATTGAATAGTGGTTTAAATGGGTTTGAAAAATAAGTATAAACCACAAAAATAGTGGTGTTGATTAGCTGAAGATTTTTGTGGGATTTTACACTGAAATTTCTTCAATTTTTCAGCTGTAAATGTGTTTTTTACTGTTGGAACAAGATATTGCATTTAAGTTTAATATTTCATAATTGAGATATTTTTGTGTTTCAGCAGAGATATGCTATCTGAGACTTTAACAGCTTTTCTGCTCACGGTTACAGTAATATTCTCCAGTTTCATGAGAGCGTTTTTGGTTCAGAGCACACACAAACAGTTAAACTAGGGGGAGAGTTCTGACAGAGGTTATTGTCTTCAGCTCAGCGGGGAATTTCAGACAAATCCCTCTTAGATGCAGGTGGTCGGGCACAAGCAAAGAGTTAAGTCCTGAGGTCCCTTTGCCCCTCCTCTTTGATGTTCTGACATCATTAGTCCAGCCCCCTGTAAGATCTCCTTGCTTTCCTCAGAGCCCGTCACTTCTACTCTGGAATGTTTACAGGAACTTCATGAGCAGCATCAGGACCAAGCGTTTGTCAGAGGAAAAAAGACATGCACTGAAGAAACTTTTGGTTCAGGGATCACAGCGGATGCCACAGGTGTAGCCGCTGGGCTCAACAGAGTAATGGCTGTTCAGACTGCAATCATGAACCCTCAGTTCATGAATTTCTGCTTCCCTGGTTCTGTGATGGAGTATGATGTGGAGAAAAGTCTGGATGGGAGTCTCCTGGGTGAGGCAGAAAATGACGAGGACTACAAAGAGACCACTCGGGACTTGCTGAGCTTCATAGACTCAGCCTCCAGCAATATCAAGCTGGCTCTGGACAAGCCAGTGAAATCCAAAAGGAAAGTCAACCACCGGAAGTATCTACAAAAGCAGATCAAACGGTGCACTGGCATTATAACACCAGGAAATGTAGCAGAGGCCCCAGTAAAAAGACAAGGGTCCCCAGTAGCTCAGCCCAGCCCTTTGCAGAGCAAAACTCTACCTAAGCGTGATGGGGTCCAGGCAAACTTACAGAGCAAGAGCTTGGCAGCCCTCTTCAATCCTGTGAAGGATATAAGGGGTGAAAAAGCCAAGAAGCCACCCCTGAGGCATCGCAATCTGCCCCCCTCTTTCTTTACTGAGCCTGCCAACTGCTCTAAAGTCAGCTCCACATCTGGGATGACGCTGAAGGACTTGGAACGAGGAAATCCTGAGGCTGCAGAGTTCTTCGAGCTCTTGGGGCCCGATTACAGCAACATGGTCAGTGACCAGGACCTTTATCAATCCATGCCTCTACGGGTGCAGCCAGAGATGTCAGGCCCAGATCCTGCTTCCTACGACACTCACCATTTAGTTGGTGGTCTTCTGTACTCGGAACCCTGGACTAGCTGCTCTGGACCCTCTAAGAAACAAGGGGAGAGTCTGCGAACAGGCCCAGCCCAGCCTCCTGTCTATTGTCACTCCGAGGCTGCTACTGGGCCCATAGAGGATAACGCACTGTGCACTTTGGCCTTCCCCAACTTCTTCACTGACTGCACCATACCTCAGGTCACTTATGATTTAAGTGGTGGTTATAACAGAGCTAATTATTCATCTCTATGAGAGAGTGACAATTCTGGTGTTAGAGGTGCCACAAAAAAAGCAGATAAAATTTGCCGTGACAGTTTAACAGTAGTCAAAGAAAGTTTGATATTACTGTCTTATTTGTTTATCTGTTGTGGAAATGATATTGCAACTGGATTTACACATTTTTATCATCTTTGTTCAATAGAACAGTGTGTTATGGGGCTTTTCCCCAAAAAAACTGTTTTTTTCTTTTATATATATATATATATATATAAAAAAAATGTTAAAAGCTCTTTGAAATCACTTGATGCCATGTACTTCTCAATATGTCTGTTTCATTCGCAACACCGTTCTGTTTAATGTTGAAATGTTTCACATGTAGACATGATTGTCTTTATCTCAGGCAATTTCAAAAGGCATTTTGAATGAAAATACATCTGATGTTGGGTATGTTTCACTTTTGTCACCGGAGTATGTGACTCATCAGAATGAAGCTTATTCAATTGGAAATTTTAATGAGACATCTCATTACGTTTTCATATCTTACAAAAAGGAAGCATACAAGCTGCAGAAATAGATGTTGGTTCAGTCCACTAAACATCACTTATTGCTAGGATATGGTATTATAGAACTGTTTGTCACATTTGACAAAACATGCTGCAACAATCTCTCAGCGAGGCACTTTTTCAGTCCTATTAGTAATGATTCTGTGCAGAGACATAGAGGGGGAAACCCATTTTGCTGAAATGGTGATTACAACACTGTGCGATGCCATATTTGTTTTACAGCATTTACAGCTCAGACATGATTTTCAGCCAGCAGAATTACCACTTGTATCCATTTTCTGGGAAAAGCCTTTAATGTATCTAGCTATTGTGAGAGGACAAAATAAAGCTGGTCTTTATTACTGTGACCACAGAGTCTGTTTTTGTCTTCATTCAGCTGTGATGATCAGAATACAAGCAGGTACAGAAGACAGCGTTTGTCTCTAAAATGCATTTATACAGTCTTAAGTAATTTGCATGAAATCACACAAAAATTACAAACAAAAACTAAAAATGTAGTTTTACTGCAGGGCTGAGATGTTGCATTGTATTACATCACATGGTAAAAAGATTATATACTGTAAATACAATGCTGGCTACATGCTATATCAACATCTAACTGTTTTAATTTCTTCCAAAAATTTGGAATTCAAGTCTCATTTGTTGAGTTGTTTTACAATGAATAAATAACTTAACAATACTAAAATAAACATTCTGTGTAAAGCAACAAGAAATAAGAAACACCAGGAGGGAGACCTTTTTAGCAAGCTATAGAGTAAAAGAAAAAAACAATTTGTCCGTTAAGCCCTTTGAACAATGATTTCAATTCATTTGATTTTGTATTTTTTTGTGGGACCAAGAGCATGTTCAACACTTTGGACTATAAACATCTTACAGCATTAGGAAAATGAAATAAATATTTCATGTAAATGTTAATCATTTTAACATCATTAAACTTTAATTCAATTTGAATCAACCCACATCTTCTTTTTCCCACTGATGATCAAAAATGCAGAAAGTGTGACATCAGTTCCACACTTCCACTACCAGACCACTGAACTGGTCCATTTTGTGGCTGAATGTAAATATATGGGCATTGAGCCAATACCTGCTGAGAATTCATTTATTTCCTGCAGTGTTTAAGTAAAGCTGACTGGGCATTTTAACTTGAAACCTCCCACAATATAACCTTCTCGCAGGAGATCATTCCCTGGAGATTTGAATATATGCTGCTAATAAAAGTATACATTATTATCTCCCTCTGCTGGTTGGTGGGTTTATTCCTTTACCTTCCAGATCCCATTGTCCTGGCTCAAGTATCAGTAAAGTCTGCATGGTGAAGTATTGTATGAGACCATGGCCTAAATGATGGTGATGAGTGTCAGTCAAACTAAATCTGCATTTTAGGGCCTTGACTGACTTAAACTGACTAACTGACCTCTGACTGACTTCCGTATGTAAATTTCAAATTTTCTATTTTTGCATTTTTTTTAAGAAATACAACCATGTTAGTGTTATGATGACTGAACATGCATGATGTGTCCTATAAGAGTAAAACAAACACATTTATACTGAGATGTACGCAGTTGTTCTTGCATACAGTTGTGCTTGGCAGCTCAGATGCAGTTTACTGGTGTTGGTGTGTCTTGGTTTGTTTTTGAAAAAGGCAGGAGCAGTTTTCATTTTGTTTGCACAATTTATTGACCCATAGCTTGCTCCCATTTTCAATAAAAAAACAAACAAACAAAAAAAAACCACACAAAATGACAGAGGACCCACAAATACAGCATGCCTGTCAGCGCAGTATCCAAAGACCACAAGCAGCTGCTCAACAAACACACTAGATGGCAGTAATGTTCCATTGAAAAGCCAATGTCCACCACTCCCATCCAGACAGAAAGGCACTGGTATCTGATGAATAAGATTATGTATGAAATTGAGCCTTGTATGGTAAGAATTTAGTGATTCTTTAGTTGTCTTTCTGTAAAATGAATTTGGCCTTAAGTACGTACATTGGAAAGGAATTAATTGTAAACTACTATTTTCAATCTTCCAGTCCTTTTCAGCTTTGGGTTCTCACTAACGACTGTTAAGATGCTTATTCCTGTAAGCGTATTATATGATGAGACACATATTCATTGTAATATGTGCTCTACTTTGAGGCTAATATTATCTGCCAAGATTTTTTTCTTTCCTCCTACATGGCACCTTTGTTTGCAGGTTGGTCAACACTACCCCATGCCATTTGTGGTAGAAAACAATATCTTGCAACCTGCAATACAGCGAACTATAGACACAGAGAGCGTATGGATTTTCTGTCCCTGTGTTGACACCAGCTGATACATTCAGATTAGCCTCTACTGATGGAGCCACAACTGTATCCTGCTTTGATTTATAGCACAAGGGAGTTGCAATGTTTGTCAAAGCGATTAAAAAGATCTGTGTTGGCAAAGACTGGAATAACAACAGCCAGATATCTAGGTAAACTAGACATTTAAGGGTATAGTGCTATTTGATTAAGTGCATACAATTTATAGGGTAATAAATAAACACTGCCAGTAACTGACTTATTTCAACAGTGTTCAATAACAAAACACCCTCATACTCTAAAAATGAACAAAAAGGTTTTCCCTGCCATGTTCAAAATGACATGACATAAAATTCTAAGAAAAATTATATTTATTCCATGGACTACATTAAATGTCTGATTTTAAAGAGTAAAAAAAACCCCAAAAAAACCCCAAGAACTCAAGAACTGCAATGAGCATTCTGCATTAACAAAAGAAATATTTTATGTCATTTCAAAAAGATTACTTTTTGTTATGGCTACACAGTACCAGTTAACCATTTGTGTCTAAACTTTAATTAGACACTGTATATCACTGTAAACATAAAAATACTGTTAAAAATATGTTGCAAAAAGTGTATGACCAAAAAAATGCTTTGTCATTGTGCATGGCTGAACCACAACTGTACATGGGTACTGAACGAAACATTTCAAAACTACATTTTAACTACATTTATTATTACTTAAAGATAAAATCTGTGCATTTCATGGTATTAAAATGTGTAAAGTTACAGTTAGAACTACATGAACTAACAATCTTAGTAATGCCTCTTCAGTCATACTTTGCATCATGTTTTCGTTGTCCTGCCCTCTGATTTTTTTATTTTATTTGAGTGTTGTGTTGTGAAACAGTAAATTGAGCATGTTTTATGGGACTAAACAGTCTCATAGGAGATTAAACTGCCTATAAACCCAGGTACACCAATTTATCCTTGACACAAAACCTAATCTGCTAATGTCACACAATCACACGAATGGTCAGTGCTGTTAAAGTGACATATGTTCACTTGTCATAATTGTTTTAATTTTGAGTTAATTTTAATGAAATCAGGCCAAAATAACTTTACTATTGAATTTGTTCAATCCCAATAAACAGCACATACTTTGTGCACTTAGCATATATTTTTATAATTAAATGAACAAAAAACTTGTAAAACTATGTAGAGCCTGCTAAACACAAAAATGTCTTGTTGTCTTAACATAAAAATCCCATTTCCTGCTTTTACCAGCTTTTGCTTTTATTCTCTAGTGTGCATACTTCAGTAAGAACTTCAGCACAATTCAATTTGCTCGTGGAACTTAAACTTTGACAAGAGACAATTGACTGTGTAGCAGCTTGTAATGGCAGCTCCAGCTCAGTTCTTTTTCAGCTTTTAACTGCGTTACAACAAACTGGACTCAACAAAATGAACATCAAACTCATGGCTTTCTCGCTACTGTTTGGAGTGTTTACACTCTGGTTGGGGCAGCTTGTGTTCAGCCATGCTGCCATTGTTTACACCATGGATGCGGATGAGTTGTGGCACTAACCCAACATTAGAGGGATTACTGAGAGTGTAGCAGAGACATGGCTAACCAGGCTAACACCAGACTCCACTGTGTCCCTGTATGGTTTCCAGATCATATATGCAGACAGAACAAAGGAGAGTAGTAAGACGGGAAGAAGTGGGCTATTGATGTTTGTTATTGATGACAAACATGTCACAATTGCAGAAAGTACCTGCAGAAAGGACATTGAGCTGCTAGGAATTTGTTGCAGCTAGTGACGTCTTAAAATCCACCATACTAGCTCCAGACATGGCATCTCTGGATGCCATGCCATTCATCTCTGGAGACTTTAATCATCAGCTTTTCTGTCATCCACTTTTCCTGCATCCTCAATATGTCACACTCCAAACCAGAGATAACAGGAGACTGGACTTGCTTTACTCTAATGTCAAAGCGCCATACAACTCACCACCTCTCCCTCCACTGGGCAAAGCTGACCACAGCCTGCAGCATATTTTGCCTCTTTCCAAACCTGCAGTACACAAGCTACCTGCAGCAACATGTACAGTGAGACAATGGTCTAATGAGTCTAATAAGGCACTGAAGGACTGTTTTGACCCAACCAATCACTCTCTGTCAACCTCATCGTGAGGACATTAACAGTCTCACACTATATTACAGGTTACATTGACTTGTGTGTAGACAACACTGTATCCACCAAGGCAATTCGATTGTTTTCTAACAACAAGCCCTGGTTACTCCAGATCTGAAGACCCTACTGAATGAAAAGAAGAGGGCCTTTAGGTCAGGGAACAAACAGGACTTGAAGAGGTTGCAAAATGAGCTAAGGCGAAGAATCAGGGAGGATAAAACCTGCAACAGGAAGAAGATGGTATAGTTACGTCACAATTGATGAAAACAATATGCAATATTACACCTCATTTACACACAATAATGACAATGAAATATTTTTTTCTGATGTAAATGATTGATACCTACCCTCGTCTATTATCTGCTGCTGTTGTAACAATGCAAACTTGCTAAAAATAATATATCCCAATAGCTAAAAATATAGCTAAATACTGCAAACAAATTAAATATTATAAACAGCTAAAACAACACAGTTTTTGTTGACATGTTGGCAAAAAGGTTTATTGAAATGTATCATGCAATTTAATTAAAAAAAATAAAAAATCTTGAATAGCTTTACAATGGCAATTTTAGAAAAACTGATCATAGTATTCTATTTTGAAAAAAATAGTACAGCTGCTGTGGCGTGTCAGCTCAAAGGTCACCAGCAGCTCGTGGCAAGGTGGAAAGTTTTCTTTCATGCTACCCAGTGCATGAGTCAATGTCAGGAATCAATCAACACACCTTAAACATCAATATGACAACTTTGACCATTCGATTTGTTGTAATCAGCTTTCGTATGACATATGCTTTAGCGATGATTGGACCTTCAAGTAGTTTCCAGCAAATTTTCTCTGCTCTGGTTTGTGATGTCTTATAATGCAAGGATGTGTTTACACAGATGACAGAAGGTGTTATTTATATTCAAACTGAATGCAAACACAGCAGGGTGGTAAAAAAAATAAATAATAATAATACAGCCAGGACTTAAATGAACTCCAGTAAAGTTAGTCATTTTACAGCTGTTTCCTTCTTTGTGCTATGCTGGGACTTGAGTATCCATCCACACTGGTCCTCTCACTGACCTTTCACAGCTACTCCACATATCTTGTTAGCACCATTCGGGTGGAGGCACAGTGCCAGATGATATTCACAAACCTTCACAGCCTCTCTCAGCTACATGCTACTTTTCTCTCAGATCAAGTCAAGAATAATTTTTGGATGTTTTTTTATGGAGGGCAAATATTGTGATGGGAAGAATTCAGATGTAGGGTATTGGAGCATGACATTACCATTATCTTATCCTAATTACTTTGCAGAAAAATTACATAGACTCATGCTTGGTTCCATAAAATAAGCTGTGAATTGTTACATAAACTTAAAGTTTATAGCTTCTCATTTTGTAAAGATTACAATAATCTTTTAAAGTTGACTATTTTTTTCAAATTTGCCAACATACTTTTTCAAAACAATATATTTTTCAGAAGCCAGTATGTCCAAATTGTGTCCATCCATTGCAGACCGCACAGCAATCAATGTATTTCTATGACCTTCCAAGGTTTTGATAAAGACATTTTGAGGTTTTCAGCTGCTTTGTCAACACCAAACTCAACTTTAAATCCTTAACTTCAGAAATGTTGTTTCATTCCAAAGGCTATTGTGTTTCAAACCTTTCAAGGATCTCCTGCAAGTTCTTTAAGAACAGTAAACAAGGTCAGAGCAGAGAGCTATACAATATGACTTAACAGTACACCCTGTATTTCTCACATCTTGTATTGCTCAACCAGTGAAAGCAGTTAGTATCAGTAAACATTAGTTTTAAATTAATAATGTATCCCTGCCAGATTCTTTTCTTGTTCATGGAAGTGAGATTACAAAAAAGGGACAATGTGCTTACAGCACAGTATGCTTTTTTCTTTTCCATATGCATTTCATGTATCACCGCTTTCTATTCAAGTTTGCATTCATTTTCAGCAGCTATGATGCACTGTTTTTCTCCTCAGGGTGTTGTGGGAATGCTTGCTTACATCTGTGTGCTTTTGTCAGTGTGATAACAATTGCAAGCTGTGCAGCTGACAAAAGTCTTGGCTAGATTATAGACAATACTGCTTCATTTTTTTTTTTTTTATCTCCAACAGATGCTACCCCTACTGATAGATACAATTCTTACACATTAACATTAATACATATCAGCCTAAAAGCCATTCCTTACTCAGATAACAGATTTTAATATGCACACTTGCTCCTGACATATAGAAAGACAACTCCTTATACCTGAGCATGGAGGCATGAATGGACAAACCTGAGCTACCAGAGGCCGACAGGAAAGCCAAATGAAACTATCACTATTCACTAGTTATAATTCATTAACATTATTTCTCATCAGTTTAGAAATGGGTGGAGTGCTCAGGTTAAAATTGAAAAAGAAAAATGTTGTTTTTTCCATCCATCTTTTGCTGCTTATCCAAGTCAGGGTCATGCTTGGGGGAGCTGGGTAGCCGAGGCGTGTTTTATCCAAGGAGCTTCCTCCGGTTCCTCTCCTCAGAGTTGGTCATGCTCCATTGGACCCACAGCTAGAAATTTTGTGCCTCCTGACAACAGCTAAACAGAAGCTTTAACACGCTGAATATCTATTAACCCTGAAATGTTCCAGGGCCCCTGTCCAGCTCTGGGCCCCTTGAATTATTCAGACTTTCCCACAACAAATAGCGTCTCTATGCTCTGTAAACCTCCAAAGAGAAGTGACTTTGGCTCCCAACTAAGGTCAACTCATATTGATGACCCCCTCGTCTTGTCAATTTCCACCATTTGTCACTGTCATTCGGTCACTATCCAAAGCATGTTACTATAGGTGAAGGTCAGACAGAAGATCAGTTGGCAAGACAAATGCTTTGCATTGTGCTTCTTCACTATTTTAACAATAGAGCCTCCATATCACTGTAGCTAATGCGCCCAACTGCAACTGCCAGCCAATACTCCTTGAGTCTTTTTGTAGTTTGTCTCACCTGGATGACCAGGGGACCTTTATTGGGGCAGAACCAGTGCCTGAGATTTAGAAGTATTGACCATCATTTTTACTACTTTCTGCTCCAAGAAATCTGACATCAAGTGACACAAAACTAAGCAGATGCTTCAAATGTGCATTGATTTTTCCAAACTTAATGTTCTATCTTTGAATATTATTATAGATGGAGAAACCTATTAAATTGTAATCATGTTACATATATTCACACACACACCAAATCTGAATATATGTTGATATAATGTCTTGAAATATGAGAGATGATTATTATTAATATTATTTAAAGAAATATTTAATATGTGTGTTGTTCTAATAAACTTGCATTTAAAAAATGGCATACATACTTAAATATCATTAACATATATGGCAACAAAAGCTTAATACCGTAAAAATAATTCTAAATATTTTTTTACATATGTACATAAAACATTTAATTGTATTTCATATGATGATGATTAACTTTTTTTTTACAACTGCTGCAATGACTCTTTTTTAATGGCAGGATTCTTATAAATTAAAGAAAACATACACTTTGTTTGTGATCAAGACTTGTTTTAGGTTGAAATACCTGTTTTGTTTGTAGCTGTTTTGCCTATACTGGCCTGTTTCTGGCTTTGTCTGCCTCCACCCTGATCAACCTCACCTGTGTTTCATTGTCTTCCCTTCACTAAAGTATTGCTCTCTGCCTAGCACCAAAATTGACGCCCGGCAAAACCCCAAGTTGGACCCTGAGTCGGCTGTTCCTGCCAATGTTCCTGTGTAGAGGGTCCAGGCCAATGTCTCGTCTGTTCCTGAACCTGTTCTGAGTCATTGGTCCCGGCCAACACTTCATCTATTCCTCAGCCAAAGGTTCTGGCTGACATTCCATCTATTCCTGCATCGGGGGTCCGAGTTGATGTCACTTTTCTTCTGAGTCCTGCTCCTGAGTCAGAGGTCCCAACCGCAATCTAATCTGTTCCTGAGTCGGTGGTCCCGGCCGACATCTAATTAGCTCTCTAGACTGTTCCTGACTTGGACGACATCGAGTCTGCTTCCGATCCCCTGTCAGCAAACAACAGCAGCAGCATCTCATTCCTTGGCCCTGTTGTTACCAGCTAATCATCTCAAGTTGGCAGCAAAACCAACAGCAGCTTCTCTTTGCCAGACGGTGTTCAACCGACACCAGCTCTAGATCTCCAAATAGCGGCCCAGCTGATACCCAATCTCCAGAGTGGATTTGAAGTCTGCAGCTCAGCCAACACCAGCTCTAGATCTCCTGACCACCACCTGTTCCTTGATGCCAGTCTGTCATCCCTGACCTGCAGCTGCCCCCCTCCTGTGCCGTACTCCTGCGGTCTGCCTGTGCTGCAGCTGGATCTTTTGGAGGCAGCTGCATTTCCTGACCTCCAATCCCATCTTCCAAAACTCCCGAGGGAATCCAGCTTCACCTGTGCCCTCCTGTTCTTCCTTCTGAGAGAACCCGTCTTCATCCTCCACCTTCTGCTTGTCCACCATAGGAGCACTGCTTTTACCAAGTGCCTCTGGAGGAGCTCAGATTGTCTGTCCAGCCTGTGGGCCTTCCCCCAAGCGGCACAGCCAGTTTGTTTATTTTATTTAGTCTCTGTGTTCCCCCTCGAACTCCTTGTCAGTTGTCTGTTTTCGTTCCTAGTTGTGTTCCCCTGTGTTCCTTGAGTGAAGGATCCTGTTTATGTTCCTGTTCACGTTCCATTTGTTTTTCTTACCTGAGTATGGATCACCTGTGTTTGGATATACTGAGTTTTGCTTCTTGTTTGCCTGCATTCTTGAACTTCAGTTTTCCCTTTCGTCTGTCTGTAAGCCAGCTTTTGTTCTTTGAATAAAGTACCTCACTACCCACATGCAGACACACAGAGTTTGTGTGTGTGAGTGTGGGTCTGTCCTGCCTGTGCATGTGTTGCTATGAGCAACTGTGACATGTTGAAATTTGATGCATGAGAAACATTCATTTGTTTTCATCTTTACAATTTCTTAAAATTACTTGACATGCAGAAAGCAGGAGAATTGCTACCAGCAACTAGTACGAATATTTCTAACATATTCGCAATTAGCAATGTCCCTTTTAATGCAATGCAGTCAAAAGCCACTACACTGCCTGATGCCTTGCCTGACTGCTTGCAGATAAAACAAATCATGACTGGTTATTTATTTTTCTTGTCTGTTTTGTTTCTCTGCTGTACTCCAGTACAGTGTGGCAGTAGCTGGTGTTAACTGCATAAAAATGCATTTGGTTTTCACTTGATGTCCAGTGGCTCAGTGAGCCAAGCTCCCCCGCAGATACTTCCAACAACAACATAACTGTTTACATGCCATCTTCTGCATGCCCTGTTACATACGTGTACCACCCAATAAAGGTAAAAAATGCCATTATATATGTATTTAAGGACACTTTTCCTTTCTTCTAGTGCATCGTAGAATACAGCACAGACCACTTAAGCGTACTTATAGATATTGATAAAACAATGTATAAAGGGGGATCAATTCATGATTAAAATTTTAAAGTTTTATAATAGGGTGGCATGATGGTGCAGTGGTTAGCAAGAAGGTTCTGGGTTTGATTCCCATGCCTGTGGCCTTTCTGTGTCTGTGTGGGTTCCCTCTGGGTGCTCTGGCTTCCTCCCACAGTCTAAATACATTCTGGTTTTCCCGTAGGTGTGTATGTGTGTGTGTGAATGGTTGTTTCTGTGCTTACCCTGTGATACGCTGGCATGCTGTCCACGGTGTACGCTACCCTCGCCCAATGTCAGCTGGGATTTGGCCCTCTGCCATGACACTACAAGGATAAGCAATATAGATATTGGTGGATGGTTTGCTAACAATAGCAGGTAGTTGGTATTGTACTCTACATTTGTACCCTTGTTATTAATCTTGTAAGCCCCTGGATAATGAAAAAAGAAACACCTATAAAATTAACAAAATTAGCAGTGACACTTACTCAGCAAGCTTGTACCCTGGAGCCATTTTCAGTTTTTATTCTGAAATGTTGTCCATTTATGGTTGTGTCCAATGTCTTAAAGTGAACCACCACACATTTTATTTACATTATTATCACTTACTGGCTTTAGGTTGCAACAGACTTGAAAAACGAGATTGTTGCACAACACCTCTGCTAAGAGCTGGATATGTATAGCCTGTCTGTGGTAATTTAATGCAGCCAAGTCTGCCACTGCGCATGCTATGATAACACTTCTCTTTGTGAATTCTCTCTTCATGCAAGGTGGGAACGCGAGTAACATTCTCACCTCAAAATAGATGTTACTTTGTGAAAATCATCAAAATTGGCTGTCAACAAGGCCCGCAGAGTTGTTCAGTTATTGAGTATTTAGTATGTCTTGCTGGTGTGCTGCAATTATCTCTCTATTGAATGTCTTGACTTATGACTCATAGAATCCTGTAAGAGAAATGTTCTCTGGCTACTGTCAAGTACAAATGTTCAAGGATGTAAGGATGGAAGTCTACATTGTGATGCCTCTCTTTCTTTGTATCATACAGAGGGCAGGGAGCTGATCTAAAGATATAAATGAGGTGCCTATCATCTAAAGGAGATGAAGTTGTATAATACCACCTGCACATCCCTTGAGAAGCATAATAATCTGTAAAAGCAGAGAAAATCCTATTACCTGTCACAGATTTCTTCTCTCATAATTGCAGGAGCCTCCCCTTTGGGAGGGATGGGGGGTGAAGGACGCCAGACACGCTGATATCAGACAATCTTCAGAAAAAATCTAGGGGACATCTATTTTCGTTTTGTCACTCCCATAGCAAGCTTGGCCTTTCTCAATCCTTCAAAAAGGGGTTTGATAAAAAACACCTCTGCAATGACACTACCCATCATTTAGAGGAAAGATCCAAACCTTGGGGCTGTGTACCATCTGTGTGTTATTTTGTTGGGTTTCTCAACTTGTTGACAGATGTATGGGTAGAAAGTTAGGCAGTAGGCCAATATTTTGGCTCATACTTTGCAATATCTGATTAATTAATTAATATATTAATTATTAATGAATTAAGAGAATTTTTAACCTCCTAGAGACACTATATTTCATATAATATTGTCTGATTAGCCAGTTGTTGCTATGTTAGCATTAACAGATAACAGATGTTTACTTACCAGTCTCGAAAAATCTTGGGAGTTCAGCATCAAACTTCATTCTTTTACTCACCTAGAGCTGCCTCCAGCTGTGGAAAGCAACACAAATGTTACTTATTGTTTCTATCTTTTCTTGAACTGTAGTTGACATGCTAACCAGCTAGCTGTGTCCTGTCTCTTCACTTTCTGACAGTGACTCAATTCAGCATCCAATTTGCCCTAAAGATGTAGCGCTTGTCAAAGCATGTATTATAACCTCTTGTCTTTTAAATGCAATAATGGCTGACGCCCTTATCAAGCAACAATCACCATCACGCGCTCCTGGCATGAAACCATGTTTGGTGGCAGAGAAAATAATTATGTTGCCCCCTGAAGTTTGTTACAGTCATATCAGTGCTACATAGGTTTTTGTTAAAAAAATTGGTGACAAAACATGAAATCTGTTATTTTTAGGATGGAAATTGTCATGGCTCAGAACAGCTGAGAGACAGCATATTAAAGTTTAAACAGTGAACATTTATTCAAAAGACAATGTAGGCAAAGCAGGTAAGGGGGATGGCCTGGGGCAAAGTCAGCAGGTAGGCAACAGGCAAGCAAAAATGCCAGCCGATCAAGACAAAAGACAATGTCCAAAAAGAACAATACATAGGGAAAAACATGGGAAATGCAAACTAGGAACCAAGGCTGGGGGAGCTCTAGCTATTGGCACTGGTCTTCCATCCATCCAGCTATTGATCTATCAGTGATTGATTCATCCATCCATTGATCTACTCTTGTTGGGAGCAGTCTCAACAAATTAAACCTCTTCTGGGAGACTCCTGGCTGTTCCCAGGGATATTTTTTTCATAACTGTAAATGCCAATGGTAGTCCACAGGTTTCCCAACAGATCTGAGATACCTGCACAGAGGGGACTCAAGAAATGCCTGAACCATCTCAACTAGCTCAGTGTGAAGGAGTGAGGTTTATACTGCAAGGCAAGGATCGAGGGTGCCTTGAGAAATCCTAACTACACTAGGCTCTTTGTCTCTACAATCTTTTATTCTTCACCTACAGGTGACCTTCATGTGAGGGTTGGAGATTAACCCTAACCCAATATTCCCACAGCACCCAATGGAAGCCATCCAAGACACAGCCATGCTCCAACTTCACAAAGTAAATGTAGACCAGATGGGCCAACTCCTAGTGCTTGACCACAACTCAGACCTTTAAACAAAATAAGAAACCAAAAGAGCACATCACAGAATACAACATTAACCACACTGAGCTATAAAAGGTGAAGTTAATGACCCTGGTTCACAAACACTTCCCCCTCAGAAGTAGCACAGACCCTGAGCCCCTGATAGTTGAGGGACTCTGAAAACCAGGATCACTGACAATTGTTGGTTCTGCTCCCCATGCTCCATTTGTTCAACTTTACACCTAAGTAAACCCATTCACGGAGTATAGAAACATCTGGGGTCTTGTCCACTAAGTGGCTCTGAGTTTTCTCTTTCTTCCCCTGACAAAACAATAAACAAGATCTGGTTGTAATTCAGCTGAAATAATGAGTGAAACTTTAAGAGACTTAAACTCATCTGTAAGTTATGTAAGAATCATAAGTCACAAATACTTGTAGATATTCTGTAAGCCTCACAAATGCAAATATTTTAGCAAGCCTTGAAAATGTGCAGATTTCTGTACACTTTAAAAGGAGCAATAAAAGATAAAAGGAGGAATGATATCAAATAATTCATAGACTTCTGACTAGTGAAGACATGGACTCTTAGGCTGAAATTTAAATATGGTAGTAGAATAAATCAATAAATCAGCAACATAAATCATATTCCTCAATCTTCTCATCTGTTAAGATGATTTGACTAATGTCCAAGAAATAGTTTTGCCCTGTATCCTTGGATGAGTCTTTCAGGTTGAGTGGTGCGATTCAGTGAATGACGGCGTACCTTCATTTTTAATGAACTGTTTATCTTGTGCCTGGTTCCTGGAAACGTTTGATGTTTGCTGAAGGGAAAGACAGAGACAGCAAGCCAGAGAGAAAGAGAGAGAAAACTCCTACTTGTGACATTTTGTTTTGTTTCATTCAAAATGTACAGATTTCTGTACACTGTAAAAGACAAATAGAAGATAAAAGGAGGAATGATGTCAAATAATTCATAGGATTATGCCTATTGAAGATTTTGAGTTTCAGGGTATTGAAGCCTGTTTTACTTTCTTTTGCCTGTAAATTAGGAGCTCTCTCAGTGTCATACGGTGCAGTTCCTTCAGGAGAAGATGATACGCCAAAACAAAGGTCAATGCAGCAGACAATATGGCAGTAGTAGCATATTTACAGTCCAGTGATGAAGAACATGACATGAAGACTATGACTTGTAGGTCACACACACATCACAACCAGACATGGTCAGCCAATCAATTGTGTGTTTCTCTCTCTCTCAGCTGTCATTCAGCTCCACCACTATTAATGTGTGACCTACCTCCACTCCTTCACTACTGCGACTGTGGATGCCTGACCAGCACCAATCAAACAATCCGATCACAGGCTTAGTTTCATCTGATAGGAAGCACTTTACTCCTATTGACCATTCCTCATGGTGAGCCACTTCCTGCCAGAGTCTAAGCACCAAAGTCTATTCCTTCTCTTCACAATAAATTCTATTTTATTTTCTACATTTCTCATAATCTTCCTCTAATTAGTTTCTATTGATTGAATTGAATTGAAGCTATGCATCTGTCTTCTGCAAAGATTTAGTTGTTATTTAGAATATAAGGACCCAATGATGGTAATAATAGTTTTTTCCCCCCACATACTTAAGCAATATGAGACAATAAAATTACATATTTCTTTTACAAATTTGTTATGTTATTTTGCTACAATAAGTGCCATTCAAAGGGAACAATGTGTCTTCCATAGATGCTCAGTCACATTTCCTCAATCACTTTCTCCATCCAAGTTTAAAGCAATGAAGTTATAAAGACATGGTGCCTCTTTATGTCCTTGTTCGTTTTTGTGATATGCTAATTTATGCAGATTAAGGTTCCATTAGCATCTTTGTCCCAGGAGATATGTCTGCATGGACTGATTGTATTTCTGGGCCAAAAAATTCATATAGACTTGCTAAGTTCCCCCCCTTCGTCTGGTAAATTGTTCCATTAGCTTTCCTCCGAAAAATAATTCTAGGCTTTCCAAATAACCAGACAGCCTATTCTCCAGTGATATCAATAATTATTACCAGTTTCCGACAACACAATTACATGTTGGAAAGATATGCTTCATAAGTGCTCGGTGCTGTGGATATGGTTTGCAAGAGAATCTATTTTCTGTGAGGTGCGTGTAAAATGTAAAACGTGTTACATTTCTTTTTCCAGCTGCCATTTAACAAGCAGAATTTCCTAAAGTAGAAATCTGTGCACTGTAGCATCAGCTCATAAGTTTGGAGAAACTTCCCACAGAAGCTATGCTGACTTACACAGTGTAAGACCAACTCCAAAGCAGATGTGTGCAATAGGTGAAATCCTCTGAAGCAGCTGCATTCAATACTGGTTCATTGACCATACAAAGACAAATGACTAACAGCTGTTTTAGCGGCAGCCGTCACATTCTCATAAGGTGCGTTTCTTTCACTGTATCCTTCCCCTGTATCTATAACACGCCCACAACCACTTCACTCACAACACACCATCTAACAAATTGCACTGCACGTCGTTATCGCGGAGCTTAGACTACACTGAGAATGACCTGACAAAATAATTTACGGATATTTTTTTAAATGTCTGATAGCTAATATTAGGTGGAACGTGCTCAAGGATAGGGCTCATTTTAGCAGAGCCTCCGTTGTATTGAGAGTAGAAATTAAGCTTCACAACATGGAAGCAGCTTAATAATTTGAAACCAAAAGATCCAAAGTTGTTTACAGATATATTTTCAGGGATTTGGAAGCGCAACAAGGCATATAGCAGTGGTCTTTATCTGTCAGGCCAGTTTTCTGATATGGGGTGGTACCAAACATAATTTCATATTTCTGTCTGTGTGTGTTATCGATAGGGCACTTTGGAATCAACACGGCTATAGACTTCTCGTCAGAACTGGTGCTGGGAATCAATGTGCAAGAGACATGAAGTGATATGTGTGCGTGTGTAACAGAGGTCAGAGTTTTATGAAAAGACACAGGAAACACACACATATACACCAGAATTTAATAATTCTTTATTTTTTCATAATTGAAAGCATTCTATTATTTTATATTGTTTATTTACTTAATTTGTATTTAGTTACACTTACCAACATCAAAATATGCTAATATGATGCTCATAAGTGTCTCAAAGGTATACACTATGCACTATATTAATCTAATGTCACCAGCATGCAAGTATGTCATGCTCAGTGTGAAAACATGTTGTATCTTCATTGCAACAAGACACCAGATGCCCCCTTTACAGAAAACTGTTTTGGGGGAAAACAAATATAACGAGTTACAAGATGCTGCCTAGGAGTCAGATGGATTAGTCAGATTCGATCCCAGTTTATTACTGTAAAAAAAAAAAAACAAAAAAAAAAAACAACAACTGCCAATTGTGACACATTTCAGGTCTAATATTCCAGCTCAACCTAATATAGTAAATCTAACAGCTGGTGCAGTAGTTAAACTGGAAATGAAACTAGTATCTCATTCCGAAGCCAATGTTTTTACCTATTTCCTATAATCTCAGTGTTATGATATGAACACATTTGACAACGCTCTGGTTCACAGGGTTCAAGCTGTGAATGAACATGAAAATCTCAGCTTTTGAGGAGTAAGACCAGACATTTATTTACATGCACACCAACAAGATTATTGACTTGTCAATAAACCTTCATCCCAAACCAGTAAATCTGTCAAACGCTCAATCAAACCAATAGCATCTGATCCTCAACATGAGGGCGCATTAATGTGTTCTATTGACATTAACACAGATGTCTGCATACAAATGATGCCAAATTAAATCTGGTTCAGTCGAGGCCTTCCTGCAGGATTCAGGCAAAATATTCACACACGCAAAGCACTACAATTCAAAAGGAAAGAGGATTACTGCCATAAAAGCTGACCTCATTATGGAGAACAGTTGAACTTACAGCCTCCCTAAGATTTCCATGTTCATCTTAGTAGTTTTTTGTTGTAAAGATAATCTTTTCTCATTAAATATTCACTGGATGGCGTTTTAGTTTCATGTGTAACCACAGGTCCTATCCTATCAATCAGGACAAATACCATTAGTATGAGTGTAGTCCTCTATGACCTTTTCAGATTGCATTATGATAGTGAAAACAGTGAGAAGGTCAGTGAATGTCCTCTCTGTACCAAGGAGGAGGCACGGCACAATGTGAGCTAGTTTAGACGTTACAGGAAAGGCCGCGGAACGTGCTGATGAGGAAATTCACATAAACAAAGAGCAGAAGTTTGTTATCTGAAACTGCACTTATAACCTTCTAAATGCCAAACATGATTTATAGGTTGAGGCATTGCAGTGCTATATCTTGTCTTGACATATTGAAAAAAAAAAAAATCTTAATAATGATTAGTCTTATATTCAGCTGTCATGATTCCTTTTAATGATTATTTTGATGGCTCATAAAAATCTAATTAAAAAATAAAAATGTTATATCACTGTTAATATGGTAAAAAATAGCCTTGTGTAATTATTCTTGTTTAACCCACATTTGAGGAATCTTCCGGAAACAAGTCTCAATATTTTTACACAAGAGTCGGTGACAGTTTGTTTCCCTGCTTGTTTTGAAAAGACTCATTAATAGACTAAAAACTTATCAAGATGAAGACTTTTGCTGTGACTCACTACCTCAGCTCCAGCACTACAGACTCTCAGTTTTTTTCTTTTTTCTTTTCCTGCCCCGCAAATACCTTTATGTTTGCCTGCAGCATCTCCATCTATAGAACAAGCTCACGGCTCTGACTCACCTCAGTCACTTAATTCTGGTCAGGTAAGGCTGAACTCACAGCAACCCCAGCTCTGACCTTATTAATTAATTTCTCTGGGACCTTCTATTGATTGTAAAAACAGTGGCTGAATAGGCTGCTGCTGAGTGTTTGTGCAAATATAATACAAAGATGGAGAGAAGGGCTGGAATGAATTCAATTTGCCTGTCTATCTGCAGTGGACTTAACAACAATCTGATTTTTCTATGAGTTAAAATGATACACAGAGGGGAAAGGAGATTGTGATGAGGCTTATAGTATATCTACAGTATATCTATAGTATATCTACATGCTTATTTGTGTTACAGTCTATGAGGATGTGAATCTATCGCAACATACACTGAATGGAGGACAGGATATAGAAATGTTATAGGCAAACACATCCACACTCACACTGCCTGAGTTTCCAATTCAGCAGTGATCAGCATGTCTTTGGAATGAGAAGAAAGGCCTTTCATACATGAGGGGGACATCCTGACTAAAGTTTATTTCAGATCTTTGTTTTCGGTTTGGAAATGAATCAATTTTTCTGTCTGTTACTGTTTCTATGAATAAAATAACTAACTTGGTAGGATTAGTAACATTATCCCTCAGTGTTCAAGAGATAAAACAATGTTGTAGTGTCAGATATTTTGGAATATATGATAAAACACAATCATCGATGCAGACAAATATTTGCTTGAATATGACTGATTTATTTATGATGACACCCACATAAAGTCTGGGGGACAATGTGTACTATCACTGGATGAAGTGAAATTACATGAAAAATGAATTCCACAGTCAGGTGAGATATCATTATCCTCGAAGCTCTGCTCTATGGCAACTTTTGCTCAGCCAAGAAAAAGTAACTACAGAGTTAACTTACTGTAAAATGCCGCTAAACTTCACCACTATTATTTTTACCACAGCCAATACATAGTTAATAGTTTCTGTGCCACCTGAACTTAACTTTCATAACAGCATGAGTCATTTCTCATTTCACCGTTCATTACATATACATATAAAACTCACATTATTTAGAAATATTCACACATAACACCAAGATGCAAAATGTGGCTGTTATGTAGCAGTGACTTAGTGAACTTGCAAGAAAGAACACTAAGTATCTGACGTTTTTTTTTTTAAAAAAAAGGGAAAAAAAAGGGATTAACTACACTGCGATGGCTGCATCCTGTCAGACACAGTCAAAGGTGCTTTAGGAGAATATTTTACTGCTACTAATCTTATTTTGAACACTTAAGTCTGAGGCAGATGTTGCTTTTTAAACTAAAAAGTGTAAATGCGTATAGGATGATTAGGAGATAAATTATAATTATATTTGTGAAATGTCACCCTCATAGAGATAATATTATCCTAATGATAAAAAATGGGGAGTCATTTGCTGTGGCTTAAAAATGTGATAATGTGATATTTGCACGTTGACTATTCTTGTATTGTGTGGTTGTTATCATGACATTTAATGGCACCAGTAACAATCAAAGAACAGGCAGTGATAACACAGTAGCACTTGAGGCTCTTTTTTGCCCCCTATTTTTGGCACTCCATGCTTACCTACCGTTTAATTTTGCAATTAACATACATGAATCTTAAGCTCATCTTAATTGAATTGCGTTGATTTTAATTAAGGGCCAGTTTAAAACTGTAATGGGACACGCCACTAGCGCTCGTTGTCCGATAAATGCAGGGGGCAGGGCAAATGAACCCATCTCTCCTTTAATGAAAATCAAGAGATGTGCTTTAATAATGTCTAAACAAAAAGACTCATTTCAATAATGTATGCCACTGCATGTGATGTTTGACATGTAATGAGTTAAAGAAATGAGATAAAAACCAATAAACATGACTTCGTCCTCCCAGGATTTTGCCTGATGCGTTTCTTTCATATCCTTTTGTTTCACTTGACGCTCCCTCTGTCATGATTGATAGAAATTATACACTTCTAGTCGACAGAGGACAATTCCACTGCATATTCCTAGAAAAGGTAATAACAGGAAAGGTGCTTTTGTCACACAGATTTAAATCAAAGTAACGGACCATTAGTGTTCTCTCACAAACCTCTGCTCCAGGAGGTGAAGACGTTATCAAAGGTGGACAGTTTCACCTCAAAGAATTCTCCAAATACATACGACATTACCCGTTAATGAGCCACATGTCTCTGAATGTAATCTTTCAGTCATATACCATGCTGTGCAGGTTATATTAGATGCACTGTAATGCATTGGTACTGCTTTGCTATGGAGGCTTTGGAAATGTGCAGGCATGGTACACACTGTGTAATATCATCGGAGTGTCATCCCAGAGATTATCATGAAATAGCTTTGGAGTTAGTGATGAAACTGAAAGCGTGAACTAATAATAGCATGAACAAATAATGCTTCATCAACTTGGAGGATGAAAATGAATGATCAAGGGAATGAGCTTTGAATGCTGGCTTAAATGGAAGAGAAAAAAAAAATACACCCTCAGATCCTCTCACAGATATCATCCCTTTGTGTTGTTTAGTTTATTATTTTGTGATGAAGTGTTGATGAAGTGTTTTAGCCTACAATTTTTAAATTGTCACTAAAACCTCTTTCCCTCAACATGTTTCATTCACTACTGCTTCAGCTGGTACTTCACTATGATTCCTGCAAATCGCCACACAACCTCCCAAGTGAACCTATTACCTTCAGTGAAAGGGTATAAATACAGCTAGCTAGTGTATGGATCCGTCCACACCCACACTCAAAACACAAGGTCTTTGGCTGCATTCAGGTCTGCTGATGCAAAGAAAGTTTGATTCTGAGATAGAGGCATCAAAGCCTGACCTTTGCTCTCTTTTGTTATAAAAGCAACCACAGTCCATCTACAAGTATCTGTATGTAACATTACATCATGTTTTCAGTATAACCTAAAAGAGGTGTAAAGGTGGACTGGACAACTGTTATGTTTTTAACAGTGTTAAAGTCTGACTGTCCTCCAGTCAGAGGTGCCCTTGTATTCTGAGAGACAGTGGGAGGACTCATGGTCCGCTGGTCTACCCATGCCCTGCTGCTTCCTGCTGCAGGGAATCAGAGACGCTTTGGCATGATGATGATGATGATGATAATGTCTGATTCACCATGGTTACCGTCTGTTTAGAAAACAAATCTGTTTATTCCTTCGATACCAACACTAAGCCATCCCTACTTGCCAAGGAAAAGGGTTTTTGTGTTGCTATCATCCTTAAAAAAAGAGAAAAAAAATTGCCTATAGGCAAAAAAGGTAATTATGCATTTCAAGAGGTTGGCATGCCTTTTGTACCACACATATATTATACACATTTATTAACACAAATATTTATTTATTTTGTCTAACTAATATTATCACAGTGAATTAACCCAGGGGTATATTCTAAACAAAATGTGATTTAATGTTCATAAAAGCTGACAAATGACTGTTGAATGCTGCACACAGCAAACACTGCTGTATATCGACTTTGACTTGTCCTAAAAAGCAGCCAGTGACACAACTGATCACTTCTGGATGTAAGTGACTTAATTGTAATCCTAGTCCTGTAATTGCACAGTACATCATATCAGTATTTTTATTATGGTTGCATCCACAACTTGCTTTGTTCTAAGCTGTTTGTGTTAATGTGTCCAAATGAGCACATTTTTTAACACTATAAGCTTCATGATTTGATCTGTTTTAGATGACACACACACATTGCACATATTTTATGAACACATTTTTCATTCAGTTTGTTTTTTACCAAAATCCCATACAAATTATGCTCATGCTATATGTTCTGGCTTAAAAATTTGTAGGGAGCACACTCTGGTGTGACATAACCATCGAGTTTTGTTTTCAGATAAGAAATTTACATTGGTCCTTTTCTAATGATTTATCTTTTCTCCTTTCACAACACTGTGTAAACTAAACTCGTATCTAATTCAACATGTTGTTCTCATATGCTTGTGATTTCCACAAGGATAACAGCAAACAAAACTTGGCTCCACAACACAACAGCCACAGCAATGTTTGCGCAGTCTGGGTGAGAAAGTGTGCATGTGTGTGTCCATCTGTCATAACCTGTTCACAGCACTTCTTTTGCTTATTGATTTTCTCAATATATCTCTTCAGTTTCATGTTCTGTGTCTCTGTTGCTCTCTCACCACTGATCGAGCTCATGTCCCTCCTGACTGGCTGCTCTTTTTAGACATCGGGCAGCTGGTCCTCTGTTTGTTTTTGTCGTGGCCTAATGATCTCAGAGCTGCAATATTAGAAAATGCCACTTGTCCATATTCCAATGTTTACTGAAAATCAACTGCATTTGTCTACTACAGCTTCATCAGTTTAGGGAAAATTGGCGATGATCACATGCGTATGTGTTTGTCAGATTTGACTTGCTTTGTACCCACAGTACATGTCGAGCAGACACTTACATAACTGATTTATAGTCTTGCTCTTAGATCTCCCACTCTAAGTAAAAGATTCACTTGCACATTGTCTTGATACTCCTAAAACAATCTGATGTGTCTAATTACAACCCAATTATCTGAATTATCAATGTAGAAAATATGACAATCTTATGTGAGTTTTAAACACCCCTCTCAGAGCTTGGCATTTCTGTCACGATCACAGGCTTTGTAATTAAAAGGGGGTTTGTCTGCACATGGATCATTGCTTTCAGCTGATTAAGGAGTGATAAGGAAAAACTATATAAATCAAAGACAACCAACCCAACTAATTAGCTGTCCTAACCATTACATCCACTAACAACCGCTGGAGGTGGTTTCTCTTACATAATCAACTTCATTATTAGATTATGCCACTGCAGTTTGTAATGGATCACATCTGATATTAAGGTAGCTAAGCATAGTCGGGGGGAAAAAGGTATATTGTAACATTAGATTCTCTGTTATGTCAAAACTGAGTGGGATGTAGACACAGGAAGCCTATCAACGCTGCTGTAGGTGAAAACAAATGTTCAGCTATTTTTTTAAGGCATTTGTTCCCAAGGGCAAACAGGGGACTGGGTCGTTTCAATCACTGAGTCTGCTGAAACTAATATGTCTTTATATCAATTAATAAACCTTGACAGCAACATTACATGAAGGTACAAACTATAAGTATGAAGGACATGGAGATACTTAATAATTCAATTACAGGATTGCATTATGACGTCATGTGAATGCAAAACAACTTCATCCCCCTTGTGTGAGCAACACAGAGCTGCAAAGATAATCCTCTACCTACAGAAAAAAAAAAAAAAAAATCTGTGGCAATTGTCTGTGTTGAGTAAAGATTGTGCCCTCAAAAGGTTCACCTTCAGAGTGGGGCTATTATGTTTCTCCTGATATGGGGCTGATGCTAATCAGTGTGGATTGTATTTTATGCCTTAAGGCAGGAAAATGTGCTGATGAGAGCCCCACAATAAATGAACCTTATCACCTAATGGCATCTCGGCCCACCCTGTGACTTAGTGAAAAAGCCCTTGCTAAATGTCACAGGCAGGCAGAATGCACATGTGAGATAATTAGAGAGAAGTGAATGAACCACAGATGGACTGGTCAGTCATCAAATGTGATGATTAAAAAAGTAAAACTATTGGCACAGGCCTCAGCAGAGGCTAATCTTCACAAGCCTGATGTTGTTATTGTTCATTTATCCTGCATATGTTACTGCAATGCGCATCACACAACAGAGCTCTGAACACATTTTAACACATAGCACATGGCGCCCTGCAGTGTGAGGCAATTGTGGTAAAAATAAACTTTCTATTACATGATTTAAACAACAACAGAGCAAAACTAAATCTCACCTTGCTGAGTGAAACTCCAAAACCTTCAAGAGTTAATGGCTATGGGTAAATTGCAGACACTATACTTTTGATTTAATTATGTCTAATTTCATATAAATGTGTTTATATGTATGAGCAGATAACCCAAAATGTATCATTGAGATTAACCGACAGTAAGCGAGGTCATAATAAACGGAGCGCTACATCCATTCAAAAAATAAAATTAGATATGAGCTCAGGCTGATGGCATGTATTTTAGGTGCCTGTATTTGAATTTTAAATGTAGGATAAGTTTATAGTAAGACATTAAATTATTATTCCATTGCCCTGCAGCGCTTCAGCCACTCCTCACTTTAATATACTTTATGGTGAGCCAAAAGTTTCTGTTCAGAATCACAGATCATGAAGGTGATAAGTGGGTAATTGTCAGTACACTGCAAAGAGGTTTTAATAGTAATTGCCAACTAATTAACCCTCCAAGGTGAACACAAATCTTCACGTGAAAATATATAGTCGTTTTTGGCCCGAAATACAGACCATAATAGAGTTCATCTCTACCTTGTGATATTGATTATTATCCCTCCAATTAAATACTTCAAATGTATGTGTGTGTGTGTGTGTGTGTGTGTGTGTGTGTGTATGTGTGTGTGAAAGAGAGAGTGTGTGTACATGTGTGTCCTTTTGGATGGAAACGCCCTGTAGAGCTGGGCTAAGTAGGCAATCACTCATTCTGAGTAACAGCAGAGGTGAAATGTAAGTAAACTCTGTGAATGTGCATGACCACCCAAGTGCCAGATGCTGGGAGTTGGTGCCAGCTTGGCATGTGAGTGACTCATTAAATCAGAAGAGTGGCATCCATTGGCCTTTCTCTGATGGCTCTGTCGCTCATTCAAACCAGCAGCAATCCTGCACAAGACTTTCTTCGATCAGGGAAAGTAGCCAGCTGGGACAGTTCCCAATTCATTATTGGCATGACAATGTAAATAAATAAATAATGAATTTAAAAAAAAAAATAATGTTGAGAATAGGACTGTGGGGAGGTAGCTATGGTATTAGAGAAAGGAAAACAGTTTCCTGTAAGCAGCAGATTATGAAAACATTAAGTAACAATTACCGTAATGAGAGTTATTGAAGCGGCAAGGTAGCAGACAAGCTGTGTGCATCTGGTTCCTACATCTGGCTGCAGTGGCAGAGCATCCAAAGGGGCAGGCGGGAAGGCATTCATTTGTTATAGCCATTCCTTCCCTGTGGATGGAGAAATGACATGTCAGTAATTCCTAAACATTGAAAATGATCTCACAAGCTGCATGTTGATGCTGGCAATGCCACGGATACTAAGTGCACTGTCAGAAATTTTGAAGATGTCATTTAGGGTAAATTGAGGGAAAGGTTTTCAGTGGGCAATTTATATCCCTCCCTCTGTGTTAAGAGATGAGCACAAGATAGATATTATCAATTGCTGATAGGACTCAAATCTTCATCTTTTATTTTGGCAAAAACAGCAACAGACAGGAGCCAAACCTGGCTCTGCATTAAACCAATGCAGAAATAATTTGATTTAAACTAATGCAGCAATCTAACTTTATGTGGAGCATAATGTCTGCTGCTTCAAAACCATTTTGACTGGGATTATGTTATCTAATACAGAACAAAGTGGATTTTGTACAGCTTATGCTTAACACCGTAACCCTTGTTTCGATACAGTAAACTGGCTTATCATTGCTGCTGTCATTAGCATCTCAGTGTCTTCCATACATTCAACTGCAGATGTAGAGCATGCTGCTCATCGAAAAACAAATAATGTCATTTTTTTTACGTTGGGTGCTGGATCTCATCACAATTTCTAGTTCCAAACCAGCTCATCATACCTTCACATCTGCAAAAAAAAAAAAAAAAAAGCTATTTGACTGTGAATCAAAAATGACCTTTTCAACTAATCAAAAAAAGTACTTATTTTTTCTAACAATTCCCTCCCATACCTCACATTTATACTGTATTTTAATTCTTCTCCATCCTTGATCCCATTTTACTCTAAGTGACCATTTGAATGATTTGAGAGCATTGGGATCACCACCATTCCCAATAAACATATATAGACACCATCATCTCGAATACAATTAAGTGCATGGCACATGTAATGATGACAATAAACTGACACAGTGTATTATATTCATGTTGTGTTGGGTTCATTCCCTCTGGTTTGTCTCCGGCAATTTAGCGTACAATATTGAATCCTGTCCTTCTTGCACACGGCAGCCCATTTAATCAGGGAGTGGGATTAAGGCTGAGAAGCTCAGCCCTAGACGAGGCGTACAGTAACGTGACTCTCTGCTAGGGACTCAAGATGGATGGGCTGGGTTATAGTCTGGATGGAACGCCTCCATTGGGCCGTTTGGCCTGGTGGAGCCCATCAATCAGGGCACCACCAGAGGTCTAGGCTGAGGCTGTGTAATGATGCGAACAGCATGTGGCCAAGCCATCCCTGGCCGCTCAGGTGTAAGGGTCTGCCCTGTCCAGCAGTCCTCTCAGCTCCTTCACCGCTATCATCCATCATGTGCCGGCCATATTCTCGGCATGCAACAGATTTCAATGGGCTTGATGTGAGAACTTCAGATCAATCTCAAGACAAACTGTCAATTGAGTTCAGAATTTAATATGTTGTGCTTAAACAGTTTAACACTCAAACAGATGTGTTCATCTTTTTAGAATTATTAGGTATTATATTATCCTAACTTGTTAAAATCTTGAGTGTAGACCTGTGAAGTCAAATCCTCCAACAATAAATCCAAGGTACCTTTAATAGTAGGTTGTTCTGGGAAAATAATTAATGGGAACTTGAATCCTTGACAAGCATTGTGTTTGGATTTAAAATCTTTCTAATGGAAACCCTTGCAGAGGTGACAACCAGACAGAATATTTTCCCTATTAGTACTTGTACAGGAAGTTGCCATTAGCCACTTTTTTATGTGCCCCATACTTACAGCTGTGTGGATGCTTCATTCTTTCTATAAAGTTCATTAAAGGACATATTTTACTGCACATTATGTGCTTTATACCCCTCACACAAACATATTATGCTCCTGGATGAAGGTGGCCTTATGAGTCCCATAAAGCAGGCCTCATGAATATGATTGTAAAAGCTGCTGCTCAGTATGGACTCAGTGTGAGTGGAAGGTCATTTGGTAGAAAGCATGCACTGCAAAAATGCACGCTTATAAAGATGGCTTTGGTGGAGTTTCCAAGCTACTGAAATACATCTGCTGCAGCCTAATGGACTTCTCTACCTCACTGGAAGCGATATCTGGGTTAGATTTCAGTGTGTTATGGGGCTGAATTAAAGCAAACCCTTTCCCTGGTCAAGAACTTGTTTTATGCTGTCATGAGGTGGGAAACACATAAAATTCCATTATAAGCACAATACTCCAATTATTTTTTTGGTTTCATGGCCATCATAAATTGAATGTACATGTGGGATCAGGGAGGTAAGTGAGCACTGACAAGTGGCATATGAATCCTGCTCTTGTCTCCTGCTTGTTCATTTAACTGCATGCAAGACCTTTTGGTATTTGTGTTGCTGTGAATGTGATAATGAAGGATGTTGAATCAACTAAGCATTTTCCATTTTTCTTATGTAATCAATGTCGAATGATTTTTTTAAAAGGCAGCATGTATGAATGGCTGATAATTGCTTTTTGTTCTTCACTGATGATTACTTGGTTACGGAGGCATAGCAATTTCTGATTAAAACCTCAAATTGGATTTTAAAACTGGGATTTGAGGTGTGAGGAGGGGCTTTATACAATGCATTTAATATGGATTTCAAATTCTGTTCTTTCTCCTAAATTTCAGGGAATCATTAAGAAGTATGCTTTTAAAAGGTTTATTAATTTGATATTGATTGTTTCATTTACATGAAGGGGGATTTCACACTCTTCTAAAATTGAATGCTTAATATCCTCTCAAATCCTTGTAAGCCTATAAACCCCAGAGAAAGAATATTTCCTGATAAAGTTGCAGCACCTCTAGTGCCTATTTTTTTCCATGTCACATCTTGTTAATCTCATCCATATTTGGGCATCTAATCAGTGAGACCTCACTGTGTGAACTTCATAATTAAAGAATGTATTATTATTCTGACTTTAATTACATCACTTTATTTTAATTTAAAAAATACCTTGCCCCACTGGGAGCATAGTTAGACTGCCTTTTGTATGCAGGGTGTAAAAGCAATTTCTTAACCTGCACAAGCATGATTATTCAAAAGTTCACTAACCCAGATTTCAGGATGTACTCCGTGACCTTGATAATGAGTCAATGGCTATGATGGTCTTGTCTATCTATCTATCACAGCATGCAAATTGCAAAATTGTATGCTTCATTACTACTTGTAGTTGCTTCCAATCTCCTCGGAGCATTTCACATTTCCTATACTATGTCCAGGTATGAAAAGAGCTCCTGGCCACTATAATGTGGGGGTTAATAGCAGCCTTTTATAAAGGGTGGTGAGGGTGAACGTCCTTTTTGCAAAGAGAGGGGCAACGTCCACAGATTATTAAGACGTGTTGCCAAGACATAATGGGGTTCCAGCACATTACATACACCTCTCTATATCATTAGGTTTTGTCAGGCATAAAAACACTCATTTTACTAATATGGACAAACCATTCTTCATTGGCATGGTAATGATTGGGGAACTGAGTGCAGTCCAATCAAGTCATCACTCTGTCATGGATGACCAGGCTCATTTGCTGCACCACCACAGATGGCACTGTTGCACTGCTGACAGGCTGACGGACAGCACGGTGATGTGCTAGTCATAGAGCACAGATTGTTGTGTCACTCTAAATCTGTGCATTTGCTGAAAAGCTGTGGTGCCAGATTAGCAGCTAAACAACCAATATTGAAAAAAAAAAAAAAAAAAAAAAACTTGTTCAACTTCTTGCTCTGTTTACTTAGATTTTTTTATGTAAAGTATCAAATCCATCTAACTTTATTGCAGTATCATGCAGCAAAAGGATATAATAAAGCTTCAGGAGCTTGTTTGCTGTGACTTACACATATAAGTATGAGGTGTCATCTACCTTGACAAGTCTATTTTCTGCCCTGTCATTCTATCCATGCAAGTAGCTGTGTGCTTTTATTACAGTATGTGGTATGTGTTGATTGTCTTTTTTTCCCCAAACTGTTGCATGCACCAATTAATGCATTAAAAAAAAAAAAAAAAAAAAAAAGATAAATCAAGAAATATAATGCAAAGCATTATTGTGTTCTCTTATCACAGTTTTCAATAATTTGTTATATTGATATTTTTCCGTGGGGTTCTATAAAACCTAATAAGATGAAGGTTGCTTGCACTTATAAAATGTATTAAGGCAGTTATTTTTGTTATATGAAAACCACCAGTTTAAACCTGATTTGTGCAATAACAGATTTGTCCAAAATGGGTTTTGAGCCTTTATAGGTAAATACTCAGTGTCCTTCTGTGGGCGTTAGGCTGCATCACTGTGCTGTGGAGATGAGAATTAGAATTTCAAAAGGATATAAGGTACTTCAATAAGCTCTTTATTGAAGCGAACAGCCTACTCATGGCAGGACATACATACCAGGGTTGTGTGGCTGTCTGGTGGCTCTCCAATTTAACAAAGTGATGTTTTAATGAGCCTGGATCCAAGGTACAGAAAAACTATCCTCATCTTGGCTGAGAAAAAAAAAAAAATCCAGAACACCTAGTTCTAAATAAATGCAAGGTACTGGCATAACAACATACCACAACCTGCCTTGTTATCCCCATCAGTTTGTCACACGTAAGTCAAGCATTAATTGCAATATTGAACCTGATCATTACATGCACTGAAGGCATCATTGGGATTTCAGTTTGGAATCAAGAACTGTAAATTGAATATTGATGAAATGGCATTCTGAATTATGCAATGAAAACATTGACCACCGTTTCTTGCTGTCTGGGTCATGAGGATTACCTCTTCACCCCAGCCATAACAAGCATATCAAGCAGGAGACTTGGCTACACTGCTACGACTCCTTCTAGAGTATCTCTTCACTCTGATGTGCACGATCACAGAAGTGTGATGTGCTCAGAGATCAAGGACGCTCATGATCATACACTGTGAGACCGGCCTCATTAAGGCCAGAAAGTTCTAGTTTAGAGACTTTATCCATTCCACAAAGGGTCTATGAATCCTTCTTTGAATCACGTTTGCTGGGGCAAATCACCACAATGTAAACATCAAAGTTACTTTGGAGGGATGTTCTCTGCCACGATTAAGAAACTGACCATCATAAAGTACAGGATCAAATAACTTTCTGTGAACAAGACAAGACAAAACTATTTTGGTCAAAAGTATTCATTTTCAAGTTTTGGTTTGCCCTTGACGTGTCCTAATTCTGTTCATGACATGTCTTAAATGCAGGAATAGAGATGGAGAAAAAATTATTATACAATGCAAAAGGAAATATAGGGCTCCCATATTTTTACCAGTCCATATAGCCTTGTTAATCAAATGGAAATTCATCAGCGCATTACTGCACACTGTCATGTAGAAAACAGCATAAAGTGCTGCCTTGATAGCCTATTCCTGAATTATCATTAAAAACACATCACTGAACTGAATTGGCTCCGAGGCCCAGAAAGCTGAATCCTTTCAGCCAGACTGCACATTGTTTATATTGTCTAAATGCTTTCAACTTTGCCAATATGCAAATTTATGGCTGTAAAGTCTGTATTTTTGTATTAGGATATTTCTTAAGAGCTTGTTAAGTGAAAAAATAAAAAATCTTTTGAGAAAGATGTGTTTTGTTTTTTGTTTTTGTTTTTTTACCATACAAACCAGCAATATCATGTTGGCTGTTCCACAATATAATTATTATTATTTTTTTTTTTTCTTCATCCAAATGCAAATGAATGGAAATGTCTCCTGAATATAGTAATTTAATCATTATTGATGGAGATATTTTTACCTGGAGCTCATACAAATTGTGTCACTTCCGGCTACCGTTTTTTAGTTTGGATAAAGAGTCGCGGTCAGTCCTGGACAATGACATGTGAATGTGTTTCGTGCTTCAGTGGACGGACAATTTTTTGATCTTCAAGGATGATGGAAATACCCGCAAAGCAGCAGAGCAAGTAGCCGAACGACCTCCTGGTGGTTTTAAAGCTGGTGAGGAGCCATGAGGAGAACAGGTGCGTGGAGCTAAATGAAAGTGCGACACAAACACTCGGTGCTTTAAGTGTTTTATTTCACTGCGGTTCGGTCGTTTGTCGAGAGTTTATCACGTTTATCACGCGGTGTAATGTGCAGCTTCAGCTGTTGTTTTGCTTGTAAATGTTCTTTTCAGTATTTTCCTTACAGAAAAAAAAACAAAACAAAACCACAAAACAAACAAAAACAAACAAACAAAAAACAGAATGTTGATTAAAAACGGACTTAGTTAACAGAGTTTCTGCCACGCAAATGCACAACAAGCGGTGCTAAGTTATAGCGTCTAGTTTGACATGCTAACCTCCTGAAACACTTCACTAAGGTCCTGCTTCATGTATCCACTCCATTTCACTTCCCCCCCCCCCCCCGAGAAAAAAGATGCTGAGGAAAAATAAATGCCACATTTTGGCTCGTTTACTGCCTTAGGTAGAAAACAACTGGCCTTTAAGTGCAAATACAGCCAAGAGCATTAACAAGTGTCCTATCGGATTCATTTCCCAAACATCTTGTGCTCATCTCACATTTTTTACTTTTTTTTTTTTTTTTTTTTCCCCCCCAAACATGATGCTGTTACAAAACTCTCTAAATGAGCTGTGCATTGTAGCTGTGCAACAGAGCAGTCAATGTCTGATCTCTTGTTAAATTGTATTCATTTTGCTTATCTGACTCTATAATTGTCTTAGGTGGGATTTAATTGACATACCTGAAATGCAGTGTCAGATTTGGAATAGATTTTGCTGTGATGTGTTCATCCTCTTAATCACTTTGGTTAATCTTTATTACTGGAATCTGTTCACAACTGTCAGTCTTCACAAAAAATATTGTACTTCCATTATATACTATACTTAACTATATTTCATACTGAAATAATAGTTCAAAGACTCAAAGCTTGAACAAAAAGAGGACGACTGACCTGTGGTTAGTTTCACTGTGGTCGAGGCCGACACTTTCATGTTGTATGAATGAAATGTTCTGGTTATTTGGGTTGTTTTTTTCTAATGCAGTAGCCTTGAGTTAAGCCTTTATATCTATCTCTGAAAAACTGGAAGCATGGCATAAATAATATAAATTTGTCTTTTAATATCTGACATACAGATAAATAACTCAGCACACTTGTTATCTTACAGCTACTTTTTAATTTGGAAATTTGATTTTAAAAAAGATCTTATTTGGATTATATCATGCATTAATAGAAAATGCTGGCATGGTCAGACATTTCCAATTGCTTTTTTAAATCACATTTTTATGAAATCTTCATTCCCCTTATTGTACTGTGGATCCACAAAAAAATCACTAAGCAAGAGACTCATTTCTAAATCCTGAAATGTGACAGGCGGATGAAATGGAGTAAGCTTGACATCTTGTCTTCTAGTTTGATTTTGGATGCTCTGCAGTCTTAACATATAATAATGTCAAACAATGGATTATACAACTGTCTGCGGCCGTTCCAATACATCACACAATTAATCAAATGTTTTCCTTTTCGCAACTTTGGGGAGATCTCAAATCTCTCTCTCTCTCTAAACAAGGAACACAAGTTAATCAAATAAAATGGGATTGAGCATATCAATCATCTGCTCTCTTCAAGGGTCCATGTTGACTGCCAGAGCACATGTCATCATTCATTTTCAGCCAATCCACTTGATAAATAATCAGCCGAGCAGAGTGTTTGGCACCTATTTCACATTTACATAAATCTAATTTCAGGTGCAATATTCAAAGCTCACCTTTACCCCAAGAAAGCCTTCAGTCCTTATGCTGTGAGTGGGGCAACCATCTCCTCTTGTGCTTAGCAGAGGGGACTGAAGGTGGTTTGCAGTCTTCGTTTCACTGCTCCCATGCGTATTTACTGTGTAAAGTTAATTGCTTATTGCCAAGAAATGTAAGAAACTATAATAGTGAATGCATGATTTCCTGAGATGACATGATCCGAGACACGTTTCTGATTTTACTCACAGTGACTTGAATGATCTTGTGAGACAAGTGATAATTTTCGAGTCATTTTTGTAAAATTGTTTCAACACAAACTTAACATTGCAGCCTGTGTGAAGGTAGGATTTATTATAGGATGAATGTCTTAGGCTTCATTGGTTTGAGCTAGTTGTACCTGATAAACTGGCATCTAAATAAAATCTATCGTTTACATTCAGGTTTGAAGTGATAATATCATTCATTTAGTCATAAAATTTTTCTACATAGACTTGAATTATTACCTTAGATAAAGTAAAATTTCCAGTACATAAAGGTGTGATTCATGTCCAATATACCTTAAGAATAATGAATTTCTTTGTCTGTATGAAATTACCTTTCTATGTGTGGCTGTCGTGGTCTTTGGACACGATGTTGATGTTGATCAAATTCAGCAATAATTTGTTGACAACTGTTACCTGTGACTAACGTGTTTCTAACTTTTAGTGAGGAGGGGAAAATGTAAAGCAATAGAAAGCGGTCAAGAGAGAGTCAGCCCTAATGTGGAGTGGGAGCTAAAGTGAGTTCTGTTAACAAAAATGAGGCCACTCATGAAAGCAAGAGCAGGGTTGTAGTAGGTGGTAAAAATGACACCCACTGTATTTTCACTGTGCGCAATATGGATACCAGCTGCTTCTGAAATATTATGCAAAGCACATGTAGGTGGGGAGGTGGGGAAGGTGGGGTGGGGATAAAGCTATAGATCAGGATTTCAGACTGAGGCAATCAAAGGAAGACTGCAGAAGAGCTCGCAATCAGATCCTCTAATATGTTGCTGGCAAAGGAAAAAAAAAAAAGACACTGAGCTCAACAGTTTGTTTCCAAATGGTTTTTGCTACAGCATCTCATTATTAACACCTACTTGATACATAAGAAACACCAAAATGCCTCATTGCAACATACGGTACATTCAAAGGCTTTTTAACAAGCTGTCGACCAATCAAAAGCTGTGCCACCAGGCAACCGCACATGCTGTCTTCAAGAACAGAGTTTAGCATTTATCTCTGACACTGTGGTCTTTTCTGAGGAATTGTCCTTTGATTTGGATTCACCTGAACATGCTTACATCAGTGTGCAGAATATTTACACTACATGATACCACTGGCAAGGCAAAGAAAAGGAAAAGTGATTTTTTTTTTTTTTTTTTCTGCGATGACTGATGAGGTAATCACAGGATTGTTTCATGAGTTGTGCTTTGCATTGCATAAAATAGTGTTTGTCCTTAATTTGTGCATTAACACTACTGCTGCTCCTTATTCACCTTAAATTGCTTCTATTACATGGCTAATTGATCATGACATGTCCTCTAGTTTTTAGATTATTTTGCCATCGGTTGAGACTGACATTTTGTCGTCCTGTCCAATAAGCTTCAACAGAGGTTTTCAGTCCTCCCATTCGACTTTGCATTAATAACTCTGATAGAAGAAAAGTCCTTAATCTCAAAGTCACCTCAGAGCTCTAATGTGGTCAGTTTTCTAGATTGCAAGCAAGCCTGTGTTTTCAGATTGGCTGGCTTTATTTTTAGTGTTTGTTTTGAGGTAGTGAGTGGCTTTAAGGCACAAACTGGTTGCAGACTTGACTGAGAGTCAGATTGTCATTTCAAAAGTGACAAGGTGCTGATTTGCCCGCCTGGCACTGAGCGATTGGACATCACTGTTGACAAATGGGCAGTGGAACAAAACTGGCAGGATGCTAGAGAAGACAAAATGCCTTCAGCCAGATTTTCTTTTTTTTTTTTTTTTTTTCTTTTTTTTTAAAAATCTGTTATCACAGCTGGACAACAGCTAGTTAAAATTCCTGAATTTACTGATAGTATAATAGTTTTGCTGGCAGACATTTGTATGTCAAGCACACTTCCTTTAGTAAATATTTATCTACTGTACTGTATTATTGGATTATCAGATCTATAGTTATTGTCAGCCATTTGCATGATGTGGACTGTGTTTTATGTAAAATCAAATTCTGCAGGCTTCACTTAGCGTCTCTGCAATCCTATAGTAATTTTATAGAACTTTTTCACACATGCAAGTTTTCTCTGCTAGTAAATATTTTCAGCTTGATAAAACCAACCAAATCGGTGTCATGGTAAAGTGACAGTATATTGCCTTTTAGAGAAAAAAAAAAAAAAAAAATTTAAATTGCATTTAAAAAAAAAAAAAAAAAAATATATATATATATATATATATATATATATATA
>CM076657.1:492319-512729 GCA_038496675.1 Rachycentron canadum | reverse complement strand
ATATATATATATATATATATATATATATATATATACACAATGTGTATGTGTGGTTATTTTTGAGAATAGGACTATAGTACCTTCAGTAATCCAACCAAACAATCTGAAATGCTGTTTGTGTGTGTTTGTATAGTGTGTGCATGTACAAAACATAAGGATGTGGTGTGGTGGGTCGACTGCACGAGGAAAAGAGGCCCGAGTGGATCAGTGGATGACATTACAAGAGCAGCAGTTGGAAAGGGATTAAGAGAGGGAGGAATGAGACGCAGGTTGCTCTTGTTTCTGCATTAGTCTTGCGTAGCACCACAATGCTGGACAATGGTATTGTTGCCCCTATTATCATTCTCCTATAGGGGAAAATGGCTTTGGCTTGTTTGGATTTCTTTAAAGGTTTTAAACAACAATATAGCAGCAAACAAGTATTTTATATGTAAATACATAGTGGGGTGATAGTGTATTGTCCTGAGTGGAGAATAAAGTCACACTCCCTGTGTTTCTGTGGTTTCTGTTTTTTTTTACTGGTCTGTGAGTTCCTCCTGTTAAAGTGTTGGGCCTCCCCACATTTATAAACACACAGGTACACAAGATATCACAGAGCAGTACACGGTGGGGTTGAGCACTGTCATTAAAATTGCTAATAGCTCTGAGGTTGTTTCTTGTAGTGAAGGGGATTTTGACAGTATACCCACAGCCTACATCTGATGAGTCTGTTCTGCAACATTTCTCCAAAGCAAACTGCAGTGTGTGCAGCATTCACACCCACTACATGCACTCATGGCCATTGTTAATTGTTCATTATATCTTCATGTGAAATGCTTTCATAAATTAAGAATGACTTGTTATCGAAAATAAAAAAAACAAAAACAAAACAGAAGTTAAGTTTTTTTGGTGGTTTAAGTATTTACCTGGGATATTATTTATTCTTATTTTATCACCATATCTGTTCCAAACATATGCAAAATGCCTCAGATACTATCACTCTTTTATTAAAATGGAAACTAAATCAATAAATAAGATTCTACAAAGAAATTAACAAGATGTGTAACTCACAGATCAGCAAGAGCTTTGGAAATGCTAATTATGAAACTACATTAGTCCTAATCTTCACCGCCCTGTGTTTAAAAAGGAATATATCAAAAATGCAGGTATCTGTTGTTTGCAACAAGTGACATTCACTAAGGTTGAATCAGGCTGGTAGCTGGTACCAGACATGACTTTGGCTGACTGTGGTTTCTATCTCATCATCCTGTTGACAGCTAATGCATTATTCAATTCAAGCATTTCTCGGAATGAGAATAAGAGTAGAACACCATTCACACCCATTTGCCAAAGGTCTGATCAGATCCTGGTTCCTGCCCTGAATTTTCAAAACAAATTCTGCAGACAGAATATGACTAGGTCTCCCTGCTAGGAAACCCTCACTGGATAGATTTTGAAGACTCCCCTTGCAGTGGTAATGTCTCAGTGCCTGTCTCTGCTCTTGCAGAAAAGCAATCTAATGAAAAAGGAAAGTAGAAAACATGATGAATCTCAGCTTTGTCTGAGTCAAAACCAATCCCAGCTATTGCTACAAATAAGATTGCACTTATAATTGAATTAAGATTGAGACAATTTTAACATCTGTTAATTATAAACAGCAGACAGTGTTTATGCCTAGTTACATGCTATCGATTTATGTTTGTTACAGATTATCTCCTGAATATGCATTTATTTTTCCCTTTATATTCAGAATTGTTATTGATTTTTTTTTTTTGTTTTTTTTTGTTTTTTGTTTATTGTTCATGTGATTGGTTCATGAATGCAGATAAATTCATAGCAAAACAAATTGCAGATTTTTTAGCATTCATATTAGTTTTAGCATTGGTATTGAAATTATTATTATTATTTGTAAGGGCAAAAGAGAACGAAGCGAACACACAGGACAAAATCATTTTACCATGAAATATATTTTAGTCCCTTTATGTCACTGTCACACACATCTTTGTCTTGTTGACACATAATAAGCAGCTGGTCCCCAGATTTAAAGCATTAAATCTGAGGACATTTGGTGTTCCTGACCTACAGCAGCAGCTCACCCTAAACTTGTGAGCATGTGATGGCGGGACAGCTCACACCTCTCATTAGGTGAGAGGTGAGGAACCAATTACCTGGATATATGTCTCGGGGCCAAAAATATTATTGTCAACTTGTCACAATGTGAAAAATGGAGGGAGAAAAGAGAATGGTGACAAATCACAAGGTAACGTGTCAGATTGTGTTATCTTTTAATTTCCTCCCCAGAGCTGATAGACCTGACAATAGGATCCACAAGCACAGTATATAGGCTGCTATACTGCAACATCAATTAAAGCTTTGAACCTGTTGATCAGTCATTGTTTGTTTCTTCCTGTTCAGCACAGTCACTCCGCTGGAAAAGAAGAGATGGGAGGCAGCTTCTTGCTCAAGAGTTCGGTGAATGCTTTGCAACAATGTGGAGTTGAACCAAGGTATTTCATTATCTTTACACCACATTATCATAGTTCTTCACAGCACATAATTGTAACTACAGTAATTCACTTTTCCATTTTTAAACCTACTCTACAACAAAACACTACCATATTATCACCTTAAGTTGATATGAACAAGTCAGTAAACAGTGGCTTTTTATTTACTTAACCAGCAAGTACAAAGCTATAGTTAGTGTTGTTGTGGTTTATTTCCTGCCATCTGGTGAATGCAAGTCCAATATTAACTCTGCTTTTAGCTGTGTTTTTAGTATCCACTTACCAGGGCTGCACAATTAATTAATAAATATAATTGAAATAAATATACAAAATCCACAATATGTAATAAATGCAATGTCCAAATTGCAGCAGCTGAAATGTTTTGATAAAGGTAAAATACTTCACAACAGACCATAATGAAGCATTGTGCTGCAGAGCTATAAGGCAACATGCTTGTTTGGTCCAAGACACAACAAAAATCACATCATAATCACTTAAAATTGTTTTTCAATGTAAATGAAATGCAAAAAATTACCATTCCAACTGGAATTATGACTCGTATCACAACCGCAATAGCTGCCAAAATAATTGCAGTATGTTTTTTTTTTTTTTTGTTGTTTTGTTTTTGTTTGTTTGCTTTTTTTTTTTTTTTTGCATGGGAGAGATATCTGGCGCTTAAGCTGCTAGATGTCCCACTATGTTCACCAGCCAGTTGCCAGCTTTGTTTGTTTGCTGTTTGGTCCATCGTATCCTGGCATCCATGTCATGAACAAATGCACAAAAAAGTTGAGAAAAGAAGAGCTGAGCTTCTACTGCAGAGCCATACGAGAGCGGAACACTGCCACGTGACGCCGACCCACTGTGACTAACGGCACTGTAATGCTTACACTTACATTTATGCTTGGGGACAAACAAATTGTGTGTTTTGTTTTTTTGTTTTTTTTATGGCCAATTCCAATACAGATTATTTGTAATCAAGGACTTTGCTAACTGAGCATTGAAAGTGATATACCAACACAAAACTACTGCTACATAAAGTCTATGGACACCCACTGTGGTGTCCAAGTGTTCCAATTATTTTGTCCAACCTATTGATACCAATTAATGTAGGTTAAATAACAAAAACACATCTCTGCATAATGCACTATAGCTTCAATACTTATTTACTTTAAGAATTGAAATATCAATAAATTAATGCCTGGATATATGCCCGGCAACTTTTAAGATGCTCTTTGTTTTACTGTTTAATAATTACAATTATTATCAACACAAAATCCCTAATACATTTTCGCACAAGTACTACTTGAGTAAAATGTTGTGTAGCGAGTGGCTGCTGACATGCTGGAGTACTGCGGCAAGCATATTGTTTCATTTCCGGTTGCTGGAGTTTCAAGAAGGGTTTATTGCTCCTCTATCTCAACTCGGTTATTGTTGCTGTTTTCTTCAACACACCGGCATCTTTCTTGCAGATTCCACAGGTATTTACACTCTGTTCAGATCTGCTAATTACTTTCACTTTTAGCACTAAGTGTTTCTCCCTCTCTTGTCTCGGTTGCATGGTGCATTGTGGGTCAGCAAATGAACTTGTTCATCAGATTGTGCTGTATATTGCAACTTTGGTTTTAATAGGCTATCATTTGTGCCAAAATACTGTATAGTGCTGTGGGTGGGGCATTTAATAAGACCACAGAGTGGTGACGACATGCATCAGAGCCAAAGTTGTCCATTTTAAAATTCATTTATTTTTATCGTCAATGCTGAATATTGGATCTAATAATCAGTTGATACTGTAGTATATACTCCTAACTGCACTAATTTTCCATAAGGCCACTGTAACTAGGCAAATGGATAAAATCTCAGCTTTATTACCACATCATATTGTTTATATATCTTCAATAGGTAATAGCAAATAATTACATATTTAATGATTACACTTAAACTTTTATTTATATTATATTATATGGTCAGTTTTTATTCTTAAACGCTCTTTATGAGCCATCTGGATTGCTAGTCAATTTCGTTGCTCTGTGCAATGACAATAAAGGAATCTTGAATCTGTCGTTTCTCAGTGAAAACATCTGCCTGCTGAAAAGACACTCTGAAAACAGTTAAATGGACAATGAGAAGAGGAGCTTAATGTTGCTAAAATACTCTTCAGCTCTGACAGGAATGGCAGTCAGGTGATAATTTTCTGTGTATTTGTGACGATGAGTGACATACAAGCACCCGTGTGATCCATCATTAATATAGAAATATGAAGTGACAAAACATAAGACTGAAATCACATTCAAGTATTTCAGTAGTAGTCAGTTTGTTGGAAGGAAATGTATACTGTTTCATAATTCAAATAATACATTCCAGGTTGAATCAAATAAAGAGGGCTTCTGTCGTGCAGGAAGGAAATCCATGGCAGAGGAAGCTGCGACACTTTCTCTACTGACAGTAACCTCAGTAGACCATATTGCAGTACAGACACAAGATGTGATACAGTTTGAGTACGGGATATGAAAAATTTGATCTCTTGCTCTCACAATCGCTGTCACTGTCGCTATCCCTCTCCCCACCTACGTAGAACACCCACAGCTGAAAGCAGCAAGTTCACGGGAGGTCTTCAGTAGACTGGGAAATGTAAAAAATCACCAGCTGAAGCAGATAAGACAGGTAGAGGAAAAGTGTCACGCCAAGAAAAAAGTAAATTATAGCAAAATAACTTCTGAAATGCAGTGAACATCACAGTTTGGTGAGATATGAAAGAGTAACAGTATCGGCACATGGGTTCTCTTTAGACAGGAACAGCAAAGAAAAACAGGTCAGCGAGTCATTGTTGTCCATTTGATAGATCAGTTGCCATGGAGTCAGTGTCCTACTGAGCCTGACTTACATCCAGTTATTTATTTTGTTCTATTTTACAAAATTGACATAAATATCTGCAAAAAAATGTGACTGCAGCAGCTGTGGCTATTGAAAACCAGAAAGCATCTGATGTCAGTAACAGGCTTATGCTGTGCAGCAAGTAAAAGCATAAAGTCAAGAGTCTGTGTGGCCTTGGTAAATGCCAAAAAATGCTTGCTGCTCCCGCGGGCTGCCTTTTATTACTGTCAGTGTATTTAAAACGTGGCCTGCAGTATGGGAAAGGGATGACTTCACAGATGTGTAACAGTGTGTACAATCAGTGTAAGTAGTGATGATCTGCTCAGGTAACCATTTCATTTTCACAGGACATAAACTGATAGCAACAGCTGAGACTGACAGCAGGATTTATATCCCGACACTGATATGTACATCATTCTGTATCAGCTTTCCTTGAAATGGAACAGACGGATATGTGTCTGCAGCTGTGTAAAATCCACAGGAGGTTCACTTGTGTTCCTGAAGAGAGGAGAGTGCTCTCTTTCAAAGGCGGTGAATTTTATAGTTCACATCTTTATGACACACGAGATGAAGCATTTGTCATTTTTACATTGAGATGTAGAAATAAAATGCTGGGACCATTTGTCATGTCACCAACGGACAGGACAGCCAATCAGTCAGTAATGACCCTCTCCCTTGTCTAAATAATTGTGTCATTACAATGACGAAACTAATGTAACGTCAGAAAGTATTTAGTCTCTTGTCTCGTATGGTTACTGTGTGTCTGTTAATGATAATGGACTGTGCCTGAATGTGCCGCGACAAGTTGCCTTGACGTGTAGGGTCAGATGTTGCTGTGAGTGGAGGACAGGCCTTTTGTGCCTGTTTTATTCTTATGCAAGTAATGAGTCACATCTTGGCTCTGAATTTTCCTCCTCTCTGTTTTAAACGTAATTGTTTCAAATGCATGAAAAAGGATATATCACATTGGAGAAAATCTATGCAACTCAAAAGTCTTTGTTCACTATACATCACTATACAGCATCTTAACTTTTTGAAACCCCTCAAAAAACTACATCAAGCCAACAACGAGAGACACTAGGTAGATTCCACCCACAACATTTTTTAATAAGCCACAGCAGAGATTATGGGATATACAGTCTTAATTCTCAAAAAACAGCACTGATTAGCACTGGGATACATCTGTCATGAGATAAGGATTATCAGTTGTTTTTCTCTTGCCAACGATACCAAGGTACCACAGTTAATTTGAGAATAGTGTACTTGTCTTGTTATACTTGGCAGAATATTTTAGAGCACATCTGGGTCTCATATCTTTTCAGTCACATCAGCAGTTATAGAGCCAAGATGTGTAAACCAGTGTCACTTGGTTAACGTATGTATTGTAATAGTTTTTCTCTGTCTGATATCAGTGGAGCATTATTATTTCTTAAAAACCGTTGTAAGAGAGCAAAATATCCTGAATTTTGAATTGGAGGAACTAAGGCAGTATGGTTTTCCATCCTTTTTTCTTAGGTTTGCTTGTACCAAGCCACTCATCATAATTAATATTAACCATAGAGATGGAGAAACTGCACTTATTCAAGTAGTCATCTGCATTTGCTAAAAGTGCTGTGCTGCATTAAGCAGGACCTCATGCTTTTAAAACAGGTTCTTGTACAGGGGAGAGCACTCCTCTCTGCTGACTATATTAAACAAACAGATATTTTTGGTGCTTATGCAAAATAAAATAACGAGCGCTTTGAGGTGGGTATGTTTTACCAATGCAATGGAAGACATCTAGATGCGAGAGAAGCTGTCTCTCTATCAGCGGTAGACAGGGTCCTGTCAAAGCGCATTTTTAGTTTTACCAAACTGTCTGCTGGGGTTTGTCTGGTGGTGCTGACACGGTCTTTGTACTGCGGACTGCTATATCAAAAAGAGCAGGGGGTAGAGTAATACAGCTCCCTGAGAGGTGAGCCTTTTAACCTCAGCACAATAAAGTCAGGCATCACAATTCAAAGGGCCGCTCTACAGTCTGTACACAGTAATCTGTTCAGTCATGCGTCACTGTCACCCACATTCTCTGTGCCATCACATTTCTGTCTTGTCGTAAATACTTCAATCACAGCATGTCTCCCCTCGAGGAATAGCACTTTCTTGAACCAAAGTGGAGGCCAGGGCAGTTTCACATTCCAGCCAACAGCTCATCCATCAGATTGAGCAATAATGGCACCTTCTGTGTCCTTATTAAGAACAGTTTTCATAAGACACAGAGGACTTGACTTTGTGAACAACAGCAGTGTATCAAAAGACTCTGCGCAGCATGACATGTTGAATGTGTGTTTGCAACATCTGTATGTCAAATAAAGGGCGATTTGAAAGTCATATACTTTGAACATTGTAGTGAGCAGTGACATGGTTACAAACAACTTGAAAGCAACTAAAATAACTTGGGCCCTTGAATCATCACTACTCTGTGGTTCAGCTTTATTTTATAAACAGTTCTTCTTGATGGCATCATTATCATTCAGCTCTCGTGTCAGAGCAGTGCGCTACAGATGAATGGCTTTACATACTGCAAAAGGTCATCTCCTCTGAGAGAGTACAGGACAGCACAAGCCAAAACTGCACTTTAAAAGAAGGACAAATATAATTATTTGCATAGTCAAACTTAAGAATATATAAAGAGACATCTTCGTCGACCCTAAGTTGTCAAGATGAGAAATGCATCCAACATTAATCGAGAGAGTTTTCACTATATCAGCACGATCAGCTGTCCTGGCATCTTTATTTAGGGTGCAAAACTAGGAGCTTGCTCCCACTTCACAGCTCAATTCAGGAAACATAAAACTGAAATGTCTTCAAAGAAGAGGAGGAGAGACTAACTAGTCACAATGATTACTGTGTCATTTATTTCTCAGTCGCACCACATGTCCACTTCAGCAGAGTAACCGAACAAAAGGGAGGATTAAATCTCAGACTGAACATGTGACTCATTGGTGCAGTAGCTCTGCCATTAGATTACAGCATGGGATGTAGGTGTTGATCAAAGGTGTTGCTGTCTTACAATATGCTAAATATTTAGCCATTGCACCACGTGTTGTCGTTCCTGCTATTGTCATGGAAGACATTCAGTGAAAGTCTTTTTACCTGCTGAACTGTTAAGATCATAGGGAAAAGCTACTGTGGTTTAAAATAAGTTGTTAATGGTATCTTAATAACTGAGGCTTTGTTGTCATGATGTGTTTATGCCTCCCAGTTTTTTAACTTGTTTACATCTCTGTAATCTTTCATTTGGAAAAGTGTCGAGATTAAAGGCTGGAAGTAACCTCCAGTGAGAGATTAATAGCTAATGGACAAAATGTCTTCATCTTAAATGCCATTTTAATAAGGTTTTGAGCTACAAAGGGTACATTTGTTTTCCTGTGTAACCTTATGTAAAGTCTCTGTTCAGCATTACTGATGTAAGGATGTTGTCATCAATGTCTACAGAGCATCTTCTTTAAGAAGCAGTGCATTCATGAACTAAGTCTTCACACACTGATGAGTTTGTATAAACCAAACTCCTGAGCTGAAAATGTTTCCATTGCAAACCTGATAATTAATCAACATGAATAATAGAGGCGATCCTCAGGACATTTCCTCATCTACACTTGATAATCATGCATGATCACAACTTGAGAACCTAGTCTCTCTCCCCTACAGCGATGAAGCCACTTTTCATTTTCCTCTGGGATTAAATGGCTGGCAGCTTTATTTACATTAAATATTCTGGACCACTGCACCACAGCCTCCCTAAAACACATGCTTTCTTCTTTACATGCTTTTGGTCTTTGCTGGGTAAACAAAAAAGACTTTGACTTCCCTCATGGCCTTTATAAACACATGAAAAAAATGAAGTTAATTAAAGTAGGTAATCAGTACTTTCTGTTTAGAAAATGACTTATTGTTTTCTTGTTTACATGCTTCAGGGAGTTCTTTCTACAAAAGGATGGAGTCCTTTATCTACTGAGAAATCAGAGGTAAACTAGAAGAAGGGAGTTAAAGCTCTTGTATCTAATGCCTGTTTTTTTTTTTTCTCTCGTTATGTCAGTTAAATCAGGGCAGTGTGATTCAATCTTGTGTAAAAAAAAAAAAAATGTGCACCTTTCATATATTCACCATTGTCATTCAGTTTATTTAATATTATTATACTGAGATATATTCTCACATTAATGTTAAAGACTAAATTAATTAGATTTAATGTGTACAATTGTCAAGGCCTCATCTATAATACACAAAATCACTGTCTGGTTCAAGGATAGTATGAAAGTTTGAAGGAGTGACTGCAGATGATTGGAGTTGTTTCTTTGGACCAAATTTGATTAAAGAGGTTTCCCGTGCTCTGTTAATATCCTCTTTGACTGATAGCTTGCACAGCAGACAGCAGCTTAGTAAAGCAAAGCCTCTTATTTTCTTGTGAATTGCTTGCTCTAGAACTGATAACCTGCATTAAAATTCATTAGACTGCTAACAATGTGGAAATTTGCATAAATTAGTTGTTTTCTTTTCATTTATGTTTGACCAGCAATGCCTGTTGGAATGCAAAAAAAAAAAAAAAAATATATAGCTGGAAACATTTGCATTTGAGGATGCATCACGCAAAATGTGCTCCATATGCTAAAGGCTGTTAGGTATGAGGACAGAAAAGATCTACAAAAGGGCTGTGATACATGCAAGGCATATTACAGATACAGTAAAAGTATGTGTGTACATTTTTCTACTGGTGCATGTGTTGGCTGGTGGTGACATGTTGTTCTCAGTATTTGAAGATGTTTCCATTCTATTGCAGGCTTGCTAACAGTTTTGTTAGTTTAACATTGAAGCAGACAAATGGTTCAATGGAACCAAAAGCGGAAAAAAATCTTAATTCTAGTGAATGAACTCGAAAGTAAAGGCTCTCCCCCAACCCTTCCTCACACCACATACATCATGAATGTGGCCGTGGTGTTGATGGACAGCGTTCCATAACTCAAAGCACAACAGAAATGAACGATCCTCTCAAAGCAGCAGAGAAGTGGCAAAACAGTGTTTTGATGATGAGTTGTTCAGCAGTTTGGAAAAACAATATGTAAAGTAATGACTCCTTGTTTAAAAAAAAAAAAAAAAAATTGCCCTTACTATTTATGTGTTTGAATTTCAAATCAGCAGCTGTGTTCAAATTGATAACACACGTCTTTTGCCATTTCCTGACAATACAACAACGCCATGACTTTTACCAGGGGTGTGTTCTCCTGACACAGTTGGTTAAAATTTCACACTGATCTTTGACTCAGTGATGCGCCCTTGGATGTCAAAACTCGATATGCATGGATTCAGCTGAAAAGGTTGCCGTGACCTTGCCTGCCCTCAGTTCTGGTTCATCCTATTATTACTGATGTTCAAACTCATTTTGTGCTGATATTAAGATTAGATGAGGTATTAATCCTTAAACAACTATAATACACCTCTGCATATGTTCTATTTAACACCCTGACTCTAATCTGAAAGCACACACTCTTCAGAATTCATAAACAAAACAGAAATGAAAAGGAGCTGTTTAACTCTTGTACTACTTATCATTGTAATATCCTGAGTGGTCAATCTGCCTTTTTTATTATCCTATGAAGGGCCTGTTGTTGTCATAAAATTTATTTTTATTTTCATCAGGCATAAGTGAAAGGAAAGGTGAAAGAGGCAGCCCTGTGCTTTTATGGAATGACTAATCCTACACTTAATAATACAGGAATGTACCAGTCTGTACATCCGGTTCGCCAATAATGATTCTTCCACTTGAGAAAATGTTGCATTTTTCACCATTGCACAGTGAAAAATGCTCTGTCTGACAAATGAATTTAAAGACGTTTGGTGTAATTTATTTGCCTTAAGGCCATAGCTAAAAAGAGAGCCTATACAGGCATTTGTTGACACTGCAGCCATCTGTAAGGCCAGTTCAGTGATCTGTGTCCATGCGAACATCTCCTCATCTGTTATGGCTCCTCTTGCCCTTGGAAAGGTAGGTAATATAAACTTTTCGTGGTGATTTTTCTTTGTTTAATTATCAATCAGGATAGTGGACAAAAACAGGATGTATGTGTATAGAGATTTAAAAAAAAAAAAAAAACATGACGTGCTATAAAGGTCCCTGGTTTAATTCAAACATTGTGATATTTTGTGACAGGACTTAGCAGTATACTGGGAAGCAGTGAAACAAAGTCCTCTGCTTCACACTGCCAGATTACTGACACATACTGCAGCCCAGTGGATAGAGGCCAGTATAAAAATAGCTTGTGATACATCGGGTTCTGTAATGCTGTATCGCTTGTTTACACCCCCATTTAGTCATGTCTGCTACATCTAATAATGAAACACTATTCACTTTATAGTCAATTTTCTCCATTTTCACTTCTATTATATAGAATAACCTGCAGCACAAAGATAGCCTTCTACAACGCTGGAGTTATTATGGCGTCACATCTTGTTTACTTAAAGTGCATCATGTGATTGACGCGGTTTAATCCATGCATGCTTAACCACCTCAAACACGCCCACTTCTGTTGGCAGGAGCTTCTAAGCAAAGCTTGAAGACGCATATATAATAAAAAATAATTTTGGACATCGTCCTTTCTGTGAACAATGACCGTGAACATCTTGTCTTCCTCTGCGGGAATTGATATACATAAACAAAAAGCACAGAGATAACTGGTGGAATAAATTCATTTTCATTATCTTTTTAATAACGCCATGTTTTTATTCTTGCCCTACAGTACATGTGGACCACAATTGAGGAGACTGCTTCTCATTACTTTTGTTAATGGCACTGCAGCATTAATTGAAACAAGTAGAGATGCTGTTTACTTTGGGTGGGACTGTTAATATTATTTGAGGGGAGCAGAGTGAAGGACACGCAATCTTTGTGATTAGCTTTCATTATTCTAAAAGCTGAACTAGTGTGTTCCAACGCTTACGTAAATGCTGTTTTGAACTATTCACTCAAAGTGATTTTTCTTCTTTATTGTTGGCAAACAACTCTGTAATGTTGTATTCTGTTAATTCTTCATTCTTTATTTATGAAACACTCTAGCTCCTGCAAATGTTTATTTGCATTTATCATTTACATTTAACTGATTGGACTGATGGATTTTCTTATTAGAGTTGATTACAATCACAACATGAAAAGTATGGCAGATATAGATTTTTACTTACTTTAAATTCCTACATATTTTAAAACCAAACTCTCTTAATGCAACAAAAAAAATTTTTACTTTAAGATTTATTTATTTATTTTATTTTTTTAAAATTAGTTTTGTTTGGTTATTCTTACTCTTAAATTCCACGTGTGCCAGAGCTTGCTTTGGAGATGAATTGTTCAAAACAGTAAAATTTAAATTTGACAAATCTGCCTTTTATACAAACTGTATCTGTTTAGATTGCAGGTGTAGCATTTTTCAAAGAAGGCGTCCTGTCAGCCACCACTTGCTACATGCCATACAGTCAAGATTTCCTTTTTTAGCTTTTTTATTGGCTACTGTTAGACGCAGTATGCAATGTAAATTCATTGCAACATCTTGAGGTTGTTTGAGCAGCTGCTTATGTAAAGTGCAGAGGACCCTGCTGATGCAATAAGTATTTACTGAAGCGCAGAATCACTAACCAAATTTCCTCTCTGCTGCAATATGTAACAGTTGTCATTTCCAATTACTCAGGCTGAGTAGGTGGCAGGTGATTGACCCTGTAAACATATTTTGAGCCTGAAGATGTGTGAAACCAGCCAAAAACAATGATAATGGACAGCCTGTAGTGGTCTGCCTCTGTCCCTGATGCTTCTGCTTCACCGTAATGATCTTTGCTGTGTCACATACTTGTTACTTGCTCCTGTCTGATCCCATTGGAATAGGAGAGATTTTTCCTAGTCAGTGCCAATCTTATGTCTGAGATACAGAGAACCTTTGTGAACCCATAGTAATTTAACTACCAAGAGTAATAATATTAGTAAGTGTGAAAATGTTTGTGTAAGCAGACCTTATTAACATATGAGAAGGATGAGTCAGGGTACCAAAAACAGTTAATGTCTTTGGCAATGATAAACAGAGTACATCTGTTCTGGCAGTGAATCACTAGGTTTTGTTTTGTATTACAAATCAGAAAATAATATTTGTTTTTGTCATTTTGCAGCCTGAAGAGCACATTACTGTGGATCTAACCATCTAAAAATGCCTGCTTCAAGGAGTTAAATTAAGTTCTAATAAAAAAAAAAAAAAGGATGATTTGATATCAGATAAAGGTGGCTAAATTGGATATGAGATATTTCATTTGTAGTGCACACTGAATTAAACAAAAAAAAACTTCATTTATCAAGGAAAGAGAATTAATGGATGTAACTTAGTGTTGTGTGGTGTTTTCTTATACTAGAAATGTCAGATATATGGTTGGTAATATTTTGGAGCATCAGCAGCACACTTGTTTCTTGTTACAGGAGATAGAAGGGCCACTCATGTTATGTGCATTTGCTTGTGCACATAAGACTAGGCTAAACCCTAGTACATGGCTGGACAGCTTATGGTCAAATCCTGATTTTGTAACTGTGACACCATCTGACACAATCACCAAAGACATGAATTAAAGACAAAGACTGTGCTGTGATTTTATAAGCAAATGTAGCCAAATACATTTGCTTATAAAATGATTGATCAGAGAGAGAATTAAGAGGCAGAATATTTTCATTTATGTGACGTTATTTTTGTCTCACAGACTAACAGCTTCTGGCTGGGATCCACAATAGTTTAGCTTTTATTCACTTCCAACTTCGGAACATAAGAGTTTTATTAGAAGGATGTCTTTATTTCTAACTTCCCCCGTTTAGATATGTAGAATTGGCCACAGCTGAGCAAATCCTAAATTTGAGTTGCTCATGTTTGCTATGTTACAGTTGCTGCATAATACAAACTCAGCACTTCCTGTAATCATTTCAGATTTAAAGCCCTCTGGCGTTTCAGTGCACAAAAACTTTTATTGCTGTGCAGAGGTAAGTGTATTGTTTCTTTTCTTGCTGGCATTTATGTTTACAAGCTATTTAGATCTACTAGTCTCTTTAGCACCTATGGATAACTTCTCTGTCACCCTTCCTCTTTCCTACTCTCGTTGCTCCATGTGTGAGATGTTTAATTATTTTATTTATTTGTCATAATGGCAGCAAGGCTCAGTGTAAAGGAAGAGGTGTTACCCTAAGCCTCCCAATGGGCATCCATACATGGTCCAGTCATGTGCCATCATGTCAGGCCATCCTAGGAACACTGCAGACTATAAACACACCACTAACAGAACATGTTTGCACCAGAAACTCAACATTCAGCTGACCAAAGGTAGAAATATGATCACAGTTGGCTGGACCCTGCTGTTGCAGTCCAACAGTGTTTAGTGCACTGTATCTTTAAACACAACTTTATAGCAGACGCTGTCCAATTATATTTGTCCCTGTTGTTTCATGTTTTTTTTCTTGTCTTACTATGTTACAAATTGCAGTTGTAGATACATATATATTTATACAAGCCCAATTTACTCATCTGTTTCTTTTACTGTAATCATGAAACATTACATTTAAAATTAAATTCAAATTAAATGAATTACAATCTTGCTCATCACAATGGTAAAACGTGTCCAGGTGCTGCTGTAATCTTTGACTTTCTGTATCTGTATCATTCTGTATAAGATTGGTGCACCAAAATAATGAGCAACATTTATTTCATCCAGTGTGATCAGACCTCAGCCCTCCATACAGACAATTATTCAATTCAAGTGGCTTGGCAGCAGCTAAGGGTTGTGTCTGTGCGCACACAAGTAAACGAGTGCTTCTCAGATACTATTGGCTCTCACACTGTGAAGTTTCCTGATGGCTATCAGGAAACTTGGTGCCCTAATTGATTTGGATCAATGCAGCTGACTCCCGGTTGTCATCAAGACGAAAAGATCAATGTCCTAACTCATGCCAAGAGAGGATGCAACTCAAAAAAAATAATTTGGATCATACACATGGATTATGCAAAAATGATATATTTTTTTTTAACTCTGATGTTATAAATAGCTAATTTGTTTCCAATTTTCTTAAATAACATAACTTAAAATGAATTTCTGAGTTAAAAGAACCCAATGTACATCAGAAAGAAACGGCGCTGGCAGATATTTGTAACTTGATTAGCAACGCTCGTTAGAGTGACAGCTTAAGACGTCACAAATCTCCCAGAACTGCTCCAGCTCTAACAACAAATGGAAATCAGCAGTTGTCAGACTGGAACCTTGGAAGTTATGGCCTTAGGTTTAAACTAGATGAAGATAATGCAATACAAAACATCAAATAGCATCCATTATAGGCCATGCAGATGGATATCAGAACAGTGAAGCCAAGCGTGCTGAAAACAACCTTGAATAGAGGATGCTGTAATGAATCACTCTCTGTATAAGCAGTCATCTGTGTTCTGTGGATGAACATTAAAAGGACAAAACTGTGCCATTTAGTACTGTATCAAGCCAGAGATGACTGACAATACATTACTGCTCCTTACTGCTGGGATCATAGCAGAGATGGGGTCAAATTGTTGGCATTTAATATTTTGCAACATGATACCATTTAGACAGGAACAAAGCATCACATTAGCTCAAGCAGGGCACAGAAGTCATATGTGCCATGTCATCTGGCCACCAGCAGATCAAAACAAACTCTAATCACATTCAGCCTTTGAAACAATGCGGCCCGTTTAATTGAAGCTGTGATCTCCCCATACACCTATACAGTCCTGACCAGCCTCACACCGATGATGCCTAGCTGTTCTGTGCCTCCCACAGCCACTCTGTGTTTTTGCTAGAATGACATCTTATTCACACAAAACCCTTATAACTATAACACAGGGTCTGTACCATCGTATTTCACACCATTAGAGTAGAGCTTCAAAACTCCTTCTTTAACACTGTTTTTTGTGTTTACCTCATGCAGAAAAGAAATAGTTACTGTTTAAGAGCATCTTATGAATTGAAGCATTTGAAACAGCCAGATTACCACACAAAGCTTTTCACACACAATTTTGATCTCGGACTAAAATGCAACAAATCTGTTTGTGGCAAGCTTTCCAGATAACAATATAAAATTAAAGAAGACGTATTTTCTCATATTTAATATGAGCTATGTTGATTTAAGCTGAGCTGCTTCTCCTTTTTTCTAGACTTTTTGCCAAACACTCCCTGAGCCTCCCTGGACCTATGTAAGATGTCAGACAAATAAATTTCCCAAAGTGTTTGAGTGTTCTTTTAATAATGTAATTGAGCAGTTGTCTTTAGACTGTCTAATTAGATACATAGATCAGAAGGCAATAAACAATAAGGATATGCCATCACAAGGGAAAGTAACCAACAGTGAATTGTCGACATGTGAGCGATAATTATTGTGGTAATGTTTCCCCATTGGACTCTTTGCTGCGTGGCACATGCAACAGATGGGAAATAAAACAGTCAACAGGGGAATAATTAAACCTAATCATATATCATGTTATACACAGCTAAGAATATAACATGCTATTTTCCTCATGACATTATTATGCATATAGAATAGGTCACCCATTAAGAGGGAGAGAAGAATCCTGAAAATAATAACAATAATTTACTGGCAATTTTTCCCTAAATTCACAAAGTTTGTCTCCTGCAGGTAAAGCAGAGTGTCTGAACCTTGTGAGCCTTTTAATTGTAAGCTACTTTTTTTTTTTTTTTTGCCAAAACTTAATTTAAAACTTCAACACACTCCTGTTTACCTTGCCAATGAATTTGGTCAGTATTCATGCTGTGTAGGTCTCCAGTTGACACTGATGCAACAATATAGTTGTGCGAGAATGAAATTTATTAAATCATATCATCAAATCATATAACAGCTGAATAGCCGGTCACACAGTCACTGGATGTTAGTTTTGAAGTCAAGCACTGAGCACCTCCAACTAGAGAACATGCTCTCTCACTCACACTAACACCTACACAGAGGCATACACACTCACTCGGATACAAACCTCCCACTTTTCTACACTGACAGCCGAGCAGTTCCCCACAGAAAAACAGCTATAACGTGGCTTGTACTAGAAATGCTGAGATACTGTCATATACTTCATATGTCCAGCAAACAAAATGTTGCAAACTGAAAGAGGCCCATTGTACCCAAAGGAGCCATGAAATGAGGCTGTAAATATTCAGTTTGATACAAAATGTTATGTGGAGGATGAAGCAAGTCTCTGGCAGTGATGTATGTAAAAAGTCATGAGCAGAACTGATGTGTTTCAGCCATTTGAGATTTCATTTCTTTCACATACATAGATACTTTGTTTTTCAGAGCTAAACTGTCCTCAAGAATTCATAGCTGTCTAACCTCTGGATTTCAGTATTTGTGCATACAATCATTATTCTGTTATTGGGTGATTGGATCAGTGTAAACAGCATTGAAGCGCTGCTGAACGTACATTTATAAATATTATTGAAATATATTATATTATTGAAAGGTCACCACATACCATAAATGAATCATTATGCTTCAGAGGTGCCTCAGCATTTAAAACTCTGTTTTTTTTTCTTTAACTTACACTGTGACAGTGTCAGTTTGCAGTTTTGCACATTTATTAAGTTCAATATTTGGTTCATAGTGGCTGTATAAAAGGAACAGAAGAAGCGTTGGATCTTTGAGTGGCCATCAATGTTTTTCTTGAAAGAAAGAGGAAAACAAACAAACAAACAAAAAAAAAAACAGCAACAATTTTTAACTCCAGCTGAATGGCTTTTTCACAGGAAAATGCTCAACTGCCATGACGTTGTCTTGACCAAAAATATTGTTGATCAAGTTGTCAAAATTCCACTGCTCAATCATAAGACTGGATGAACGACAGAGTGCTTATTGATCATGTTGCTTGCAATAAGTGCATTCTGAGGTTACATTGAAAGGGCAACCATTCTTTTTCTAAAAGTACAGATTTCCATCCTAATCAGAAATTAATGTGAGTCAAGTTGAGGACTGCTTGGGCAAGTAGCTCCTTTATTACAAAATCCATATGCAAATTGCATACTTCTGTTTTTAGACTCATGTATTCAGATGCCCTTTAAAACTGATGCATTACCTGATCCCTACCATTAACTGAAACAAAGCTTTGCCAACATGCTGTTGAGAATGCATGTATCTTGCATATGTCAAAATATACCATAGTTTTAAATATGCTACAGTAGTTTTGGAGAGAATTTGTTGCTTGATATTGGTTTGTAGTATTGATATTTGAAAGTTTATCTTGATTTGAAGCCTTGGCACTGAAAACATTTAATTTTTGCGATGTTTGTGTTTATCATAAGTTAGTATTGTAAATTAATTATTGATGTGGCAGTAGGTCAATAATACTGATTTAATTCCAATATAGACAATGTACATTAGTGTTAAGTGCTCCCTGCAGTTAACAGCCTGGCCACAGTTACACTTTGCTGTGAGTTCTGACAATGATATAACTGCTTTTTTATCTGGCACCACAGTGTTTTCCCCCCATAGTAACAATGCAGTTGAAGATACTTTGACCTTTAGTGTTGCTACTGATGGAAACTCTTAATACATAATTGCACTAGTTTGAAAAGTCAGACAACTGAGAATCACACAGTGAAAATTTCTAACATAAATTCAATAGCATATATTAGGTAGCATCCATCAAAGGCAGAAACCTACAGTTTATTGAGCCAAAAAACATAACATTTTGAAGACCAGGCCAAAATGCAATAAGAGCACAAAGCGTCCAACATGTAAATCTTCAACTGTGCTTGATGTGAGATAAGTTCTTCCTTTAGCCAACTTCTGGGAAATAACAGTTGAGTAGTTATTCAGCACTCAAAAAAAAAGTCAAAGTTTACTGTCTGCAAGGGGATAATAATCATCAAAAAGCCAATTTATGTAAGGCTCAAATTAAAATAACTTGTTTCCTCTTCACACAGTTCAGAGGTGGTCAGTGGAAGTCACACTCAGTAACATTGGAATAATCTATATTTTTGCTTACATTTTGGTAAATTTGAATGTTTTTGGACCTAGTGGAGGGTTTAGCTGTTAAAGAGGAAGTCATTTCCTTCAATAGTTGTTGGAGACCAAATTCAAAGTGAAAAGAGAGCAGATATTAGACTTCATGGCCAAAAACATGGCTCCAAATGGATGAAAGTGGTGCGCTGTGTCTGCTGGGTCTATAAACAGGAAACTACTACAGTCAATTAAAGCAGGCTTTAGTAAACTGAAAATGCACCGAGGGCTTAGGCCCACCTCTGGGTGATTTGAGTGTTGCTTTTGACTAGAAATGGGTTTCATCTGCAAGTGTCTGCACATAAAAACACAGTCATCCATTGTACCCTGACAATGTAAATTGCTGATGAAGAAAGCACTGCTTCAAAGTCTAATTACTGTATGCATAGACGTGACAGCCTCCTTGAAGACTAGCATGCAAGTGGCAAACTGCACACTCAGGTGTAAGAAAAGCACATTACAAAGATGCAATTAAAAGGTGTTGAAATGTTTCACTTGCTTCACACTGACTTATAAGTGCAAAGGGCAGCAATATAATGCTTAACAGCATAGTTTTTCAGCAAGTAAAATGTGTCACATCATCACAATCATACACTTTCACTGGAGATAAGCACTATAGTTTAATACCATTAAAGCCAAATTGTGTTTTGATACATACAGTGATTTATGGTAAAAGTGATCAATTTAATTGTTCAATCAAAGTCTGGACTTAGCTGAACTAGTCAAATCCAAATCTTCAGAACAGCAGGGATGCTGGACCCATACTGGCCAAGCTCTTATTCAAATGGTATACTGTGCTCAGTTGCAGTATCACTTAAATTTTTAATGGAGAGGTTGCTAGCATTGTTTACCCAAGCTAGAATAAAAAAGTGATTAAAAAAAGATTTATACAAAAGCAATAGTTTGTATATGAGCATCTAAGTAGTCGACTGGTTTGAGAGAGAGAGAGAGAGAGAGAGAGAGAGAGAGAGAGAGAGAGAGAGAGAGAGAGAGA
>CM076657.1:226143-491943 GCA_038496675.1 Rachycentron canadum | reverse complement strand
AGAGAGAGAGAGAGAGAGAGAGAGAGAGAGAGAGAGAGAGAGAGAGAGAGAGAGAGAGAGATTTTCAGTGTAAGCTGAAAGATGAGCACTGCAGAAGATGAACACCCAGTGTTTATAGAGAAAAAAAGATTGAAATGTCACAGGAGAACTGGGAGTTATGAGAAGAGTCTTTGGCACATACAGTAATTACAGGTTACTGCACGCAGAGACGTGTCAAATGTTCAGTTGCTGTCAACTGCAGGTCACAATAGCAAGCATACGGGTGGTTTCGAATTTTAAGATTTCAACTGGTTTATCCCGGTCTACTGAAATTTTGCAGCATTTGCATAACAAAGCTTTTAAATTGATGTGGCATATCCACAACTTGTACTTGGGAGTTTAGTGAATGGATTTGTGTTTATGTCATTCCTGACTGCATTGTGGGAAATTGTCCTCAGTTTCTACACTTGGCCACTTGCTCTAAGTGGTAGTATCAAACAAATGTTTGCATATACCGCTGACCTTAATGTTCAATTTTGGATTGGTAAACATCATTTTTTGTTTGGAAGACATAACCCAATACCCATGTAAAATGGCAGAAAAGTCACTGCAGAATACACATCACCTCCAGTTGAGTTTTTTTTTCTGTTTTGTCCTGTTGTCTTCAGTGCCCCTGCTGGTTCAAGTGGGCTGCGTGCACACCAGCAAAACTATAATGGCTCAGGTTGTGGATAAGATTTGATTTTGGACATGGCAACATTGACAAGTTTCCATTTCCAGCTCAAACAAAAGTTGCATGCAGGTCAACTATCCAAGGTGACGTAAAAAAGATGTTCATCACTGTAGTTTTCCTGCTTTTCACAGTAGAAAGGAAGCCCCCGCATCACTAATATGACAGTAGTAAATTGTGAGCAGCACATTTGGTGGCTTTGCCATTTAAAATACTACAGTGAAATCTGTACAGCTGGCTGTAAAGTACAAAAAAATGCAAGTCTAATTAAAAGTAATGATGGCTGGCTGGCTGGTAAATGGACAACCCACCAAATTGTAAGGTCAGGCACTACATAATGGAGCAAACTCTTTGGCTGTCAGAGGCAAGTTTTCAGGATTGGCACATTGATAGGGTCATTATGGAGCGTCAGTGCCCCCTATTGTAAGAGGGTTTGGTGCGCCCCTGTTTTGCTGCTGCCCTGAGCTCCTGACCTTGTTCGAGCCACAACTGCAGGGATAATATTGATTTCACCATGTGAGTCTGTGTTTTTCATCATGGCAAAATGTGGTTCTGGAAACACCTACTATAGTGGGAACTACCACAGAGGTGGTTATGAGTACTTTGGCAGGAGTTTGTTTGACTGTGGACAGGATTTGCCACCATGATAGTATCCCAACCCTGTAAGACACAGTCACAAAACTGTACATCACAATGAAGAGTTCCACACAGGAGTACTGAGCATTTAATATGTAGTAAAGACTGCTGTGTACTCATGTAGTAATTGTGTGATAATGTAGTAATGACTGCTGAGTACTCCTGTAATAAAGAATTAATTAGTAGTGATGGCTCAGAGTATCAACATGCTGGTTTGAAACTAGAACATTGATATTATCAGAATTTTTGCTGGCAAAAAGACAATTTGTCACTTTGGGCAAGTCAAGATAAGGATTTGGGATGGGTAATACAAACTGTCCTCTGACCAAATGCTGTCAAGTATGTGTTTACCCTAAGCTACAACTAGTAGTTGTAATAGGGAACAGTGAAATAGCTTTACCTTTCAGTGCAAATTCCAGTTCCTAATTTGGCTGATGATATGCTTGCTTTTGAAAAAATGTAATTTCTTCATTTCGATTTCCTTCTTGCATTAGAATGAATGCTAAAAATATCCTGCCCTTTATTGTTTAGTCAGTTTATTCTTTTTGAGACCAAGACTTAAAAATATTGTAAATACTACTAAAATATTGTCAGGGGAGTTAGATGCATTCATTTCACATTCCTTGTAGTATCATCATATCATTATAATCATTATTATTATAATGAAATTAGATTTGTTGTCCAAGCTCTCAAATTACAGGGATGTGAGGTGTAATTTTTGTCTCAGACTTTGTAGTCCACTTTTCACATCACTATTCACATCATTCACAACATCTGTAAACCGACGGTACTTTGGTTCTCCCACATGAGGCCAATTTTTTAGAAGAAAAGGGAGTTAAGCCCATCATTGGTCACTACTGCACAGTCACTACTGCTCTTCTGCAGTTGCAGTCATGATGTATGCCATGTTGCTTGGTGATTGAACGCTGAACATATGATAGAATGAATTGAATGTACGTCTCTATCAGAAATCTTATAGACATTTGTGTGCTGCAGTACATGAGACATCTCGTATCATCTATCTCTCTCAGACTCTCAGTTGAATTCAGAAATGTACTCCGAGTTATTTCTGTGCAAATGCCAGAGAGACACATTCTTGGATTTTAACTGATTTCATTTCAACTTCAGTTTGAATCTGACCTGACACCACAGCATTGCTTCGGTTTAGCTTGTTTGTTTCACTCAGTTTAACTCTACCATTGTCATGTGTCAAGCCTGTTGGGTGTTTTCATACTGCAAAAACAATGTCCCAGATATTGCAGAATGCTAAATATGAGTCCATGGGAAAGTGCTGACCTTAAATTTACGTAAAGCCTTTTAAAACTTTTATAAGTTATTTGCTATTTATTATTTTATCTGCAGTATTAAATTAAGTTATCTGAGTTATTCAGAAGAGCTATGAAGGGCCTGCACACTGTGAAAGCAGCATACGCAGTTGGTCCACCCAGAGTTCTGCAAAAAATTAATTGATATAACATGTTGGTGTTTGAACATGATATGGGATATTTATTAATTGGAATCTGGGATCAGCACTTGTGCTGTTCAGTGTTTCATATTGAATATTATTTTGCATGGATCCAGTTGCACACCTTTTTATCTCTTTTTTTAATCTTTTTTTTTTTTTTTTTTGACGACTTTTAGTAACATTTCAAAGTCTATGACAGTCACCATAATGGTCCCCATAATTGGAGTTATTACTCTGCTGACATTACAGGATATCAAAAAATTATTTTTTTGTCAGGGTCACACGGCTACTCTCCCTGACACCTGCATGGATAACCTTTGCATTTGGCAGCTCATGAATAAATATAAGTTCAATTTAACAGTTCAGTGATCGTTTCAGGAAACTTTTGGGTTATGAAGTGAATGAAGTCACTGATTAACTTGATTGTCCAGTTGTGAAGTTGTTATTCCATTATTGCATAGATGACTGACTAACGAATACACAAATACAGTTTTGTAGACATATCCTTTTTTTTTTTTTTTTTTTTATTGTTGGGGCCTTGAATGTCCTTCAGCTTGCTGGATCCTTTGTGGCTACTGTTCTGGTGGAAAAGGCTGAAAGGCCTCTTTATCTGTAACGGGTCAGGATAAACCTACGTGTAACATTAGCACCAACAAGGTCATAGCCACAAGTATTGATGGGAACTTTCTTGTCATCCATCATATATACACAGTAGTGCTGCTGAACCATTTCCTGCCATGCTGTCACACTTGCTCCTTATGGTCGTCAGAGGGAGATGCAGCGAGAAGAGAAAAAAACCTAAAGATTCAGATTTCATTCCTGGGCTTGTCTACTTCACCACAGACATGCTTTGACCCAGCACAAAAGATAAATGAATCAACTCCATCAAAATCAAATGTATACCTGATTTCAATCACTGCAATTGGCTAATTCAGCTAAAATGATTTGTTCTGCAGTAGAGAGCCTGGCTTCACACACTGACACTAGAAAGTCACCTACTGCTCTTATGATTCTGCTTGTCACCCACTGCTACAATTATATTATTATTGTTATTATTTATTATTATTATTATTATTATTATTATTATTATTATTATTTTTAATAGTAGGAGTGGTAGGAGTAGCAGCAACAGCAGCAGTAGTCTTAGTCTTAATATTTCCTGTCCCATCATCTTCATCTTCTCTTCAAGGTTTCTGTTAAAAGGGAGTTTGTTTTTTTTTTTTTTTTTTTGTTTTTTTGCTCAAGGTCTCTATATCTATCTAGGTGTTGGGTCTCTATAGATGATATTAGACATGGTGTGGTCTAGAGCTGTTCTATATGATAAGTGCCCTGAGATAACATCTGTCAGGATGGGGCGCTATATAAATAAAATTGAAATGAATTTAATTGAAATGACAATTGTGCATAGCTAAAGTGATCAGTGGCAATGTTATAGAGAGTGTTACGTGTCAGTAGAAGAAGTCATGAGCACTTGCAATGGTTTTCAAAGCTGCAGGTTCAAGTTTGGTTGCTCCTCATCATCAGCATGTCTAGTGGTCAGAATCATAATGGCAAACAGAACACAAAATTATAAAAACAACTCAAAAATAATCACATCTCTGTAGGGGGAAATTAAGTTATAAGTGACTGTGGTGTGTATTTTGTTTTGTGTGTGTGTGTAAAATAGGACACACCTACATAAATGTATTTCCCTCTGGTTGTCTACTAGGGAACAACATGCAGTTTTCATCTGGGCATGGTAAGGCTCAGATACAGATCAAATTTGTTCTTTTTCATCTGAATTTGTGTTTGGATAACAAAAGACACAAAACTCTGCTGTGATATTCAATCCGACACATGACATTATAGGCTGTGATCACATAGACATACTTTTGCTAATCTGTAAACCTGTGAAATAAGATATTTTGCTTGTGGCAGAATCCAGTTCCTCAAACATGGCAAGTGTGAACACAGCAAGAGAAGTGAAAACTGATCTTTTTTTTATTTAGTCACTAGAGCGAAACATCAGGCAGCCTGGTTCATCTAATGTTGTACAGTACATCTGCATTTGAAGGTGCCAGAAACACAGTAAGAATAATTTTGAACAGACTTGCCACAGTCACTGCAAAAAGTTTACTTCAGTGTACTATTGTGAAATAATACACTGCACATGGTTTTCTGTTAGTGGATATGTTCATGGAAGTAATTACATGGGTAATCATCACTCACAGGCAGACCATAGGCAGAGACATGAAAACAATTCCTCTGGTTTTATGTTACACTCTGCCCGGTAAAACCCTCTTGGAGGTCATATGAATGGACTACTAATAGCCACATACACTGTTGCAGAGTAATTCATCTTGAAGTTATCAGCGATCTGAGTTGGCTTGGCTAGGAATATGAGAATCTATGAATAAACATTTCTAGACATTCTCATTGGCCGGGAGAATTATGGATTAGTAGTTCAAAACAATATTCTCTGTTATGAAAGAGAGAATATTGTTATACAGCTATTATAATCTTACATGTTGTGGCTACATATAATGACTGAGACAGAATTTGCAGCAAATGTAAAGCTATAAAAGCAGTAACCAGTCAGCTGAAATAGAGCCCTCAATTGTTTTTTATTTTGCGGCAATGGGTAAGTGGCATCCATACGCTAGAGCTTGTGCAGCTGAAAGCCACATTTCTATGGCGACACTTGCGTTGACAACATTTAATGCAGACTTGTAGCTTCAGAGGGCCTTTTGATAGCAAGGGTAAACACTGTATTTTCTATTTTAATAATTCATGAGCCTAACTGTAAACAAATTGCTCAAGGCAAAGTGGTGGTGCAGGTATAAAATCCCAGATGAAGCAGATTTTTTTTTTTTTTTTTTTTACTTTGCATCGTACATTGATGGAAGAGAGATCTGCCGGCCAATACGTATTTTTTATTACTAGGGAGATGGAATATTTATTGACCCATCAGTGAATTCAATTGTCTTGCAGGTGAGAAGTCGAAGAGATATTGTTTTGTATCTCCAATCCCTGTCTGACACTGCGTAAACAACAATAGCGCTGCAAAATTAAATGCCTCACCACCCAAGACCAACCAGGTCCATTGTCATCATTGCCAAAAGTACCAGCTCATAATGAGATTAGATATCTGGGCTTGGGAAGAAATCTTGAGTTTCATTTTTATTTATCAATCATGCATGAGGTCGCAGTGATAAGACCAAGGTCAGCAAGGCTCTCTGGCAGAGGGACTCCCATTAATACTACTACACTGATCTGTCTTTCACACTCACACCAGCCGTGCACCATTTCATTGCAGTGGCTGCACAGTGTGAGGCTGATATTGTCAACATAGTAACCATGCTGTTAGATATGTGCATCAGCATCCATTAAAGACCACCTCTGATGAAAATCACGTTTTTAACCTTGTTTACATGTCCATATAATGTTTTTTTATATAGTACGAGTCATATCGTGAGCAAAATACACAGTTATTGCAATGACTGCCTATTTCCACCTCAGAAAAGCAGTGAACCAACGACAGTCTGTTGATAACAGTAAGGGCTTCAGACATCATAGAACCTAAGGAACCAAAATTAACCTGAAACCTCGTCAGTGCAGAGAACCAGCAGTTGCACAGCCGCTAACACTGTGTCGACTTGATTTTCACTGTTAATGCAGGAAACAAAATGTTTAAATAAGGTCTGGAGTGGATCTTAGACGCTGTGTAATATTTTTATGTTAAAAGATTTCATTTTTAATTTTTTAAAATTTTGTTTATAATGAAAGAAAAAGAAAATCTTGCTGCCTGACAGCTCAGTTTTTTATATTTATGTTGTTTCTAAGCATTTTTTTGTTTACGTGGCCAAATAAAATATATAGAAATATATATATATAATAAAAAACTTCTAGTTTGTCAACACTGTATAAACAAGCAATATCCAGATCATTGCATAATGAAGTCTGAGGTAGACCAACTGTGTTTACCATTGTCCTAATATATGGGCGCGTGGTGTAGTTTTTTCTAGATTTTACTCCCCTGAAAGTTAATGTTAACAGAACAAACATAGCAAGGACAGCTTATTGGCCAGATCAGTGTACAGAATGGGGGACAGTTGGCCTGGCCCAAATCTTGACAGGTTTTAACCTTCTAAACCCACTTTCCATATGACAGACAGCCAGCCTGTCTGAGCAGACGGTAATGTGTGCATGCATTTAAAATATGCAGTTACTTGCAGATTAATCTCACGGGAGTGGCAGCAAAGATTGCAAATGTAAAATGAACTGGGATGATTTTCTCAGTGAATTTAGCCCCAGCACAGTGCACTGAGATCACCTGCCTGTGGTCTTGAAATATGCCACATGCGCAGACACTAAATAACTATGACAATTCATGCAAAACAAGATGTGCTCAAGGCAACGTTGCCTGAATTAAGAAGTAGGACAGCCTGTACTGCATTACAGTTGAGCATATATGGCATTTCTTTGACTAAGTTGTTTATATAGTGGCTTTGAACTTAGTGTTAGCACAAAGACTGGAAGTGATAAATATCAACATCCAGATTGCTTTTGATTCAAGGTACATAAAAAACTACATTAATTGGAGTACAGAGCACACATCTCCATTCAAGTGATTACTACTGGAAACCAACAGTAGGACTTATTTAGACTGATTCTCGTAGACTTATATCTTAAAACTTGACCAAGTATAAGGAAATAACTGTTGAGGTATTTGTGTTATCTATAATATCGAGTTTTTCCACTGGCCTTGAGTCTCACACAATGTCAGTGACTCTATCTGAGTTGAATGAAGTTTCACAGCTGAGGGGCCTCATTTGTGGACAAGGCCCGTTTCTACCTTTACACAGGCAATTTCACCACCCAACTTAAGATATGTCTTCTGTTTTCCTGAAGGCTGGAAGGTTTTACTTGCCTTCTATTTCGAGGCCTGACACTGTCAGTATCTCTACAATTTGTCCACCCCTCCTCATGTTCTCTCTCTTTCTATTATATCAGCCTCTGCCTCCATATCTCGCATCCCCCTTTCCTTCCCCTTGTATTTGTGCTGTGGAAATCTGATGTGTCTACAGCCAAACAAAGAGTGCTGGTGATTATCCTAAACCACTGGAAGCAGAAGATGGATTTTTGTTTCACATAAGATTAAGCTACATATGGGTCCAAGCCTAAGAAAATCTTAATCAGTTGCCAGTAGTGACGTCACATCAAAACGTCCCTCAGTTGCTCACCATTATAACTACATCCTAATAATATGCAAATACCCTCTGCTGTGCTGTTGAAATGAAGACAGAGCAGAATATGCAGGGAGAGAGGATGGTGTAGCGAGGGTGAAGAGCACACACATCACAGTTTATAATGTAATTCTACTCAAGTAGTTAAGCACAGATTTGACAAATCTGAACCTATAACAACCAATTTTCTCTTAACACTCCCTATCTTCCAGAATAGCTTTTCATGTGATGGCACCTTTTCAACACACTCCTGTCTTATGACCATGTTTGACAGAATGATCCTAATTTGACATTCAGTCACGTCTTTTCATGGATGTCCCTTTTTCTCCTGATCCTTTAACGTGCTGTATAAATGGAAATCCTTAAATATGGGCAAACAGTAGATCATCAAGACAAAGGTGGAAAAATCCATTTTCTGTCCCTTAATTACTTTTTGGCTCTGCTATATTTATTTCTCCTTCTTTGCTCTGTGCATGTCTGTTTGGTCAGTTTAATAAAGCATGCACTCTCCATGACCTACAAGAAGACGAAGCGCTGAATATCATTCCAATGATCTATTTTGCATAAAAAATAATTAAAAACTACTGCTCTCTTTTTACACATTTAATTTGCCTTTTAACTCTGTGAAGAGTTCTGTGATGCACTTAACCAAAATGAGCACTTAATTCCACAATTTTCATAGACAAGTACATACTGTAGTATTTTGTCATCTTTGCTGATCAGAGGAGAGTTAAAAGGTTTGTAGCACTCGGTATGAACATTTTGATGAAGATGAACTCGTTGTGCGAGTAATTTTCTGTATCAAGGGACCCAGTGACAGTTTTCCATTCAGTCTCCCTCTGGCCCATCAGTCTGCTTTCCATGTCCATTTTCCAGCTGGCTAATGCAGTCTTTTAATTTGTGGATACAGAAATAGCCCACTGACAATGGATCAGATTGAAGAGCTTGCTCTGTTTAAAGAAATATAGCAGGTGGATCATATAGAAACAGGCAAAGAGGCAATTGTGCATGATGCCTCCCAGGACAAAGTGAATTTAATTGGACAGTTATTAACATTTGATTTTTTTTTTTTTTTTTTTTTGGCGACTTTTCTGCAATGCCTCCCTTAAATATGCTCATGTTAAATCTTAATAATACAAATTATTTATTTACAAAGACACCTTATAAGAATAATAACCTGTAAATAATATAGGTCAGTAATTTGATATTTTAATTACATCAGTGCTCAGAAATATTTTGGCTGCTGATCTAATGAGGTGGCGAATCTGGACTGTCTAACACTAGTCCACATTAAAATGATAAAAATGCAGTGTAGTTACATTGAAGGAGTAAAGTGAAAATTGTGCGCACATTGGTACAGTTCATAACATGTTTACTTTAGGCCAGATTTTCAGACAAATATTTAGTTGGCAACTCGTTGCCAGTTTGAGTAATGCAACATTTAAGTAACATACACCCTGGAAAATTCTTCTAACACTGCCATGTGCTTGCTTTTTTCTGACAGCTGCTTGCTTTTCTTCTTCTGAATAAATATAGACATGAGTAAAGAGTAGAGTAGTTAACATGAGATGTGAGAGCAACCGTTGCTGAAAAGAAAACAGAAACGGCACCGCCCTCAAAGCTCAAATTTCAGAATAAAAGACAAGATGTCAACAGCGGTGACAATTTATCACAAAGTGTTGCCAAATTACAAATATTTCCACTTTAGTGTGTTTTTTTCTGTTTTAATATCGTATATAAAACTGCCTCCAATGTTACGTGATTTCAAGAGCTAATACACAGTACAGGCTTTTCTTCACTGGTATTTTCCACAGATTATTTGTGTTACACAGAGGCAGAGTTAAACTACTTTAAATCAGAACATTTATTATTCCAGCTGTTGGGAAAGGGCAGGTTGGGACTGTCTGTCTCCACTGAAATGTTTTCTCAGCTGCTCTTTCTGCATTACACACGCCTCCCCAGGCAGCAGACAAGAAGCAGGACCTACCCCTTTTTGTCAGGACGAGCCCCCGGCTTCCACCCGCGGGAACCACTCGGATTCAGGCGGCCTATTAAACTGGTTTAAAGGATGTTGCATTTTCTGTCTGAGTCTAAAATAGTTCTGCACTCTCCATGCGAGTTTGCTAACCTCATGACTGACTCAGTCTGTTGGGCAGAGCCACCCTCCTCATGAGTTTGACCTTATCGTGCCCTTTTTTCCCTGTCTTCTGTCTGAGGGAGGAAATGTATTTGTAACATTTAGAGAAGGGATGACTTCTTCAGTGAATGTGCTTGTGTATTGGATATAGTTATGTTTTCCTTCTAATGTGGTTCCACCATATTCTGTAGGTAAAATATACCCTGTTATCAGTAGCTGTCCAATGGAAGTAGTATTTTTCACTGTAGAAGGAAATAACATCCATGTGTGGTAAAAGAATATCTTTAGTTTTGCAGCAACATGCTGCCACTCTACTTAACAGCTTTTTCAACCAGGCACCACTCCTATCATATAAGACTATTTCAGGACTCTAATTGGTTACTGCTTACACACAATTTTCAGAGTAATATTTACAGCAGATTTTATTGTGAAGTGATTTCCTGTCCAAATGATGTTATAATGCTTTCATCAATATCATACAGCATTGTAAGTCTGCAGAAACAGGCAGAAAAGGCTTGAAAACAATTTCCTTGTGTGCAATGAATGCTGTTGACAAAAGGACACATTGGCTGTAATCACTACATGCTGGATGAGAAAACCTTGTAGGCTGATGTCATAGGAGAAGGATCATAGTAGTGTTTAACCAAGGTCACTCACCGGGGATGGAAGAAAAAGATTCTATACATTCTCTTGATGAAAATTACAATTTTAAATGTGAAATATTGTATTTCTATACACAATTTGCAATTATTATGATTGTAGGTACACACATTTGTGTGTACCGATCTAAAATCTTCTGTCTCAGTGAAAAAAATCAGCTCAGCTTTGTAAAATATTTCCAAACACTGATTTAAAAAAAAAACAAAAAAAAAAAAAACATGGTCATCAAGCTAAAGAAGGGTAGAATTTCTTAGTGGAGGAGGCAGTTAAGAGGTAAAAATTCTCACCCAATGACAGCAATATACTGTTATAGTTTGTTATAGTTTCACAGGCATACTGGTAGAACTACTAGTTTTCACACTCTGTCATCATCCTGCAAGCATACAACAGTTGTCTAAATTTAGCAGCGAACTTGAGAGAATAATTGACCTGTTAACTACAATTCAAAGTTCAACAGCTCATGCTCCCTTTGTTTGTTGATGGCTGTGAAAATACTTAGGGAAAAAAAAAAACTGTCTTGATTTAAAAATCATTGCAGTGTTACCGAAATGATGCACAAAAGAAATTTATGATGCAAAGCCATTGTTTAAGAATGCTATTCATGCAAGCAAAAATTTGACCTATAAAGCAAATGAAAGCAGAAACCTTTATTGCCAAGCACCATATGTGTTTAAGTAATGTAACCGTAATGTTATATTTTCGGTCTTAACATTTTTTTTTCACAAGATTTTTGTGTGTTTAGATATTGGTACATGTTTAACCTTACAGCCATTTAGATTAAAGAAGACAAAATACAGTTCTCTTCTTCTGTTCACATCAGGGTTTGATTGCTGATTGCTGTGTTTCATGTTGATAAGGCTGGTTGGATGTGATGTGGGTGCATTTGGTTGGATTTCTAGTGACTTACCTCTATTTATCCTGTTGTCTGCCTTTGACGGAGGTGTTGGGGGAGAAACAGGAGAAGTAGAGGAGTTCACTTGAGCCCATGAACTTAAGATTTACTGCCATTAAATAAAGGATCAGTATCTCCTTTCCACATACGTACAATCACATCTACTATGTAAATCTGAATATCAATCAGATATATGCTCCTTATCTTGTTTAAGTCTTTGCACTGTCTTCTTTCTTGGTCTGTATGCATGAATGTGTATCACAAGCTACTAGATGCCTTAATTTCCCTTGAAATAAATAAAGTATTCGTCTCTCTATCAATCTATCTATCTGTAGCAGCGACTGCTGATACCTGAAGTCATATCTTCCCTTGAACATACCTCTTTATTGACAGTATGACCGTTGTCATTCACCTTTCTCTACCAGACTTTTATAGCATACAGGTAGCTTCATCTGCAGCTGTAAGATTAATTCAGATATAAGAGCATTGTGTGACCTAAGGAATACAACAGAAGACCTGACTATAGGGGGATTAACCTTTAATAATTAAGTTGTTCCAAGTCAGAATACTTAAGCTGCCGTGTAGATTACTGTATTGATTGTACTACATTTACCTCAAATTTTGAAATTAATAGACTTGCACTAAAATACAAATTTCTAGATACAAGTTCCTAGATCATCATCATTACAAGCAACGTGTGATAATGAGAGCAAAGGTCAGAGACATTTAGGCTTTTTTTTTTTTTTTTTTTTTTTTTTTTTTTATAACAGCAGCTGGGGAAGGTATTGAAGGGGTGGAGGGGAGGATGTAATTTCAGAGCAGTTAAGAGAGCAGCCTAACCTATAATCCAGTGCTCAAGTTTATTGCTATGGTGGTCACAGGACCCTATACTAAGAGATCATTATCCTGCGTTATTCTGGTAGCACTGAAAATTATTTTTGTTTCGTTGTAGAAGCCTGAGTAACTAAAGATAGACGAACTATTGGGAGGCACTTCATTATGCTATTAGTTGGCCTTTGCGTTCATATTTCCACAGTCTAGACTGCAAACATAATGTAATCAGGTCTTTTTCCATGAAGTCCCTGTGGCTTTGGAACAGCCTGGTGGAGGAGATCTCAGTGGGCAAATTAATATCTTTCTTAAAGTCATTTTTGTATATGTAGCTAATTTATTCTTCATGAGTTTGAAAGGCTTTTATGGATCTGGCTTGCATTGAATTTTTATCCCACTATTATTTTTACTCCTTATAGTGTGTTTTGTTTTGTTGTGAGTGACAGTGAACCATTTTCAAATATGGCAATGAAAGCTATTATCACCACTAACAGAGATAGCAGTAGTTATACTTGAAGTGGAAGCAATAGTAACTTTAAAAATAGTAGTATAAGTATTAGGAGTATATACATAGCAGCTGTAGTAATAGCATTAAGTGTGCTTTTATTTTTGTTCACAGTGGTGTAGAAAAGAAGTAAAGCCCTTAAGATCAAGTCTTTGAGTCAACATACAATTCCACATTCCACTTGACCCAAGTGGTTGCTGTGTGAAGTAACACAGGAAATGACAAAACTCTCCTGAAGTGGTTATAAAGCTCTGACCAACATTACCACTTTCAGTGGTATTCACAGCAGTAGGAGCAGTTACAATAGTAGATAGATACAATAGTGGGTAGTAATAGTTCTGAAAATATTAATAGAAGCAGCAGTCGAGAAGATTGATGGCAACAGTACTAATATGCTACTAATATATTTTAGAAAATCATGTTAGTGGAGGAAGTTTTGCTATTGCTACATAGTGTCAGCATTAACAGCTGTTTATTTTCCAGTCTTGGCAGGAGCTTTTAGCCATTGTTGTTTTCACAAGACAAGAGGTTATATTACTCCCCCTAAGCAGCAAAACCTCTACAGAGCAGCCTTGATGCTACAGTGACTCAGAATTGGAAAGTTAGGGGGGAAACTTGACATGCCAGGGCTAGCTTGTTAGCATGCTAATTTCACTAGAAGAAAAAAAAAACTGGAAAAATAGAGGCAAAACAAGAGGGTTGCTTTTCACTGATGAAGACATGTCTTAGTTAGTAAAGTTTTGTTTCTTCTAGATGGCAAGTAAACAGCTGTTAATGCTACCATTGACAACATAGCAATAGCACCTTACAAAATAACACCTTTAATGCTTTAATGGAAAACGCAATGGAAGAGAAAATGGTCAGAAAAACACAATTTAGCAAAATCTGCATTTGTCTTGATCATTATCAGTATGATTTGCCCTCATTCGTTATAACAACAGTGGTCTAATAATCAGATCAGAGTGAAGGACATTGGTATAATCTCCCTGAAAGACAGTATATGAACAACACATTCCATCCTCCAAGAGGTTTCCAACATGAATCGCACTCTGGTCTCCCTTACAGATGGATACAGAGTTACTTGAGGCACTTGTGGAAGATGCAACCACACATAACACATACAGTGGCCATGCTGTATTACCAGCGGTGACGACTCCTGGTGTGATTGATCAGATGTGTGGTTCCATTGCTGGAGCAGCCTCTGTAACAAGGTGGTGTGCATGGTGTGTCATGTAAGCTCCCAGCCATTATCTCCCTGCCAGTACAGAGGACCTTGCTGTAACCCAAGCGGCTCTTTTGACCCGAGGCACTCAGCTTGCCAGTGCCCAGCTCCCTCTTGGAAATTAGTCACTGTCTGACAGGTGGGGATGGATGTCTGTGATCCTGGCCAGATTCATATGCTTTTTCACCCCCATCTATCATCACCCACGGCTCCTTTTGTCTCAGACTCCCTCTTGCACCATCCCATTTCTGTTACGGGCTATTTACTCTCTGGACTTTTGATCACCACTGGTTTTGGCAGATAAGAATGTTCATGTCGGTAAATACTGTCCGCCCTCATTATTTGCTGTGTTTTAGTCCTTTTCGCTTATTTACCTGTGTCTGGCCCCAACCACATATAACTCTTGTAATACTTAAGTTAGAAGATTAAAATATAGAACTTTGTAGCTTCCAAACTATTCAACAATATTCACCCAGTGGCTTCACTCATTTCACTGTGAAGCTGTGTGGGAGATTCTGAGAGAACTGCCACTGTACATAAGCCAAGTATGTTCTGAACTCTCCAGTATGATGCAGTCTGTTTTGCTTTGTGGTCATCACTGTAAGCACACTAATGTTTGTGTTTTTGTGTTTGTGTGTGTGTGTGTGTGTGTGGGTACAATTGTGTTCATGAAACTGTGAACGTGAGTGGGTGTAAAATGAATCAAGTGCAATGTGAGTAATCAGTCATTTTTGCTTTTATTAATGAGATGTGTTTTTAAGTAGCTGAGATGGATCTGTCATTTTCTGGCTCAGCACTCTGCGCAGTGTTCAGGGTGCATTTTTACTCCCACCTATGGCAATATTGCTCTTTTGAGACTCGGTGCGTGTGGGCCGATTGTAAAGGATTTAGTGTTTCATACCATCTGAAAAGACTTTTTCCTCTTAACGTAGTTGTAATCAATCTGCATCAAGTAATGATACACAATAATGCTAATAAGAGGTGGGAATATGAGAGGAACCAAGCCATAGAAATAAGACAAGTTTCTATCATGTCAGCATATTTACAATCATTGTAACCACAAGTGTATTAATCAAATACAAGAACGTTTATTTATTAAATATTTGATTATGTAAACTTCCTGTACTGAATGAGCACAATGAAAGTGATGTTCCAGCCAACTTGTATCTGTGACGCAAGAAAGGCTGCGGTCAGCTTGGTTTCACAGTATTTGCAATGGACTCCAGTAATGTCACTTTTGGAGTCCATTGTAAATTGATGCAGGAAAAACATCACAACCTCCATAGAATCCAGTTTATTATCAATATGTTCCAAACAATCATATTTTTCTCTCAGATGCTTCCCTTTTGAGCTTGTGACTGATGTGCATGTTTTGATTTATTGGACAATAGTTGAGTTGGTGAGTATTTCTTTCTCAAAAGATACATTTTGGGTGGAATGTCACTTTAAGGCATAAAGGCTAAATATAACACATCTGAGGCAGTGAAGTCATGCTTTGGGATAATGCTGCAAAAGCTCAGCTCACAATCACATGCTAATGAACTGTGGCACCATTAAACATAGAACAGAGCACTTACCGAAGGGCATATAGGAAAAGCACTTTTTGGTTTATTCTCTTGCATGAGAAATTGCTCAAAATCTTTCTTAGGAGCACAAAGAAAACCACAGGAGGTGTCTGGTTTTTAATCACCTGGTCTAGTTAGGCAGATCTGGTGAAAAGTGAGTGGAGGAACGTAACCTTTTGACTTAAAGAAGCCACATATTCATGATCATCCCCTCCCCTATGTCCTTTTGGTGCTAGGTTCCCTACATCTTCGACCAATATTAACTTGATCAAAAGACAGTGGTTGGCCTCGGAGCAAACTAATATGCTCATTAGCATTGACGAGGGTGCCTGGGAGCAGTTCATGTGCATTAATGAAGTAAAGAACTGAGCCAAACAATTGTACCCAGCTAGCTTTGGAATGCGCAGCCAGCCACACGCAGGGCTCCCTAATGACCTGAGGATCTGAACTTGGGCAGAATTCAATAGGCCATTGTAAAATGGCTTTGTTCAACAGCTCTGTACTGTTATCATGTATAGCTTATGGTGCTTTTGTAAATCCTGTGAATAATGTTCAACTGCCCCAAGTCGGATTTTATTTTTAAATGCAAACAAATGAAAATAGAACAGCCTCCCCTAACTACATGTTGTTCCACTTGCAACACTAGAAAACACTGAAAGAAAAAAGAAAAAAACAATTTTCCCTGCATATTTAGATATGTTACCCCAGGGATATGTTTAATTTCCATGGATGAATTGCCCCTCACATTTTCCCTTCCTAAAACTGACTCACTGAAGCAAATGAGTTTTCACTCTTTTTCTTGGGGACAAGAGGTCATTTCATTACATTTTCTATCAACGCCATGGATATGCCGTGCTTTATATTCTGCAGCCAAGATTATTCGAATTGATTGACCACTGACATTTTGCAGTTGTTCTCTGTGATGCAAATTTTAACTGCAGGAGTTGGCAAAGGGCATTATTTTCAAAGTATTCACACCTGCCTCTTCCAATCTGGGGCGCAGGCTGGCCATGGGGCTGTAGCTCGCCACATGACCATTTGAAAGATGACATTTTATCAAGACCATCTTCAGTTGTGAGTATGGGTGACTGCAGACAGCTTTCAGGTCAATTGTTCCCTGTGTCCATATGTGCTGGAAGGTGTCTGCACTGCCATACAAATTGCACTCTCCCTCTCCTTTTCACCCCATCACTTCCTGTATCTCTCTCTATCTCTCTCTCTCTGTGGCGCTCTCATGCATACACATGCTCACAAATGCTGTGTACACATAGAAAAAAAGAGAGTACACAACAAAGATTATTGCTAAGAAGAAATGTGCAGATATCAGCACAGCAAAGGTGACAAAGCTGACAAAATATCTTTATGCAATCTTTATTCTGTCCTGAGGAGCTATCTTCTCCAAAATTTGAGACTTATGATGCTGAAAGCAATCTTACAGAATGCTGAATGCCTGTGGGTGAAGTGGTGATAATACTCAACGGGTGCATGAAAGTTAAAAAGTAATATACGTTAGGAAACAAAGAACACAAATACTCTGCATGCTTCCAGTATCTAACTACTAACCCCCCTGTGGAGCCTTGTTAGTCAGTAGCTACACCTAAGTGCAAGCAGCATGCAACCTAATTTGGCAGACACAGTGCACTAAATTAGATTTTTTTTTTTTTTTTTTTTAACCAGTGTTGCTTCAACCAACAAGTTGCATGTGAACGCAGGCTGATAGAAAGGTAAGTCTGAACCAAATGATGGATTTTGGTTCCACCAGGCTGACCTTTGGCCGAGGTTATCAAGCATTTGCAAAAGGCGGCGTTGATCTAAATTGAAATGAGAGAGCAGAGTAGAGCTTTCCCAAACCATCATGACCTTTGCTAGCCACTCAGTCAGCTGCTCGTCACCACAGACTCATTTATCAGCCATGGTGCTCTCCGAGGAAGCTCACAGGTGCTGCCCTGAATGGGGGTCACATGACATGTCGGGTCATCTCACACAATCTTTACCGGAGGCAATAAGCAAGTGGGCGGAAACACAGTCTTCAACAGTCAATACTAAATAGAATAGAGTTCTTCTGCATCGGTGCTAATTTGGTACAAAAGTGATATGATGGTAGATGCTGCTTTGCGTTGACAAAAATAGTGGTCTCTGTCAGTCTCTGCCTAGCTGTCAACACAAGGACCTTTCAAATGTTCAAGGATTTAATCATGATGCAGGGAAATTAAAGAGTGAAAAGTCACGTGGACAGTCTCACAGCCTCTCTGGAAGTACATATTGTTTTTTACAGCACTCCGTGCTTTGGAAGTCAAATTAAGAGGCTGCAACAAAACCACAGAAGAACATTACAAATTCAGTGAACTGCAAGCAATTAAAGAACAGTCAGTTTGTCACAGAAAGGATTAAGTTTCAATTTCTGTATTGTAATGCAATCTTTACAAAGATATTCTCCATATAACAGTTAAAAATAAATATCTTAAACCTGTCTGCTGACCGAGCATTTTATTTTATTCCACTGAATTGCATTACAGAATATTTATAATGCTCGGTTGTAGTAATCAGAGTGGCTGAGCATTGGATATGTGTACATACTGTCCATAATATTGATCATATATTGTATCTGCCCACTGCATGCTGGAACAAGGCAAAGTCAACCTTCCCTGAACAATTAAAGATTAAACTATAGTATTTATGGGCTCTTCTATCAATAAATATTGATAATTTCTCTTAAGTTACAAATGTAATATTTTGTTTCATATTTATACACATTTATACACAATACAAAAATTAGATCTGTGAATAGCTACGTAAAGAAAAATTCATACAGCTTTTTAAAATGGCCTATCTTATGTTATGCCAAGTTACCCAGTTCCCTTTTACAATGCCGTCTCTAAATGAGTGAAAACGTAATTAGATATTTAATGTAATGCTCAAGACATGACATTTTCTTCTTTTTCCTTTTTTTTTTTTTTTTTTTAAAATGGCACCACTCAAAATAGCTGTATTTCACTGAACACTCTAAATGACCTGTCCTTTAAAGCAGCTTAAACCTCTTTAAAAAATCTTTCAAGCATTTCCCCTTCATTGTATCATCTTAAACTAAGACATCAATAGATTTCTTAGAATTCTTACATCATCTACTAATGTCAAACTCCTTGTTAAACTTGTTAAGCTGAGACAATAATGAAGTGCTCAGAAACAAAGAGGACAGAGCTTCTAAATGGGTATTTTTGGCTGTAATTCAAGAAATTACTGACAGGAATGACAATTAGTAGTGACCCCTCACAGTTTGAAAGTCGCAAGATGTGAAAAGTAAGACGAGCTGTTAATCATACTCAGAAAATGATATTCAAATCCATTTATCTGCTGGTAGCTGGTATTCTAATTTTGGGAGCTGGCACAGACGCAGACTTGTGAGGTTCAGGTTTGTCTTGGTGACTCTGTATATTAAATGGATCACACACGTGGAAAACCACTATCAAACACTTTCCAAGGCAATTTGTCTTGAGTGCAGCAAAGAGTCTCTTAGCCAAACCATTTATGAAATAGTCTAATTTCTCCGCTGAATGCTAACAGTGAACATGATGAGGAAAACTCAAATTCCACTAAACACCATTCCTCGTGTTGCCTGCTGTGATATCAATATTGATGTTCAGACCTGGGTTGGTACTAAATTAACGATGCAAAATATGTAAAAGCTAGCTCATTAAAGTATGTAAAAGACAACAGGCGGCCTTGGTTTGAGGGCTCCCTCACAGGCTGTACATTAAAGTTACTTTGCAGGTGACTGTTTTTAACTATCAAAGGATGATTTAGAAGTGCTCACCTTTGCCGAACATTAACATAAATGCTTCCAGCGCCAAACCTGTCCTTCACTGGGCCGAGTTTGGGTTGTAATTCAGGTTTTTAGACTGGAAAATATATGGTGGCTACTATTGAAATATGATGAAATATGAAGTAGGAATTGGTCTATGAAATCATTTAATGTGAGGAATGCCCTTAGTCAAATATGGGTCCTCAGTGCCTGCTGTATTTGAAGAAGATGCTCATGTTTTTGGAGAGTTTGAGTTGTTTTTTTTACTTTTATTTCAAAATGCAGTGCTAGTAATTGTTATCATGAAGCAACTAAATCCAAAGTTTGCTGATTGGACTAGGGTAAGCTGCCAAGCTTATCTTATTCTCAGGTTGTTTTTGAGGCTAATTCCTCATGAGAATAACTGAGCCTGCAAGATTTAGGCTGGCTCTGTCGGGCTATGTTCAAGCTTTATGCAAGAATAAAATATAAACGTATCCTTGTCTTGCCTGCTTAAGTCAGCAAGGTAGGATTGCATTAGAGCTAAACATCCCATCTCTACTTACTGAGACAGATCTAAGCTACTTTGGATGTTGTGCAAATAGGCCAGTTTGGTGAGTGTATTATGCGATGCTGTGTTAAATAATTTATGGTTGTTGGAATTCCTTTTTCCTGTCACGCTGCTTTTAGAGTTAAACAAAAAAGAAATGGACAATAAAGAAGTCTGAAAGACCTCAGTAAATTTGACACGTTGCCAAGTGGTTTCCATACTGAAATTGTACAGTATCTTCAACTGTGAGGACCACCAACTGCAGTGTGACTTTATCACCTATAGTATCCAAAGATGCAAAGTTGGGTTAACCGTCGCTCTGTTTCTGTAACTGTAGTTTAGCTTTAATGTGAGAAAACTAAGAACAGAAGATGGAGTATTAACTATTTATAATGAAGGCTGACTTTCACCAAAGTTCTTTGAAAAATGAAGGTATTTTTGTTAACTTAAAGAACAAAGATATTTCCTGTCAATAACGTGTTTGACACATCCTGTATGGCTTCAGCGAATGAGTCATGCAGTCTTTGTAATTAAAGCCGTGAGCAAAGACTCATTGAGTAAATTGCAGTAATGTAGCCTGTCACTTCATTTATGTTGTGGATGAATCAAAGTAATCCAATTTCATTCTAGTCATTAAAAAAAAAGATTACTTTTAAAAACATTTTTTAAAAACTTGAATAAAGTTTAATTGCATTTCCAAAACATGGTGTGAGTCAGGTCCTCTCTGTTTGCACAAACCTGCTTCAGTACTGTATTTTTCAAAAACATCTGTTACAATACATACTGTGTCCACAGTCCAAGGCATTGTAGCCCATATGTTAGACTGTGATTCAAATCAACCCCCTGTAAAAGTAATGATGGGTGGTTCGTGACACGCATGAAGACTGTTATGCACCAAACTCATTTACAAGCAAGCAGCTCAGCTCCCCTCTATGCCAGTTATAACTCAGCCGTTTTGTGAGGGACGGTGCAGTGAATAAGGTCAGACCACAGATGCCGCTCACTGGCTGATAATAGCTGATGGCTTTGAGTGGTCTTCAGAGTGGGATCTAAGCAAAAAATCCTGATTACATTCATATTCAGACCATACACCGTGAACTGATCAAGGGCTTTTTCTCTACTTCTGAATGAGGCGGTACTCTGCTTGGATATTGTCTCTTTTAGCTGTCTCAATCAATTGCAGATGACTCAACAAGGATCTAATCTTTCTTCGACAATTGAAGGAAAATTGGATTTAAAAAAAAAAAAAAAAATTATTGTTGCACTACTTACAGTTTACAATGACGTATGTGCAAGTGTTCTCTCCTGTATGAGTGTTTTGTAATTTACTGCAAGCTAAGCCTACATTATAGTTCATTTCATCTATATTGCATCCAATATATTTGCTTGCATCAGTGCATAAGCTTCTGTACTTTGCACATAGCTTGCCTCTGAGGGTGTCTCTGGTGACATGTTAGAGCTATTTTCTGCTTAGGGCCACATATTAATAAATGTCAGTAGTGTTGAGCTGGCTTAGGCACTGACTTAATGCACTGCTGAATTGGTGAATTGACCCTAGACCCTGACACCACATTTCAGCTCATATTAAGACAACACGGTCAGGGCGCAGAGCTACAACTTGATTTTGATGGACACACAGTCATTATCTCTGTTGGTCGCCACTAATCATATGCCTCTACAGAGTAATGGTTCAGGTCATGGCGATGACAGATTCTCAAGGGCAAAACTCAGCCAGCATTTCTGTTTCAGACAAATAAGTAAGCTGGTGTGTTAGCCATTACACAAAGCACACTGTGACCACAATGGCATGTGCAATATGCTGCAGCTTTAGAAACTCAATAAAAGCATTAAGTGTTTTGATCAAGCAGATCAGCAGTGTGACCTCTAATTAGAGGGCTCCTATACATCCAACGTGACATGGCTACCGTGTGGGAAAACTGAACTGAAAACTGAATGATTTGCATGTTGGCAAGAATTTAAATTCTCAAGTGAACAAATCTAAAAATATATATCATAACTGAAGATTTTGATTAAAAGGCCGGTTGTTCTAAATTCTATTGTTAACAATGAAACACGAGCGCTCTGCATGCTGCATAATGTAAATCAAATGTAATTGTACTTATGCATGAAGGACAAAGCCAAGTTAACAAAGTTGATAATTGGATTTGCCTGAGGCCATTTGTCTTCAATCAAGAAACTGTCATATGTTTCTAGTGCATGATCACTAACAGCAGAAATCAACACTAAAATCAGATGAATTCACAGCCATATGAATGCAATTGTTTTTCCCTCCCTCTTTCTTTTTCTTTTCAGTCTTTTTTATATTTTCCTTCACCTTGGTGACCATACTGACACTAGTTCCCTGAGGAAAAAGAATAGTCCAATCAAAAATTTCCTTGCTTGTCCCCGTTGCCATGTCTCCAAGACTTTCTCACAACCATCTTACATTATCAGCATTCACTGCAGTGATCTTCTCATCTGCATGGTGGCAGCCCTACTGCCTGCACAAGGACAAGAAATTGGACCTCAGCAGGGTGCTAAATGTGCCTTCAGTCTCAACAATCCTTTTAATCTTTCATCAATCATATGGAAGCAGCTCGTAGCCCTGATCCTATTACAGTTTGAGGGCAACAGCTTCAAATTGACAAGCATGAGAACTGTAGTGAAAGTTTGCTATGCAACAAAGTTGTGATGGGAGCAGGGTTTGGCTTGGCAATTTGACGAGAAAATCCTCAAACTAGTTTGCTAAAATTGAAAGCAAACAAACAATTGGAAGTGGTATTTCACTTGCTGTCAGCACTGGGATCTTGAGAGAACATCAAAAGACGGAAAAGGTTCTAAAAATAGTTTTCTTCAGCAGCACTGAAAGTGGCAATCAGGATGTCAGAAGGGCAAAATGAAATGCAAACTTAAACTGGGTCTAGATATACAAAGTCTGCTCAGGCCCAGTTGCTTTTAAGTGGGCAATTTAGAAATAAAGCCAAGGAATAATGGGTGGTTCATCACAACTGATAGTTTCTCTGATAGTAATTTACTAAACATTCTGGGTCCGAATGTGCCCCCAAATCAAGACCAGTGAGCTGGAAAGGTGCTTTAGAGTAAATAAGGGTGTTCTTATCTCAGAGATGATGAAGCAGCACTGCAATAAACACTCCATCAAATACTTGCCTCGGGTTTGTGTAGTACAATGTAATTGAAATAATGGTGGTTCTTAGAAATCTTTCAGTTTCCCATAGGTGTTTAGCAGCAGTACTGTTGTGTCTGTGTATGTGAGCGCGCAACACGGGACCTGTATAAACACGCGTCGGTGGAGGATGTTATAGATAGGGTTCACTTTGTCGTTGGTGTTCATTTACCTGGAGCTTTTGACACCTGAAGGGTTGTGAGGAGTAAATGCCAAAGACTTAAATGCCTCAGCACAGGAAAGTACTTTACACTGTTTTTATAGAAAATAAATAAATTATATTAAGTTAATGAGCCAGTCCTTCAGACTCTGAGATCTGAAAATTCAAATGTATTTTGACTAACAAGATAAGTGTGCAGGACAAAGTTGCACCAGCATAGTCTAAGTCAGTACCTCTGAATCTTTCATCCCATAGGATTAGGATACTCATTAGACCATTTTGATTTGTTTGAGGAAGCAAAGCAAACACGCCTGTTTGTTTAATTAATGCCCACATAGTATAAGCATTACTCATAACTTGACTATGATTTCTAAGTGATTTGGAGTTTTGCTCATCAAAAAGATGAGAAGAAGCCTCACTGGCTAATTTAAATAACTAACATTCAAGTTTACATGAGATCTGTTAGCTGCCATACTTTCCTCTCAGTTACTGCTTAATCAGGACAGACAAGAAATCTGCATTAGCTTGGCACTCGTCGTTTTTAGCATATATTTTAAACTTTGCTGTGGGTTTTCATTCATCACTTGCTGTAGTGAAATAATGAAATAAATAAAATATTTTAATCCTCCCAGTTTTTATTATGGGTGATATGAAAGTCTTGTCTACAATTTGATTAGATCCAATGGGCATTTGGCTGTTTTATACAGAAATGCCTTAAATGTAGCTTTAACCTGTTACCAGACACCTCCATTTTTATGCACAAGTCTGAAACCGAAATGAATAAAATAGTTTAATCCTCCCAGTTTTTATTATGGGTGATGGGAAAATTCTTGTCTACAATTTGATTTGATTCAGTGGGACATTTGGCCATTTTATACAGAAATACCATAACTGTAGCTTTAACCTGTTACCAAAAACCTCAATTTTTATGCACGAGTCTGACACCGAAATAAAATGGTTACTGTTATTCAGTCATTTTGATTACAGTCATAACCCTTATCTCCTTTGAAAGGTAACACTTTAAATTTTAAAATCCAAACATCACACTGAGAATAAGAGCTACTGAACCAAAGTTACAGAGGGAAAAGGGGAATTTAAGACCTTCAGTAATACCTTTTGTGTGGAAAACACTTTGAAGCCATAGGCACATGTCTAGACGAGTTATATGTCAACAGATGTTATATTTAAAAGGTTCAATTCAGTGAAAGGTATAAATTAAAAGTGCTCATCTCTCAAAATATTTCTGCTGTGGAAGATAAAATGCTGTACAATAAAATGTCACCATGGCTTTACGGCAATTCAGATATCAAGAAGAGGTAACCTCATACCACATACCATATGCCTATGTTTTCTAATGATTTCCAATGTTCACTAACAAAGAAATAAAAAAGTGTAAAGGAAAAAAAAACAGGGAGTGAGAGTGCAATTAGTAGTTTTATGGGGCATATAATTTGAGTCACAGCACTAAGCCTTGATTCAAACGCAAACACATTGCTTTTCTTTGGATGTTATGAGAATACAATGCTGCAGGTAGAAATCCCGCAATTTCATAGCAACAGAGTAAATGATTCACTGAAGTTATTCACAAATCTATATCTATAAATGGTATTGATTAACAACAGTGTGGATTCTGTATTGCTTTACACAGTTATTTTTTTTATTGTTAGACCAGTCAGGGTTTTGAACGTCATGAATCTGATATTTGATAAGTCTACTATCTAGTGACAAAGTCAAGAGATATGGATCTGCAGTAACACAGTTATAAGATGTTTTTTGTGCATACTGTCTCCATCCATACAAACAGCATGTTCTAATTATATCGTGATTATGAGAGCAGACAACCATGCACGTTCATGTTACATAACTGTCACTTCTCTGAACAGGTATTGTATCTCCATCTGGAGTTTTGATGAGAACAGCTGTACAGCTGTGATATGAATATATGTATTGATGTTTAGCTCCTTGTTTTCTCTTTTGTGTAATTTTGAAACTTATTCACAGAGCACTGATTTCATATTCTTTGCATGTTACACATATTTATCATTTTAGTTTCCACTGCCTCAGGTGTTTTCACCTGTTTGTTGTTGCTAGCAGGAGATCCTCTGATCTAAAGCTTCAACTGAGGGTGTAGGACTTCCAATAGACAGTGAGAGTGTTTTACAACCGTAACTAATGAACTACTGAAACTAATGGAGGAACCAACGTAATCCAAGATACTAAGGGGATGGTGAAGTTATCAATTAAAAATTAGTGACAGGGATAAAGTTGAGTGTTGGCAGAGGTTTGCACTCTCTAAGTGCCTTTTAGTTTCTGCTGCACATATTTTACACTAGTTTAATACAGTATTGCTGGAACATATGCTAATACTGTTACTGTAATTTCCGTATGTTCAGATATTCTATATTCTACAGGCTGGCCCATGTCCAGCTTTACCACAGAAATCAATTAACTAATTAATTTAGTATCCCCTTCCCACTTTAAATCTGTAGTAACTGATACATATCATTACCCTTTTAAACTGATAAGGCACAAACGCTTGCTTATTTTGAAATCCAGCAGAGCCACATTATCATTCATTTGGAGTTGTGTTTCTGGAAACCTATTCACTCACTTTTAGCTCTGTCTTCTGGTCTCTCTACTCCTGAGGGAAATATTTGGCAGCTAAATACTCTATGTTCACCGGCTAACTGTGTCTGTCTGCTTGTTGGTGCCGTGCAGGGAGCGTGCAGTGTTTTTTTGTTTTGTTTTGTTTTTTTAAAAGAGCTTTTAGTGTGGAAAACAGCTGCCAAAATAATGCCTGCAAGAGTGAACCAAAACGGTAAAGTTGTGGTTCGGACAGTTAAACAATGAGCTGAAAGCTAAAGCTCCATGAAACTGAAGGGAGCTGCAGATTCAGGTGAGGATTCTGTGTAGGTTCGTCACTGCCAGCGACTCCTCTCACATTGTCATGGATACGTGACTGCAGAGATAGTTTATGAGTGTGCTCACATCCAAGTTCCATAAAACACAAGAGGTTTTGAACAGACAGTTGTGTGTAATTGAAGTTGCTGGCTGGATCATATAGGTCACATTAAAGAACTGTGTGATGTACAGTTTGCCATCAATTCTAGTTGCAGGTTCAGTACAGATTACCACTTTAAATTGTAGGTTCTGCTGTATGAACTAAAGGTGCAACCTGCACCATTTATTTTTCACACTTGGGGCCACATGAAAATTGGTGCATAACCAGTGAATTACACCCCACCACCTGCAAACATGAGCCTGAATGCAGCTTCTCAGACTGAAACTGGCCCCTTTCCTCCTGTTGCCTGGGTCAACGGCAAATCTCACATTCCCCCAATGACATGACCACAATACCAGGCCAGTCCTCAGTTTTACATTTGAAAGCATATTTAACTTTTCACTCATCCATTCACAGCCCGTGAGCAAGTAAGACGCTGAGCCTGGCCAAGATTAGCTTTTGGCAGACAATGCAGTGAATTAAAGGCCACACATGGCCCCTCTCTTGTTCTCTGGGTGACCAAACACACTTCCAGGGCCAGGAACTCTTGACCAGTCTTTTTAAACCACACGGAGAAACTAAGACTTGGAGATAAGTGTATGGCAATGGATTTAGGATCAGAACCTGGCCCGACAAAAGTCTTGTCAGATGGAGCAAGACAGATGGTCTTTTTCCTCACTAGCCTACCAAACTGTAGTGTCAGAGGTCTCAGCATAGGTTGAGGAAAACACTTTGGCATGTCGTCAAGTGCTGAAATATTCAGTTGTATATTGGCATATGTAGTTATTTATTCATACTGTTAACATCCAAATGCCGAAATGTGTTTAATATAATGAAAAACCTCACAATTCAACTTGAAAATAATTTAAATATTACAGTTAATACCAAGATGTTGTTGCTTCTCCTTAAATATTTATCAAGGCTTCACAACAAGTCAAACACTTACAGCTGATTATACATTTGCCCCTAATCTTCGGTGTAATTATTGAAGAAGGAAAATCCCAATTTAAACAAACAAACAAACTGCCAGGTGAATAAATAGATAAGATGGTGGAAATTTGGGAATGTCTAAAACATTTCTATTGAGAACCTTTATACAATATTTATGTTTAAAAAAAAAAAAAAAAAAAAAAAAAAAAGTTGATCATGATTATGGCTTACTGTAGCATGCCGTGGTATTGAGACTAAAGCAGAATTAGGACTCTGTATGGGCTTGTGTCTTGTAATTATGACTTATACATCATTTCTATTAGAATGGAGTGATGGAAATGTTAAAACATGTGACACAAAGTCCTGTATTTGACTGAGTATGGCTTAATAATTAGTAATATCATGCAAGACAAACAGCAGATTACAGAAAGCACTTTCCCATTATCACCTCCAGTAAAATACACATTAACATAGACGCATTACACCAGACTTTGTACACTGTCACAAACTTGTCTGCCCACTTAAACCCATTCTGGGAAATTGTATGAATATGCAACACTAAGTCTTAATTTTGATTGATTAGTACCTAGTATTTGCTTAAACATAAATAAATAATAATAATTATATGTATAATCAAAATGGGTGAGTCCTATCAGGAGGACATCAGTCACACTTAAAATTTACTAAACCTCCACTGGTTAAAAGGTTTGTCCTTCGGAGATCTTTCTTAAATAAAAATCCAAAATACTGTGATGAAGGTTAATAACGCCGAGGTAAACTCTTTGCACCTTGCAATTTCCTCCAGGATTATTATTATTATTATTATGGCTATTTCTTTAAGCACATATTTGCAGGGGCTATAGCCCAGTACCGAAGGGGGCGACCACGCACAGTCGCACGTCCCAGCTCCAGATCGTAACTGTAAATCGTGAGGGAGCAGCAGCCGGTCACTCCCCAGCACATCCCCAGCCTGGCGTCACCTGATCTCCCGCTGTGCGTCCGGGGACTATTTCACATACTTCACCCGGAGAGGGGCTTGTTTGGGTTTTTTTATTTATTTATTTTTGTTTGTTTATTTATTTATTTCCCCTCTATTTTATTTTATTTTTTTTCCACGGCCTTCAGTTAGCTCGGTGCGTGTTAATGGGCATCTTGGCCGCCTGCCTCTCCTCCATGTGTGCCTCTCTGACAGCGCTGTGAGCAGCAGCAGCAGCAGCAGCACCTTGGAAGAGCAGAAGGAGGAGGAGGAGGGTTTTTTTCTTTTTTTTTTTTTTTTTCCACCGTACCGTGTCGTGCTCAGTGGAAATACACTCGGCTGCTCTGGGTACTATCAAAACGAAACGGAGGGAAGAAGAGGACGGAGACGAAGTAGAAGCATAAGGGCTTTTTTTTGGGGGGGGGTGGCCAACGCAGACTATACTGGTGAATTGTCAACGGGACCGGCCTGCTACATTGGATGTCTCTTCAGAATGGTAAGGTTAATTTTAGTGAGATTTTCTTTATTTTGTCTTTATTTTTTGGCCGGTGTTGCAGAAAAGGCAGGCAGCTGCACACCAGCATCACGCAGCAGCGGAGCGTCTAATGTGGGGGAGCCGCGATCAGTTGCACTACACACGGTTGTTTTCCTCCCGATCCTTGTTTGTATTTGCCTCGTTTGTTGATGCCGTCTCCGCGCAAATCTGCCCAGTTCGCCCGCACGTTATTCCCCGTCCGCTGGAGAGATTTCACGCCGCTTCGTGGACGGTGCAGCGCGGGAGGCTACCTGCTCCTCGGGTCCAGCAGCCCAGCGGGTTCGTGGTCCGCCTCAACATCGCACCGTGTGAATTTGATAGCTAGTAAGGTATGAAAAAGTCCATTGTTGCCTCAGGAGCAGGGGATGGCCGCAGCTCGTCCTAAGTGATGACAGATAGGTACATAAATAACGGATGGAGACGGAGAGGTACGTGGAAGTGCTCTGCTGTATGAGGACACCAACCTTATGTTCCGTGGCTCTGAATATGCTGCGACTTACATGACTGTAAACGCTGTTGTTTGGATTTAAAGGCCTAGAAAGGGAAATGTAGATTTGTTATGGTCAGGATTAGGACACCCCACCCCCTTTTTTTCCCTCTCCCCCCCATATTTTTTTTTTTTGGCAGGTGAGTCCACATTAAACTTTCTAGTATCTGCTCTATGTTGTAGTGTTGTCTCAGAACCAGCCCAGTGGGCTGTGCCTTTGTCTGCTGGTCTCATTTTAAATGGACCAAGGCTTGGTGAGACTAAGAGGAAAAGTGTGAGGCTTCTAGTTTCGCTAAAGATTAATAATACTTAAAAAAAAAAAAAATTAAAAATTCCTTAACAGAGCTCCATCCACAAATTACTATGGTTTTAGCACCATCAAAACAACTAATGACAACAATTAATAACTATTAAAGCTCTCATAGTAAAGTCACGTCTAATCAAAATTGAAATTAGCCGCAATTTGATTTGAATTCTTTTAACTGTGCTGTTAAATATGTGAGACCAAGCCTTCAAAAGTGCATCATCGCATGGGGTCACAGTAGTACCAGTTGAATTAAATGAAATAAATTAGGGGACCTCTCCATTCGGCAGTTCACGAACATTTGAGACTGGTGGAGTAAAAGCGTGAGTAGGACCCCTGGGAGTCATTGTTGGGGCCCTACACACAGCTTAGACTGGCTCTGCACTCTGATTGGGCAAGTTGTAAGACTAGCTAACACACACACACACATACTCTCTCTCTCTGAGTGTAGAGATTCAGTAGTACTTATACTGGTAGTACATTTTTAGCTCACGCCACATCACATGAATATTAGTGGAGATTTTCTCCAGTAATAAACAAAAAGAAGAAAACCAAGAGCTGTGAAAAGTATGAAACTTTAAAGTGTCTTCTGAGGCCTAGCTGAAGAGAATATTCCACCTTTGTTTCAAATCTCACAAAATAACTTGCAGTCTAATTTTCTCATAACTAACTGATAGGTTTGCTAATCTGTACTATCCTCCCAGCACAATAATAGCATTAGAGATTAAAAAAGTGAAATGGCCCGACAGTGACCCTGTATTGTAATTGAATTTTTTAAAATTGACCATAAATTAAGGAAGAAATAATACTGGAGTATTTTCAGTCTGTATTAGTAGTCAAACTTCTCCCAGACCATTAAGCGACTACTTGGTGTGTGTGTGTGTGTGTGTGTGTGTGTGTGTGTGTGTGTGTGTGTTTGATGGTGGTGGTGGAGGGGTTATATATAATAGAACTCACAAGTGTCACCATTGGCTATTCGTGACCTCAGATATTAGAGGTTAAATCCAGGGGAATCCAGGGGCCCTCCATCCTCCATGGCAAGTGTTTGGCGGGGGCATCAAATGAGAAGTCTGAAGTTGTTAGGTCCCGTCGAGGTTAACCTTTGTAGAACAAGGCTGCATTCTCCCAGTTGTCTTTGTCGTGCTGATGAGCTCTGAGAAGCAGCCTCAGCACTAGTTCTCTGCATGATAAGAGGGGCAACAAGCCTCCCTCTGTGGTCACAAATGAAAAATCTGTTGCTTGTCTTTTCGTCTTTGTTGTTGTTTCATTGTGAACGGAGCACAGAGCTATTCTCCAAAGGACAGATTGCTGAAAGAAAGATGACATGTAAGTTGTGGTTGGACCTTGTTATATTCCATAAACGATGTGTTTGAACTAACGTTGGCAATGTACGGGGGCAGAACGATAAGAGAGAGAGGAAACAATGAAATGTCTCTGTCCCTCTGGAGTTTTCCGAGGGGATATTGTGTATTTCAAATAATAATTGTTGTGAGAACTGTACGGTCATCTAGGGAGGAGAATGGCTGAATTTGAGGGAAATTTACTGTGGATGGTGAAGACTGCATTCTCTGTCATCTTGTGTGGCTCAGGGGAAGAGCATGACAAAAAAAATGTCATGTTCATTGAAAATACAAGATAATCAGCAGAAAAGCTTTTACTTGCTTTGCACAGCAAAAAACCTTGAAATTGAATTGATCTCTTTCTCAGTTTGATATTGACATATAAATTATGCATCACCTTTTCCTGTTAATCTGTACAGTCTGTGATCCATACATACCTGCTTGTTCAAGTTAACAGCACAGAGTGCAACAAAAGGAGAGGTGAATTTTCTAGCCTGGAGCATTATGTTTAGTCGAAGCTGCAGTCTGTCATCTTGTGATTTATCACACATAGAACTAATGGGTAGCTGTCACAATTACACCACTTTATTGGACATGAAAGCTGGGTACTGCATTCCTTCACCCTCTCCCTCCCCCCTTCTCTCTCCCTCTCTTTCTCACTCACACACACACACACACACACTTATTTTTTCACATGTTGACAGGACAGCTCCAGAATTTGTGTGATAAGACAAATCAAAAGCATGTGGTGTTAGCTAGTGACCAATTGACTGTTTTTCTTTGTGCGTAGTCACCATTTTCATTGTCACTTCAGTTGAGCTGGAGGGCTGCTACATAAAAATATGTATAGAAACTTCAGATTTGTGTGTTACTTTTGGAAATAGTTTTTCTGCGTTGTTTGCATTTGACTTCTGTTTGCTCAGTGTCATCTTCACTGAAGCCAATATTGTTTGTGCCCAAAGAATGGAGCACTCGCTTTAGGTAAAAACTGTTGCTTAATTTCCCAGCCCTAATATATGGCATGAAATCATGACATACGCTACCTTCAAGCTCTTAACAGAGTAAGGTCAAGACCTTTCAATATTATACGGAAAAAAACAAACAGTTACCACCATGAGCAAGCAGTTGGCAGCAGCGAAGAGGAGAAACTCCCTTTAAACCCCACACAGAAGTGGACTCAGGGTGGGTGGCCGTCTGTCTGGACGGGCTGGGTTGAGAGGAGAGAAATTGAGGACAGGTGAAAACGGGGGAGACGATGATATTAAATCTTTATTTTGTGCTTTATGTACTGCATTGTTCTAATTGGACAATAAGAGAATGGAAGTGAAAAGTAATTTTTGTTGCCATTGTCAACCTGACCTATACCTATACTGGTCAAGCCAGTATATGTGTTTAAGTGCATTCATGGTTTTGCTGTGAGATGGTGAATTTTAAAAAACATTTTAAAGGCAAAATAACTAGAGTGCCCTGAATGTTACAATGCAGAGCAGTCCCCAGCCGATTTTTCCTTGGTGTTTTTAGCTCCAAAATAAACATAAAGGAGATATGGAGAGAACAAAGAAACATTTGATCTTCCATCCTGGTATTCTGAAACCCCAAACAAAGCCAAGACTTCATTTTTTTGCATCTTGATGAGGGATAAGCCACGTTATTAACAGCATTAAACATTAATTCCACTTGGGTGGATATGTTATATGTGTCTGCTCATTCTGTATTTTCCTGGAGCATCGCCGTTTAAGCTGTTTCCTCTAAAAGTATCAGATCCATTTTTCAAAGAACTGGAATCTTACACCTGCTTGGTGCTCTGAAAGTCAGAATCACTCAACCCAAGTACTGGAGGAGTGAGGTTGGGGTTGAAATTATGCACTTCAGCCCCCAGACACAGGGTAGTATTTCTCCTCCCGGGCACACAGCTACAGACTCCCCTTTGTATCCGACATTTCATAGTACGCATGTAGCAGTTTTACAGATGACTCTCGTTTCTAGGGAAGCTAATGACAATCTGAAGGTGTGGTATCCTTGTCTGCCCAGCTCTACAGCAGAGAATTAGCCTGTACAGGTTTTTCTGAAAAATCGACTGTCCTCCCTATGTTACTTCAGATCGCTTTAGAATATTTCACAGAGCAGAAACATCATCCTCAGAGCAGGCTGGGGTATAGTTGAGGTGAGAGCACATCTACAGTGTTGGCCACTGTTTGAAGTCCCACGTCATGCATTAATCCTGTATCTCTTACATTAATAATGCAAACAGTCCTTCGTGTATGTAACACAGAAGAGCCAATTTTGTATACTTATTTTGTAGTGAAATTTCTCACCAGTAGCCAGACCTATGTTTTATTTTGTCTGAGGGACGACAGGATGATTTCTCTCTAAACACTTGTTTTCATTTTGTAAAGGAGCAAAAAAATATGAGGTTGTTAAAGAAATATAGCTTCTTCATTGGCTGTAACTGTTTCTCTTTTGCCTCTGGCTACTTGTAACTCTGTTGCCAGCTTCTGTAGGTAGCACATTCAGACCACCAATTTTGAGAACACACAATTATGACAACAGGATGTGTAAATGATGGCTCAGGACATTCCCTTAGGTGTACGAGTATGAAAAACAAATCTTAGATGAATACAAGACCATAGCATGTTTGTATTTTAATGAGGAACATGCCGCATTAATAATAACATTGATTTTTATTCTTTTAGATGGATATGTAGATGTTGCAGCTGCAGAGTTCTCACTTGCAAGAACAAATAACGAGCTTAGTTTGCCAAAGAAGGCAAATTAGTTTTAAACACATGAGGCTGAATTTCAGATACGAGTGGCAAGAGGGTCAGTTGTTAAAATGAAAATTGAGCAGTGGTTAAAGAAGCTGTAGATGCTCTAAAGCTTTATAATTACTCCAGAATTCCCCACTGTCTTTAAAAAAAAAAAAGAAAAAAAAAGAAAAAGCTTAATCTCTAAAATTCACAAAGCTGGTACTTTCAACAAAGCTGCAAAATACAAACACAGTGCACGGGTGGCTGTTAAGCAGGTAAGACCTTTTTACTTTTTAGCAGCCAAAACAAGTTGGTGTGATTATCTTTCATTCTTGTTCATGCACAAAAGGAGGCTAACGTGTGGAAAACATGAGAATGCCTTCGACTGACAGAGTCTCGTTCCCACTTTTAAACATGGTTGTGGACTAGTAATGGGATGGGATGGGCAGCCATCTCGGGAGGGTCATTACATCTGATGGTTGCCTTGCATGGCTGTAATAATATGAGGCCATTTTATGGGACCAGGTGCACTTAGTGGTGCAAATACTGTTCGCTTAGCATATCCCCATAATCTCAGATGATAATTCTCAAAGTCAGACACATTCAATAGTGTTTCCTGAACACTAGGCAGCCAAAGAAACAATGACTTTAGCACAACACAAAATGTGATTCTCTCAGAAAATTTGTTTCCATTCTACACAAATTCACAGATATGCTGTTCTGTCTTTTGAAAATAAAATTCTGTCTTTGTGAGAATAAAATTGAGACCCGTGGCAGTAAATTAACAAAGAAAATACAAAAAAAAAAAAAAAAAAAAAAAAATTAAAGCTCAAGCAAGTTAGTGTCATCAAACAATTTTCTCTAATAGAGCAGATCTGGCATCGCTGACCTAACAGATCTTTGTTTGATTGTCCAGCACACACTAAAAACTCACCACTGATGGAGTGAAATTGTGGCTGAACATTTGAAACTGCTCCCAACTACTAGTCAGAGACTCACTCTGTCTAACTGTCGGGTCAGTGTGTTTTACACCACCAGAGTTAAATGCATTGCAGCAAAGTGCCCCACTTGTGTTGCTGTGTGTATACTGTGGCCTGCTCCAGCTATGGACAGCAGATTAAAAAAAAAAAAATTGAACTTCATGTTCATGTTGAATTTGAAAAAAAGTGACAAGAATAAGAAAATGACAGTGTTTGAAGGTCACATTATGAGGGTGCTTTAGCTGACAGGCATCACATTCCTTGCAGCCATCAGACTAACAAAGTGGTATTTTATATTTTCTGCATCTTCGAACCTCCCCATCAGAGCAACCTCCCTAGTGGCATTTCATCATGACCAGGATAATCTTATGCAAGATAGTGAAACGGCAGTTAATTTGCAGGTAATTAAACCCTAGTGATTTACACTTTGAAAAGCAACATATACTCTAAGGCTGCAGTCAATATGGCTGTTTAATATTTTGAATGATGATATAGCTACAGCACTATCAGGGCCCTATTTCTATCTGTTAGGAGTGGAGTGGTGGCAATCTACTGATCTGACACTGAGATGTGATGTGGCATTTCATTGTTTGGAGCAGTACTGTGTGCACTGGTAGCTCCCAACATGACCATGGGATTCAGCTGTTTTGGTTTGGTTTTTTTGTTTTTTTGGGGGGGGTTTTTTGCATCTTTGAGGGTGGAGTTTGAGTTTTAGTTAAAAATTTGGTTGGAATTGTGCAGTTCTAAAACAATCTTATATGGTAAGAACATGCACTTATTTTACAATTGGGGTGTTGCAGGTTTTGTACTCAAACTACTTGGATCTTTTCAGTACTACTGAAGATGAAAGCCCATGTGTATAACTGTGTCTTGAAGGAGTTTCATTTGGGCTAAAACACATCTGATCTGTGCTAGACATGTTTCATCAGTCTATAGTACATCTGATTCAGTGTTTGGATAATTATTATTATAATTATTATTTAAAACTATTAATGTGCTGCAATTTAATGGGCTACTTTTAATCTGGAAGCAATTATCTGTGACAATAGGTGGACAAATAACATGTAATTTCCATACAATCATAAAGCAAAACCATAACCATGGATGTGCTTGGTTCTTAGCACTACAAATTAACCTCTTGGATACTAGATTGCACATGAGAATGAGACGTTCTGTGACTGGGAGATGCCTAGTAAAATTTGGCTCTGCAGTATTACAGACCATGTATGGTTTAACTTCACAGTCCTTGACTTCAGCACTGACTTCCTGTCAGAACTCATGTTAATTTGTTGGTGTGAGCTTAAGCTGTGGTTGCTGTGACAGAGAGAGTTTTAAAGGAGGGCTACATTAAAGGGAAGGTGCAGGACATTTAGAAGCTTATCTTAGTCCTTGCTGATTAAGCCCCTACTTAAGACATTAAAACATTTTCAGATCAGTTGTTGTTTTTTTATTTTATTTTTTTTATTTTTTTTTTTCATAAAGTTGGCACCAGTTTGGTGGCAGCACCTGTTATTACCTTGTCTTACAAATTGCATGCGGGTCATTTTATATGCTTTTGAAATTGTAGTGAAAGTTAATGAGTTATAGAACTATTTCAAAGGACATAATATATGTATTTAGTCCTGATAAAAGGGATTCATTTTGGTTGGTTCTTTTTTTCCCTCCTTTTTACCCAGTTTGACGATTATACAGATATTTTTTCTGTTATTTAAATGTGCAGCTTGAAGGTATGTTAATTTAGCTCATGGATCTCTCAAAGATAAAATAGCAGCTCCTCTCCAAAGTCAGGAAATATGCCTCTTTTAACATCAAGGTTTTAATGTCTGCTGCTACCTGAACCCTTAGACATTAGAGGAATTAAAGCAAGAAGGGCATTTACAAGTTTACAAGCTTAGTTAGAAAGAAAACTAAAATAAAAACAGTGTGATACTTTTAAAGCCAGTGAGGCCAAAATGTTGATTTGACAACCTAAATAGGCTTGGTGGACATGCTACAGTAACCGTGACATTATGGGATAGTATAGTCTGCCTGTAGCCATCAGGATGGCTCTGGAAACATTTATTTGGCCAAAAGAGTGATGAAATAATTTTGCGGTCTGTAGTCTGTGTGTCTCACTAATCCAAGCAATCAGATAGCGTCTCAGGAAGGAAACTCTCCCCCTCTGATTATGTCCATGTGCGTGTCACTTCACGTCAAGAGTCGGCTTTACAACCATTTATGTTTGACAAGGGACGAGTGACATGAGAAGTTTCTTTCTGTACAGTAAAGGTCCTGGGCCAAACTTTTGACTGAAAACTGGATCAAACTGGCTGGCTGTACTCTGAGACACCAGAGTGCTGCCAACACGGCCTGCTTTTTTTCATCCAGCCAGACACCAGGGTGACATTCATGACATGACATCATGATTGTGCCTCATTTTTTTTATTCAATAACAGAAAATTTCAGTCCCAGATCGTTTCAAATTTCCTTTTCAAGTCTTTTAAAAATGACATCAGCTTCCCCAGTTGTGCTAGTTATTAAATCAAATGGGAGTAAAAGTCTTCTCTTTGTTCCAGTGGAGAACTGGCGTATGTTTGAAACCTGCTGCACACCTGCATTGGGAGGTTTTCAGGGGCAGGGGAGTGCTGAAAAGCAGTTGTCAATATATTTTGTAAGTGTTAGGCAGCAAAGTGGAGTGATAGCTCTCAAGGGGGCTGGCCTTAAGCTGTTATTCTATAAATATTAATAAAGCCCACTAGCCTGCCTGGAAGGAAGCTAACAGTTTGCTTGTGTCACAGACTGGGCATCAATGTGACAAGTTGTGAAAAGAGTGATGAGATGACAAAGAGGCGGGAAGATGACATTTAGTGACAGGCCTCATTTTTCAAATATGAAATGCCATCACTGAAAACGGAAGCTGAGTCTGCTGACCTCTTCCTTACAAAACCGTGACACAACAAACAATACCCCTCGGTGGGTTTTATGTTTTGTTGATCTGTTTATTTTTAAGTCGCCACATACCAAAACAAAAGCACATGTATTATTGGAGGAAGTTGCTGAAACATAGGTTGACTGTTCACTTTCGGAGAGAAGGTATTTAAGCAAGCTTTAAGTCTGGGCTTTAAATCTGGCAGCAGGCCTGAGAAAATTAGATTTCTCACAGACTGCAGTGTATGTAATCTGATTACTCTCGCTGGGGTCCAGAGGGCTTTAAGACAAATTAAGTGTTTACATTGTCACCTACAACCACTGTCAGCCATTGTGTATAAAATTGCGATAATTAATATGATTCCACCTTGTAATTGCCTTGATGTCCTGATGTCTGACCTGTTTTCACAAATATGTTTGCAATCTGAACATTGCCATTTAGAAATAGAGTATTTGAATCTCATTGTGACCAGGTTATCCACATGTCTGCTTAGCTGGAAGACTAATGGAACCAACATTGTAGACAAGCATAGCAGGTGTCTGCTGCCAAGGTTGTTCTGCTGGACGAGGCAGCAGCTCGTTGTTTTGGCTTGCTAATAGCTGTAGAGTGTTGTGTTTTTATTTCTGTCATGATCTGCAGTACATGCAGAAACTGTTTCTGTGAGAAAGAGAAATTTAAAAAAGAATATGGAAAAAATACAAAAATAGATTGAATGGGTTTTCATGACAACGTAGACCTCCTGTAAGTTTGAGGAAAATGTTCTGATGCTTGTTAGGGCTCTAGTTAGACCCACATGCTGATTTACTTACTGAAGTGCCAGTGAGCAACATACACTGGTGCCAAATGCAGAGCCACGCTGCAGGAGACATGAAAGGAAAAAAATGGTCAGTAAAAACTGTTGCAGTAGGTGAATAGCATGTATACTATAGTTGGACTAAGAGAAAAAAAAATGAAATTCCTTTGTTTGCCTAACATTGTTTGTTGCTCAACAGCAGCTCTAATATTGGCTTTGTTCTGGGATGTGCAGATATTCCATGCATTCATGCTTTTGTGCCAAATTTTGCTTGGAAAACTGAAACAAATTGGTGCTCCTTAAATGATTACTGCCTGGAATAATTTTTTAATAGTAATTAATAGGCATTTACCTGTCAGGTCATTAGGCTTCAGCATGGATCCAATCTCAACATTTACCATCTAAGTTACAGCACCCAGTACTTTGGCTTATCTTTTAGAGTCCATCTCTATCAACATAAATTGTCTAATAAAAATAATTATTCATCCCTAATGCCTTCCTAATACCAAACAATTTCATGCAAATTTAGCCAAAGCAGGACATTGTAAAATAATTTCTCTCTGTGGTCATCTATCATCTATCTTCCTTTATTTCTTTTCACATTCCCATCTGACATTACGATTACTCTACCAAATGAAATTGTCTTTAATGGTCTACGACAGCCTGGCTAGTTATTTCCCCAACGTTCCCACTAATTGCATGTGGACATGATTTAGTCTTATCCAAAGATTAAAACAGTTGCATTTACAGACATGACTTCAGTATGGTAGCCATTATGTGAAAGCCTTGTTCTGTGATCTTATGGTATCGAAAGCATTTGTATTAATGGCATTTCACACCCGTGAGGAGATAATTCCTGTGTGGTAAGGTGTAAAATTGAGCAGCTTTGATGTTAAGTGGTTTATTTGAGATTCAAGATGAGGGTGTTAATTAGTTGACAAAAATCTTTTTGGTTCTAGGAGTTTTTTTCCTTAATCCCTTTGGCCTGAGATTAAGTTTCTACATTTCAGTTCAAAGAACACAGATAAGAACAACGATTTACACATGTAAGGCAGTCTAGCTGTATACATTTTTATTAATATTAAAATCACAAGAAGAATTTTAAGGCTCCCTTGTTTTACTCCAATCAAGTTGAGAAATTAATTTGCATGTATGGTTTGGATGTAGTAGAAAATTGTCTATATGGCTCTCTCTCAGTAGGTCTGCTTTGTTGGGTGTTATTCATTTCTTGAATAAGCCATTTTTCATCAAGACACCTTCTGTCAAAATGCAGCATATTAAAATACTGTAATACAGTTTATATAAACAGTCTTCATGGTAGCTCAGTAAGGGGTAAAAATTGACCAGACTGACTATTTGTGTACATTTTAGTGGATTTGTGGATGGTGAAAAGCCTCAGTGAATTGTGACAAGTAAATACACAGCAGATCTAGCAGTGATATTAAAGAGCTCAGGGAATATTTACCCTGACAACTTGTCGGGTAAGCAATTGCACTTTATATGGATACATACTGTACATACCAAACAGGAAATTGGGGGATGTAAATCCAAATTGGCTTTTATGTTGAAAAGAAAAGAAAGTCTTGTATGTCCATTATAGCATCAAGTAATTTGATGTTTGATCCTCACATATATTGCACTGAGCAAATCAAGATGGAGATGACATGTTTTTTTTATTCATGCCAATTAAAGAGACTGTCAGACAAAAACATGGCCACATTGAATATGTACCATGTCTTCCCTCTAAAATTGTAGTGGCTCTTCCAATGGTTGATATGCATTGGGCTGGACTCTAAAATCTTTTTAGTGGTTCTCCAGGGGAGGGCTTTTATTTTGAAGCACTTACACTTATAGAGCATTACATGATATTAGAAATTACAGTGATGCTAATATCTGAAAAACTAAATTTAGAATGAATATATGAGTAAAGCAAACATTGAATCCCACATTAGACTTATTCACTCATTCTAGCAAAAAAAAAAAAAATACAATACAACCTAAATCCAATTTATTCAGAGCCATTTGACTGCATAATATTGCAGCTAAAGATGTTGTGCCAGTCAGTTTCCCATGACGTCCTAAGGTTTCAGTTGAAGGCGGGAACCCGTCACGACTTGGCCCGTCTCCCAAGCAAGCTCCCCATTCTGTTGTGCATCAGTGTGGTCATCCCCTGCTGTGAGGATGCAGTGCAAATAGAGGTTGGTATGGTGTTGGGAGTGTGCGATATACCGCCAGTGGAAAAAACAACATTACAGTTGTACATCATCTGTCACTTCTTCTTCAGCTGCCAAGTTCTGATGTGGGCACATGTACATGTAGTGAGCAATAGCAGGAGGCAACAGCAGAGTCAGGCAGTGAGAAGTGAGTGACTCGTCTCTTGCGCAGAGCCCGTTGGATCAGTGTTTCTGCACTGCATTCTGCTGTGTTGAAAACCTCAAATTTACCATTACTAATGAGGCAACTGAAAGATCAATTTGCTATCATATTTAATTGTAATGATCCTGGAAAAAAAATTACATGATGTCACATCTTGTAGCTGCAGGAATAAGAAAAACAACACCAATCAAAAAAAAATATTTTTTTTTTAAAAACATGTTAATTAGTTTTTGGGTGTTTTTCTTGTTAAACACTAACAAACAGCTATTAGCAACTAACACTGTTGCTGCCGCTGTGCTAAATTACCCAGATACAATTGTTCCTTAGTTGTCAAAAAAACAAAGTCAATCTCGTGTACTGAATAACAGTCAAATCCCTGGTTAAAAAATACACCAGGTCTCTTCAGTTCTCTTCAAATGGCACAGATGCATATTTTGAAATACAACCAGCTGTTCACAATAACAGTCTCAGTGCAAGGCTTGCACATAAGAGTGCTTTTGTGTGTGCGTGTGCGTGTGTGTGTGTGTGTGTGTGTGTGTGTGTGTGTGTGTGTGTGTGTGTGTGTGTATTTGGGCAACTGAGAAAAAATAAGCGATGAAGAGCGAGACTGGGAGACAGAGAAAGGGCAGCTTAAAAACTGCTTGTGTCTAATTTGTACCTCAGCATCTTAACTAAGACATGACAGAGCTGGAGCAGGAGGCAATTCAAACAGGCCTCGGGTCTTAACCAGCATGTGTGTGTGTGTGTGTGTGTGTGTGTGTGTGTGTGTGTGTGTGTGAATGAAATGAAATGAAAACACTGCTACTGACAATCAATGTTTTTACCTCTTTTTTTTTTTGGTGAATGTGTCTAAATGGGTAAGTTGGGAAATGCTCTGGGGTCTGGCATATTATTTATTTCAGCTGGAGCTCTTTTATAGAGGACATGTCATTCTTTTGGTACTGTGACATTTTCAACAGCCTCAGTTAAGTATTAGTGTAAAAACATTGCACACAACAGTATATAGTGATACTTCAGTTAAAAAAGCTAAGAACAAATGTGTTTTATAATAATATTAAAACAATCTGATAGAGAGATGCAAACATTTGTCTGTGTTGTCAGAGCTGAAATTATTTTCCAGTGTGGTGTATCCCACTAAATGAGGCGATAGTTTTACCTGCTAGTGGAATAAAAGCTTGGACCAACTGCTTCTATGCTATTCAGTTCTTTTATTTATATTCACGCTTTATTTGTACTTTAGCACATCTTAAAACACTGTTCCTAGATTGTGCTGTTAGACTTGTGCAAGTTACCAAGGCATCAGAGACCACTGCTTTGAAAGAAGTAGCTGTGAAAATGTTCTAGATTTCTCCTTTTTGGATAACAACAGCTGTAGTAAGCTTAAATTCAATGGCGGTAAATGTTTTGACTACACCTTGGCTAGTAGTCTTAATAGTCCCTGCAATACCATGTAACAGTTGTTGCACTCTCTGCCCACAGCCTCAGTCCTTCACATTACAGCTGTGTGTGGTCATACAAGGAACACACAGAGTTAAACATAAAGCGGCAATGCTTTTTCTTGGCCCAAGTTTCATTTTATTATTTATTATTTTATTAAGCTAATCATACTCTGTCATTGATAATGTCCAGCGACTGGAGAAACTGACTATTAGTTTAAGATTGTCTCAGAAAATTATCAATAAATCCTTTAATGCATGAATTCCTTTGGAATTTTTTTTCAAATTTGGCAAAAACATTCACTTGGACTCAAAGATGAATTCATTAGAAACTGGAGGTCAAAGGTCACGGTGACCTCATAAAAGACCTCATAAAATTCATTTGGCCAAATATAACATTTTACACAAAACTTCTAATAGGATAAATGGTAAAATAATGAAAAATTAGATTCAAAAGCTCAGTTTCACCATGATATCCTCACGTGAAAGTGCTTTTCTGGTGACATTTTAACACTGTAGCTCAGGAGCAGAAGGGGAGATTGTGACCATATTTCACATGCGGTCAGATGCCGTGTTGGTGGCACTGATCTTGGATGCCTATCTTGTGCTGCGATGATTGTTTAGATTTTCTGTGCTACTGGGTTCAAAATAAATCACCATTGCATATATTTTGAGCCTGGACTGAGAAGGATATTAAGTGCAACTTGGCTGGCTGGCAAAGGAAATTCTTGTTTTTTTGATAAGTGATGTTTCAAATTGTAAAAAATATGTAAACAGTGTTTTGAATGCTTTGATTAATTGAATGACCTTTGAGCAGAAAACTCTAATAAGCCTAACATTGCTGCTGAAGGAGGTTACTGAGCATAGAAATGTTGATGGTCCTCCACATGGGCGTGTGACCTTTTACACAATAATGCAATGTATCCTTGGATCAGAGAGCATATTTTTAATTTCACAGCCAGCATGCATTTCCAGATATCCTACTTGCAGGTTCAAGTATTTTGTGGCCATTTGATATGTAGTACATGTGCACTGTTGAATAAGTAATGGGTTTGCTACAGCACGCATGCATTAACAGTGTAGATCAACAGAGCTGCTCAATGCACTTCAAACCCACCGACTTTCCCAAGTGCCCTCACAGCCATTTTCCAGTTCGAAGCATCTGCTTTAAAGCTGCACAAAGTATTTTCACGTAAAAATACATGCAACCTATCAGCCTAAATCATAAAGTGGCACCACAATATAAAAGACCTCCTCTTACTGTGGTAAAAAACATGACAGACCAGGAGACATATAGGTAAATATGAGTGAGCTGTGCGCACTTTATTGATATTTACTTCATGCCGCATTTTAGTCCTACATATAAAATCAATTAGTTCAGCTTATATCTGGGATTTGTTACTGTCTTACCTGCTGATTATATGCGTAACTAATGACTGAATATGAATGAATATACTCCAGTGTAACAGGTGGGATACTGTATGATGAAACCTCTTGATCTCAGTTAACTCCCAGGTTGCATGATTTTTATCCGGAACATATAGTTTAAGTCACGTCATATTCAGCTGCTGCTTGTTTTCCGGCAGAACAACAGGCTTCAGAAGCTGTTTGCTCCCAAAACGTGTATTAAAACACAAATAGAATCTGATTTGAGAAGTTCGTTGTCAAAATGTCACATTGTGGAAATAAGTGTGAGCATTACCCAGTATAGTATATAGTATAGTATATGCAGCTCGCTCAAAATGACAAATTGCTTCGGATGAGAATAAGGTTAGCAAAGTAAATCAGATGACTGTTAACCTCGACTTAAATTTCAAAGTTTATGAAAAAAAATGAACTCATTTAATCAAGAGGAAAGAAGCTCTGGCACCTCTCAGTCTTTCCCTCTTGCCCACTGCGCCTCCCACACACTGCCTCATATCTCTATTGCTCGGCCTCTCATTGTTCAATGCAGCGTTGTGTAAAATGAACAACATGGTGGAAATGTTTTTTTTTTTTTTTTTTCTTTTTTCTTTTTGGGCTCATTTTCTATGAGGGATTTATATTCCTCTCGTCTCTACTGTGTTAGTTTTTTGCTTGGTCCAACCAGGTCAGTAACATGGCAACTTTGCTATCCCTGTGAAAATCTACCTTCTGTCTGTTTTCATCAGAAGAACAGCTCTGATGTATACACAGGATCATTAATGCAAACCGGCAGGTTTTTCACTTTAAATGTAAAACAGGTGTCAATAATATAATGACATACATATCAACCAATGGATGCATGTCATCTCTATATAGTTTTATTTGAATATCTTATTATGGCCTGGTTCTGGCAGATATGGGTGCTCTCAATCAGGGGCTAAAGATAAGTGCACATACTGTGTTACACACAAATGTATAATTTCTCTGTGAATCAATGGATTAATTGTTTGGGTTGATTTTAGTTGATTGTTCACATTGTTTTCTCGATTGTAATAACCCACTGTCAGTTTACTCCAGAAGATTTAGAAATGTGGCAGACTTCTAGAAGCAAAGAACAGATAAGACATAGACTTTTCTCATAAAAACATGTTGAAGGTAATATATAGATTCTGTGCTGCAGATACTGCTGCTAAAATCCGTGCTGTTAAACAGCATAAAGTGAAAGGAGGTAGAGGTATGAGAAACCTCAGCCTCTGTGCAGGCTCTAATAGTGCTGCTATGACTCAAAGCCATTAGTTTCCTGGATTTTCTTTCCAAACTCTCAGTATTCCTGGCCAGTGCCTTCACAGCTATAAGTGGTGCTCTGGATGTGCCTGAAATGTTTTTCGTATGCGCCTGAACACAAGCAGAAACAATGAAGGAGCTTATGTGATTTAGATCATGACTGGGAAGGCTGCTGTTGTGCTGAGTTAGAAGAATATCACAGCAAAGGAAACTGCTGCAGTGTAGTACACAGCTTGACCCGTAGCAGGGATTATTTATTGCTGTCAGCTGAAAAGCTCATAACTCCTGTTTTAGTGATTTATTTTTATTTGTTAATGTCATTTCAAGGACTGCTGTTGCTCTGCGGGTCCAGAACAGTCCGTGAAAGTTCTCAGCACCGTCAACTAACCTGAAAACAAGGTGCACTGCAAAACAGGAAAACATCAGTGATACTGGTCTACAGCTGGTCTTGTTCTCGATGGCTGAAGTCAACTAAGCTACTTGCTGATAAAGAAAATGAAGACGGTAAAGGAAACAAAGGAGAAGGACACTAAAGAACAAATATGACAAGTTAAGTTTTACAAAGTGATCTGGCCTGTTTCTGCCAGCAAGGTCTGGTTTGATCTGTTCCTCACAGGAGCGCCTGCTTATAAAAGAGGTAGTTTTAATGAGAGAGAGCCTATAAAATATCTTGCATATAAAATCAAATAAGTCATCTCACAGAGTCTGCTCATCTGTTTCTTAATAGTAAAATATTATACATAATAAATTAACTAAACTGCTGAAAGCATCTTTGGAATATCTCTCCACTCCAAAGAAAACAAAAAACATATTGAAATTGGTTTCTCATTTTTCCACATTGCCCTGGAAATGCTGCAATAAAAGAAATCTGGATCACCTGAAGCTGATTTTGCAGTTTGTGTGTCTAAAGAAGTCTTATGCAGTTTTATTAGTTGTAGAAAAGATGCAACAAACAATTTTGTGGACAAAGATGTTCAGAAAAATGTAAAATTTATGCTGACGTAAACTGAATATCTAAGTATATAAAGAACCGTGCTTAACACTCACATGTAAACACTCACATTGTTTATGAAGTATATATAGAGTAAACTAAACAGAATTGGAGCAATGCTGTGCAGTTACAACATTTAAAGCATAACACAGAGACATCAGCATATCACACTCTATTTTCTCAAGTAATTAATGAATGCAGTGTTAGTAAGTAGTAAGAAGCATCTGTGTTATTTTTTGAGTGGTTTTGGTGTGTGTGGCATGTGGCCTTAATTTGAGTACAGTCCCATTCAAGCAGGCTACTGATCTACGTGTGAAGTCTGGATTAGTAAACAATGTTCACTCTGTTTTCTTGCGTTGAAGGTCAAGGAACAAATGACCCAGCAAAATAAAATAATTAATAATATTCAGCTTAATTAAGGTGTCAGATGATTGGTACAACAGTAACAAAGATAGTGTAGAAAAGGATGTAACTGTCTTTCCTCATTATTACACATTAAACAGAGCATTTTGTTGCACCTATTTTCTTTTATCCATCCTATGCTGTTTAAATGAAGGCGTTTTGTCGATCTGACAGCCTGTGTTTCCTTATTTAAATCCAAGTGTTACTTCTTCACATTTCAGACCACAGGGGGCTGTGGTCACAGGCTTTGATAGGAAGTACGAGGAAAAGGTTTACATTTTAAATGTAAATCAGAGTCTAATTCAATTGGTTGGCTAATTTTTAAGAAAACAACAGAGGCAGTCCAACCAGCTAAGAGATATGTCTAAGATAACCTCCCGATGCTTGGCCCAGATCCTAAACTTACTGGAGCTCTCAGTGGTGGCCTTGGCTTGAAAAAGTACTAGAAATCTCCTGAAAACTCCACTGCATGAATGGAATAGTTGCTATTTTCAAAGGTCCATCATGGATCTGTGTGTTTCTTCCTAAAATTTGAGGAATTATCAATGAGATATTGACATGTACCATATCTCTCAGATGAATGAGTGTTTCAGTCAATTTGTGTGAGGCAGCACTGGGGCAGAGAGACGAGCGTAAATGCAGGGATTTTCTCCTGCTGTCAAGGAGTGGTGAAACACCCTCCAATGAGGATTTGAAGGAAACCCCTGCTTGTTTCCAAACTTGTTAAACACAGAGATGGTGTTAACATGCTTTGTTCCAGCACTGCTGCACAACCCCCACCTCGAGACACACACACACACACACACACACACACACACACACACACACACACACCCCTCCTCCACTACCATATCCAAACACCCTCCCCTTTCAAAGTTGAGTAAACCTGCAGAGTAGCAGCGGAGGGAGCTTGGCCCTGATTTCAGTGCAGTGGAGGAGCCAGGGGGCCCAAGGGACACTCAGGTTACTAGCATCGAATCCTGCAGTATTAGCAGGGCACAGTGAAATAACAGCCTGCCATCTGGAACCTATGCTAAAGCCATCCTAGCCTTGCAGCGTTCAATCACATTGACCTCAATTAAGTGTTATTTGTGCAGTATTTTTATTCACTTCTTCCTTTGCCTCCAGATCTTTCTGTCTCATGTCGTAGTTTGCCATAATGCACTGTGTCAGATCCAGTGTGATGGTTAGAGTTTAGGTCTTTCTACCAGGTCTTCTACCCATTAAAGTTTAAGCAAGTCCACCTCAGAAGAGATTTTCCGGAGAGAGCGTCTTAAGTGCAGGGGGATAAAGCTTGTCTTTGTGCCGGAGAGACACTGCATGGAATGCTGGGTTAAGAGTGGGTGTTTTTTAGTGAGGCTTCATGCTCATGCCTCAACGTGGTCTTTCTTGACCCCACTTAAACAAGAGACAATGAACACACTTGAGCAGGTCTTCCTCTTTTGAACCTTGATGCTCCTGACTTTCTACACTACATGCAAATTTTCTTCCTGCGCTTTCCATCATCAGTGTGTTACAAGAAAGTTAGAACTTACTGAAGCCACAATGTGAAGATAAATTAAGTCAGTGTCCTCTAAAGCACTAGTAGATAATCACAATCATGGTAGACATGGAATAAATGGCTAATATGAAGTTTAGCTTTTCTGTCCAGTGACAGTTTATGGAGCTGACGTGATCTTTTCCATTTCACAGGTTGCGCTGCATTTACTTTTATAAATTACACTTTCAGCAAGTAACATAAGTTCAATGTGGACTGAACTAGAAAGGGTTTCTTACTGATTGAACAGGAAAAAAAATCGAAAATGTTTTATCTTCATTCATTTGATTTGTGATTTGAATCAGACCAGAAAGTATTGTGAATTTGGCCTGGTATCAGTCCCTCCTACATGTGAACCTGATACCTGTGTTTTTTGGACTATAGCAAAGTTGGCCACTGCTCTGTCATGAATTTAAAATATTCTTGTCCTGGGTACTCATATTTTGACTTGACCTCCCTGGCCATACTAAGTCTGCAGCTATTACACTTACACTATTGCACACAAAAAAAAAGGGGTCAATTTTAATGTCCGTTCCCTGCCACTTAACTCCTCACAAATTGGATGTGGCCTGAGTGGTAGTCTTTTTTTTTATTTTTTTTTTATTTTACAGCAATGGTTGGATTCCTTACAAGCTGGGCTGAGGTCTGCAGCGTTTTAAGAGACATACTTCCATCCAGCAAATTTCATCTCTTGCTAATGTGCATGTGATTGGGAGCATTATTTCCTAATTGCAGTCTGTTGTTGTGACCTTTCAGCGTGTGGGGGATTTATTCTTCAGAAATTACTGAAGGAAAATGCATCTCTATTAGAACAATGTGAGAAAAATGTCGTGTAATGTCATATTGCTTGAAAAACATTTCAAAACGCATTTATGAGAGGATCAGGGAAAGAAAAAACAAAGGCAATGCTGTAGCGAGAAACTGCCTGGCTTGTACATCTTATTTTACACTTATTTTAATTAGCCATTCACTTTCTCTATCCTGATTTCATCATTCATTTTTCTCTAGTTTTGTTACCTGACCTTAACAGTTGAGTTTTTATCTTTGATGGGATTTTGAGAACAGACCAGAGTAAAGGAAAGCATTGAGTAGGTAATTATTTTTTAAGGGAAAAATACATATATAAATGAATTAAAAAGTACTATTGGAAACCTTTATGGGGGATTTACATTGTTGATATTAAATTTCTTGAATTCAGAGAGACTCAACAAGCAGAAGGCACTAAACTGCACAGAATGCTGCAGCAGCCTTGGTTGACAGATGATTGATCTCCTCCACTTTGTGCACAAAGCAGTGTCAGAAATTTGAATTTTTACATTGCAGCAACTACCAATATTATGCATAACTTTTCAGTAAAAAGCTTTTATCATTCAGATTTCATAGTTTTATGCTTTTCAGGTTTCGTGCTTTCTCACTTATAAAAATTTCATTGTGGCTTCAGAGGTTTAGTTTCTTCTTGATGCAGGGGAAATATGCAAAACAAAAAAAAAAAAAAAATGGAGAAAGGAAAGATGAAGCTTAGGGGGAAGAAACGATGGCGGTACCCTAACAGCATGGAGATAAAGCAGAGGGGAATATTGGTAGTGTAGTTCATACCAAAAATAAGCATTTTTAACCTGATAAACAATCACATTTTATTTTTTTTATGTTTGCAATGGATGAGAATTAATTTGAAAAGTGTCTATCACCCGAGACACAGTCACAACATGTCAGCTCAGTCCAAAAGAAATGAGAGACTCTATGAGCCTGTCTCTTATCTGTATTTACCTTTTGTGATGAGTAAGCCCTGGTCAAAAATTGCCTGGTGCTGTGTGCAACCCTGTCAGCATGTCATAGTGGGTGCCAGAGATGCCAAGGAGATACAGGCTGCACAACTGGCATTTTGAATCCTCTACTAAATATCCCCTGCTATCAGTGACAGGCATCAACAGGAGAGTACGCTTTTTAATGACCGTAGAGATATGTCTCAGTGGAATTCCCAAACAGGTGACACAGGGAGCGTCGCGGGTGGCACCTGAGCATGCTGTCATTTCATAGTGCTCTCTGTTTGCACAGATTATCTGTCTGAAGCACAGGGCATCATAACTACTCCAAGTGGACACTAACCCTCCGAATGTTCTTACAATAAATACTGTTGGATTTCCTAACCAGAAATGTATATGTTATCTTCTTAAACCTAGTCTGAGTCTAGGGTGAAAACCTACCTAACTGTGGCTTTTGGAATTTCACAATAATGTAATATCAAATGGATGAGCACATTTCTCTCAGCCTATGTTGTTAGCATATACCAAACAAGAATTTCTCCTCTGAAAGCAATTTACCCCTGTATCCATTTGGTTAATAGCTCCATTAAGCAGCATGGCGTGAGTGGAGTGCGGCTGCTGTGTGGAGCGCAGGATGACGTGTTAATTCTGGGTAATTTATTACCCTGGGTGTTGCTGGGAGAGGAGCTCCTGACAGATCCTGTCTCACTGGGATCATCCTCAGCCAGGCTTCCATGGGCATCGCCTGCTTAGCAGTGGCTCCGGCATGCGGTGCTCACATCCGCTGATGCAAGTATGATGTAAAACCCTTAGTGCAGGAAAACAACGGCAAGGGTGCACATAGTGTGGCATTATAGCAGACTGGCAGTCTTTTGAAGGTAGGTGGCTAAAAGCACACCTGTGGAGAGGGAGAGGGTAATCAAATTTCCCCCCCAGTGTTATGAGCACTTGCTGGCTCTCATATGGCTTTTATTTATGGAAGTATCCTTTTCTGTCTAGGGCCGGGCCCTGATTAGATCATGGATGCTGATTGTGGCCTAGAGCTGTGGTGATCAATCCTAATTTATTTGGAGAATTAAATTTATATATAGGAGGATGCAGTGCCCTGCCCTGATAGATGAAAGGGCATTTCCCTCTTATGCATCAACAATCAAGATACAGAAAAACTGAGACCATACTTCTCTTTGGTTGTTCTAACAACATAGAACAGGGGGCTTTCATGAGGGAATTAAAGCTGCATTAAAGACTGATAGTAGATGAGCCAAAAAAAGAAATTGCACAGGCGTTTGTGCATAAGGGTTTTTGCGAGCCTCAGCACTGTCTAATGTTCTGCCGTTGGGATCAGAGAGTGCAGACCTCTGGTACCTTAGAGGCAGAGGAAGGAGGTTGCGCAGGTCAACACGGCACTGCCAAGCTACCCGTCGGCCATTTCATGTCATAATCAGTTAGTGGCAAATCAGAAAACACCAACTGTCAGTGCCCATGCAAAAATTCTCTAAGGATTCTGGTCTGCACTGAAAGAAATGAAGGAAAAATACATGCCACTCTTCTGGCTCGATTACAGAGCCTGCATTTTTTTCCCTCTTATTTTTTTGGTGTGTTGTGATTCTCTGTTTTCAGCTTTAGGAAACAAGCACAGTGTGTGTGTACAGTAGGCCACTGCAGCAGCCACGCCCTCTAGACATAGCATCTTTACAGCCGGAGCTGTCATCCAGTCGATGATGAAACTACAGAGTGATTAGCCCCACCCAGAGGCTGCTGAGATGGGAGATGTGGGAGGTGTGTGGTTGTCAAAGCAGGACTCGCAGAGATGACTCAGTTAGGCACTTAGAGTAAGATCATTACCATGCAGGAACCCTCTGTCTAGCTTTGCTGCGTGTGCTGATTTTTTTATTGTCTATATTGAACAGCAGCTGGTTTTATTGTCTCTAACAGAACAGTGGTGCTTGTTGTACGTCAGGTTATCACAAGGTTCTCATGTTCATATCTTCTCAAGCCTGCCATGTTAGCTGATTCATTTTGCGAAGCCTAGCTAAGATCCATATTATTGCTGTTGTGAGGAAACCTAATTACTCCAGTTTATTTGATTGATTGAAGCTTTTACTTGAAACGAGCACTTCCCACTGTGGGAAGTTTACTTTGACTGTGGGAGGGTGTGTGGGGTTGATCATGTTGTATTCATTTGTTTGTATGTATACTGAATATAAATCACTGTAGTGTGTTTCCTGCATTTTAGATCAGTTCACAAAATGTGACACAGATGGATAACAGTTAACAGTAGGACCGATACTACTTGTAAATGCTCTTCTCACCGCAAACACAACAGGCAGGATACTTTATGTGATGTGATATTTTACCGAGAATATCCAGCAAACTCTACCAAGGATACATAAATAGTAAGTTCAAAGAAAACAACTGGGTTCCCTCCTGAGGTAGGAACTCCAGCTGGTGAGCAGTGATTGGTGGAACTCACTAAGTCTCTGATCTTGGCAGTACACTTTCTTACTCTGGGCCTACAGGAGTTATCGTGAGGAAATCTCAGGACCCCAATTGTGAGTGGATTATAAGTGGTATCCAGCAGCACAACCGTACTATCTCATAGTCTCTTTGAGGGGAGTTCTTCCACTCAGGACAGTTCCTTAAGAGCAATGCAGTGGCCATTTACTGGCCTTGTCTTTGTTACCTGTCACCCTGGGAAAGAAGCTGAGTGGGAGGGTTTCCACTGGGCAGCTTGATGGTGAGAAAATCCCATATTAGCTGATCTGATGTTGGCATGTAGCTGTAAATACAGGGGTGACTGCACCTACAAGCCTTTGAGGACACATTCATATCAAACATATTGGAACTTCTTATTAGAGGAAATTATGGATGCATGTAACGGCAACTTGTATATTGTGTACTGTGAATACAGACTTCTCTACTCAGTTATTTCTGGCCTACACAATTGGAAGCGATTTACATGGTATTTGCATATTGGGCAGGGAATAGAAATCCAAACTCAAGTGGTCACTTGAGTCAAAGTCTGGCGCTGTGAGTCAACTGAAAACTGCCTTGACTCTGTGTAGACACAATCTGGATTTACTGTATCTGTTTGATTTGGTGAAGCTTTCTGATTTTTTTTTTTTCTTCTATGTGTAATCTTATGTGGGGACAGTGAATAACACCATATCTGTTTGGATTAGTCTTTGATTTATTTCTGTCTTTCTTTAAACAGATCCTTTCTTTTTTGAAATTGAGTAAATAAATTAATTTTAACAGTAATAGTGAAAAAAAATTACACTTACATCATTGTGTTACACCACTAAATATTATGCATGCACTATTTTTGGATCCAGTTTCTGCAGGATCATTAGTGGCATTAAGGTGTGATAACATCAGTGACTCATTTAGTAAATATTGGATTTTCCAAAGAACTGCAGAAATTTAATTTAAGTATTTGAATACAACATCAATGACATGGGAATCACCTGCTTTAATATCTGTACCTTTAGTACACTTCAGAATTTTTTTGAATTACTTTGACACTTGGCTGTCAGGATTGAATGGAAAACTAATAATATGTGAGTAAAAAAACAGTAAATATTTACTTCATTTTCTATATGATGTTAAGTGGCAATGTCAGTTGTATGAATACTTCTGAGGTTAGTGCAAAACAGATCTGTACAGCACAGTCAGTTCTTTTTATATGAGACCAAACCAAATAACATTTGGTTTATTATGTTGAACAATAGAAAAGTAAAAGAAGTGGCAATAATCCATTAAAATACATTGCATATCTATCGAGGAAGCACTGTTAGAGAGTTATCTGTGCAAAATTTGAACTAGAAATATAAGCTACAGTAAGAAGAAAGATATGGCTTTTAGCTCCTCAGTTGATCTTCAGTACAACAGCAAAATTTGTCATATTTGTCAGTGATGATCAAAAGCAAAATGATCAACACTTTACTAAAGCAGCTAAGTCATATTCACAGTGTCTGCTTAATCAAAAGTCATGCGTTAACAGTGGTTGATACCTAATGACAGAGGACCTCTGATACAGCTGCTAACATCACCTGAAAGATATATCGCTATTAGCAAGAGGATTGTATGATCCAACCACTGTTAGAAGAGACTGAGTCATGCGAGCTGATCTCAGAGCAGAGGTCAACATGAAATATGTGAAAGAATTTGTGTGCCTTTGTGACACTGACTCACTGGCTCCTGGTAATATTTGACTTGTCCTTTGGTATAACTAGTAACACAGGTAGCTTTGTTTTTCCTCCTCAAAACTCTGAGATATATGTTTCTGTGATTTCTGCCTCCATCCCAAATACAATGGATCTAAATGGATTTTTGTTCATGGAACTGTGGGATCTGTCAAATCCATTTTTATTTATATAACACGTTATCTCAAGGAACTTTCCAAATAGAGCAGGTCTAAACCTTTTTGTTATAATATTATATTATTTCCAGTCTGTCAATTATTCAGATTAACTGAGACAATGCCTTTGGAAAGATGTTGCAGTTCATATTTTAAATGTAATTTTTCAATGCTGTGAGCACCAGAAAGAAAATTCAATTCACCTCCATTGTACTGGGAGCAGTAGCTGAAATCTCAAAGGCAGATATCTCAAAACCTTGCATACAAAACACACTATTTTTTTTTCTTTTTTTTTTTTAACTGAACCAACCCGCGAGGCATTTGAACAGCAGTTAAAATATTCTTGTTCACTGCATCAATTATTTGCAGCATTTTGGTTCCATAGACCTTCCTGGTGTTACAGCTACAAACTGCAATTATTTATAACAGCAAGTTTGACAGTAGCAGATTTAGTTGATTATTGCTTAGCTGGTATTAGGTTTGGTTTCACTGCAGGCTAAACTATAAATCAAATTCAGCTCCAGTCTTTGCAGGATAATGAGTATTAATCGCAGCCTAATGAGAGGCAGGTCAGCACCACACTGACCTCTGCACTCACCAGCCATGCTTGGAAATAGAAGCACTTAGGCCTACTGTAATGGAGAGGTCCTGTTTTAAACCTACCTGAACCTTACATTTATATTGTTGTCTGAGTTGGATGAAGTTCACTGTAGTGAACCTTATGAATCCAGATTACTTATTCCATTAAAGTTGATAACTTATACTACCACTACTGCACTTGTATACATTCCTTCTACTACACTTTATCATGGTCTAGCAGCAATTTCAGTCACAGTCATAATACTGCTAACATTTTGCTGTATTTAGCAGGGGTCAGGGGCATATATCACAGCAGAAAGTGAATAAATAGACTGCTTCGCCCTGTTATTTACCAGGCTGGTTTAAACGAATTATCCCATTGCCTGCTCCCTCTGTCAAGGCTAAACCCTGAATTGCTTAGAGTGATTAGTAGCAGGGAGCGTGCTGCAGCAGTGGTCCCAGGCTACTTTTGTTTATGTTAAGGCTTTTACGCATTCTGTTTTATGCGGTAGTGGGGCTTGCTTTTGATCCCAGAAGGAGGCGGCTGCTGAAATACCCCACCACCTTGCCCCCTCCCCTCTTGCCTGCATTAGCACTACCAAATTCACTTGAGTTTGGCAAGCCATTCAGGCCCCCCACCCCATCCACCCAAGTCTTTTTTTCCTCCATTGAAAACACACCTTTCTGTTGACCAAGGAGGCTTTTCTATAGAGCCAAAGCATGTGAAAGATTTCCAGAAAAGAAGTAAGTGGTGCCTGTATGGAGTTCCCCTTGCTCTCAATGGACCTTGTAGACAATGTTCTTGATATCTGCCCAAATTTCCTCTATGCTGCTCTACAGGCTGCTTCGGTGTGTAGATGTTTGTCTGCAGTGTTGTGAGCTAACTGTCGCTAATCCTTTGACTACGTGACTAGATTAGATAATATATAATTAAAAAATAATTCATGAAAATAAAACAGTAATGTGTATATAAAGCTATATTTTAAAATGTTGATGGTATAAAGATGGTATAAAAGATGTAGCTTTGCTTTTCCTGAACTGAGAAGAAATATGTAGCTCCAGTACCGTATATCAGAAATCATTTGTCTAAAAATGTCATCACTAATCAATAGCACATTATGTCTCAATGTTAGTGATCAATAGTAATTAAGTGATTTCACAGACAAGTAATCTGTAATTATCTTAGAGCATACTCCGAGGGATTTGCTTAACACTGCATTAGTGTTGTGCTGCTTTCTGTTTTGCTTAAGAATGATAGTTAACATTTAGTCCTGAATTGTGCATGGAAAAATCTATGACGTGAAAAGCAGCAAGCGGTTAATTATCATGGAAAACAGGGCATTGCGCAGAGAGAAGGTTAGATTTATATGCAGCAGTACTGAATAGCAATTCTCAGCACACTGCTAATTGTTTGATGGATAGTACAGAGCCATTTGCATTTATATTGTACCCCAAACGCCTCCCACCTATTTAGATCCCATATTTAACTAACTCCTGACACTGGAGCAATGGTCACAACGACCTGCCCAGCAAAAACCTCAACGAGTGTTTCAACAGGGGCTTCTGTAACCCGCCGTTCACACTGTGGGTGGTTTTTTTTATGGGTTGGTTTGACAGATTTTGTGTGGCATAAGAGGCTACAATTGCATTGAGGAACTCCTCCACAACACCAACGATTTCAGCCTATTCACATTTTTACGGCTTTAGAGTTGTCTGTTTTTTTTTTTTTTTTTAGCATTCCTTAGTTTTGGGGATTTAAGATGTGCTGATTATCCAGATTCATTGAACAAATTCAGAAAGAAACGCAACAAAAGCTAACACACCCCAGTATTTGGGAGGGTACACAATGATGGACTTAATACGAAGAAGTGCACGTCATTTAGACAGAAAGTACAAATAAGAGAAATCAAAACTTGTTCTCTCTTCTTTTGTAGTATATTGAATTTCTTTTGAATTTGGATTGTTTGTCTAACAAAATATGCAATTTTACGATGTGTATTTTCCCCTTCTTTTTAACAAAAAATTTTGATACTGATTGATAATAAAAATAATCCTTTGTTACACCTTCTTGTCCTTGTAAATCCTTAAACTAAAATCCTTAATAATTTTTTAACACTTGGTAGAGGTTAATGTTTTTGCGATGGGGAAAAAAAAATCCATCATTATCTCTAGATATATTTTAATTGAAATGGTCTGAGAGCAAACTACGTCTTTAGATCTTCTTGGCTCTGTATTTAGACTTTCGAAAGTCTAGCCCATGACAGGAGACGATCACAAGTCAAGAGAGCGTTCCTATTGGCTGTTCTACAAATGCAGATGTGTGTGCCCGTCCCTTAAGATGGATGTGTTAATACCAGTGAGGTGTTTTGGAGAGAGAGATAAATTGTACTGGTCCTGTACAGGCATCAGGATGCTAACTTCATTGTCCCATAATGTGCTGTAATGGCTGGTTGTGTAGGTAGATGAGTGGCTGTGTTTCATGTTGCTAATATTTTAGCCTTCTGCTAACAGTAGCTAAAGGTTTACTGTTCAAGGTGTATGAGAGCAGCTGTATTAACATTTTTTTCATTTATTATTGTTAGATTTCTGCCTACCACTGCTTTAATTGTCATAAAGAAACTACAGAAATAACCACAACCCCTTAACAGAGTGACATAGCTAGCTACTCAGTGTGTTTAAAAATTGTAGGTTGTATCCAAATTGTACTTAAGTGTGTATTTGGCTGATGGCTGAGGTGGTTACTTTCTTTCTGCCACTGGCAGCACTTTAAGTTTTTCACTGTAGCAGCATAAGCTCCACTTTTAGTCTGTATAATGAACTGGTTTTATCTTTGATCATAGGCAAAGTAATGTTACACAAAGCATGAAAAATGAATAGTCAATACCAGGCAGGATATGCCAGTGCTGGTGATTTGACTCAGTGTTTCATGGTATTGTCTATGTAATTTACATCGGTTTGCCTGGAGGGTCAATTGAAACCATTTTTTAACTTTCTCTTGAGCAGCTCAGATGGTCACGAACTTATGTTTGATTACCTATTCACAACATGCTGTGTATTGGCCGATTAAGACTTGCTTTTGGTTGGTGGATGCACCATAGAAACCTTGAAGTACATAATAAGCCAGATGATAACTTCTGCCACGGCCAACTTCTCTCAGGAGACAATCATCCTTCAAACGTCCATGCATTAGCTGTGTTTCCAGGGTTACTGAGCTCTTTAGGAAAATTATGTCTTTCTGTTGATCACATCATTTATAATGTTTGACTCTGTGGCCACAACCTCCACTTATACATTTCAACTCAAGGGCCTTATGCAACAGCACTGTATCTGATGATTACAATTGACATGGTTCATTGCTCTCTGCAACAGTTTTTCTGCAGAACTACGTTATTGCTCTACTTACAGCTGCTGTATATTTGCTCTACACTCAGAGACAAACCTGACTCTACCCTGGACAGTTTTAGACAATGCAATTCAAAAATGTAGTGTCTGCAATTGTTTTAAAGGGGAAAACAGACCATCCATCATTTCTTTTGTCTATCCAAAGAGACCTCAATTGATTTTTGGATCATTGCATAGATACGCAGTTAGCTTCTTTCTGGCACTGCTCAGGCTCTGCAGCTCAGGCTTCAGAGGAACATTGTCTTTGAAATAAAAGCATGTGATTGTTATCTTCATTTTAGAGATTTCAGTGCATGGCAGTCATTTTTCACTGGTCTTTGTAAATAACTTTTCTAACTGAATCTTTGCGAGTGTGCCCTCATTAACCTTCTCTTTCAGTGATTCAAGTTACTTTTTTCCTTTCCCTGATGTCTTACCATGAGATGATTGTAAGACTTTAAAAATAGTCCCCTTGTTGTTTCTTACCTAGATGTTGCGACATCTTTGTCGCGTTTATTGTCTTCACGTACCAGTACATTAAAATAATACAATGGTGGCATTTTCTTTGTTTTGGCTTCTTCTCTCAGGATTTAGACTTAGACAGATGAACAAGAACAACTGCTCTGCTCACTCATGCTGAAATGCCAGATGTAGGGTATTTATAAAGAACAATGCATTTTAGTTTTACAGTATGTTTTGTTTGTGTGTGAAGGTTGTGACAGCTAGACTTAAGGTGGACACATTTCCAGGGCCTACATTGGCACCCCATATCATCTGTCATTGTATAGGGCCTGTTGCTTCATTGAAAAACTCCTCTGGGTTTCCCATGGCCTCAGAGGTACATCATTGCATACTAGCTGATTAATAAAGAGGAGGAAGGCGGTGCAGAAGAGTGATGGCCAAAGCACTGAGCCCAGCTCTTTGGAAACAAAAACAATGCACTTAACAGAACATTCTTGAAACTTTAGAAAGCCGCTTGTTCTCTACTCTCTCACATTTGCATAGCATCAAGGATCTCGAGCAAAAGGTAAAAATTAGCAAGCCATACAAGCTGCATCTGAAATCTTGGGAGCAGCTGAAGTGCTCTTGCGTCTGTAGAGTGGGAGCATTTCCCCCCACCCATGTGGCGGAGGTCCTGGTATTGAGGCCCCAAGTCATTAATCACCAGGATCTTTTCAGCTGTCAATACATACAAAAAGAAACCCCCAAACCCAACAATGGTGTCTTAAATAAAAAGTTTTTTTTTTTTTTTTTTTTTTTTTTTTAAGCTGGGGCAAATATAGTTCACTGGGGAGTATTGTTTACTGTTGTGTCCGGCGCAAATCTCATACAGTATTCATAAAGAGCTTATCTTGTGGAAAAATCCCTGTCTGAACAACACAAGCATATTGTCAGTAAAAACTCCCAGACTCGCCAGGAGTAGTTTTTACCTCTTTTTCAAAAGAGTTGTGTTCTCTTATCCACTGACTTGCAAGTGTGTGAGCAAGTAGAAACCTGCAGCATGAGTGATAAGGTTTTCAGCTCATGGCATGTCATTGTGGAAGAAACAGGAAAATATACAGTATATCCTCAATATCTGGCTCACTCCCTCCCTATGTTCGGTAATTGAGCTTCAAAGTAAACAGTGACCAAACCTTTAATCAAGTTTATATCCACATCGACTTTTGTTAATCCAGCTCAATATCTTTAAACCATGTGGTCACTTTGAATGAGCTGTTTGCAAGGCAAATAATATTCCACCAATTTGTCTAATTTACATCATGTTGCACTTAGACAATAGTCTTTTTTTGATTAAATACATATTTAACAAAATCAAAAATAATTAGGTTTGAATATATTAAATGATTTAAAAGCATGTTAATTCATTTGATAATTCAATACTGTGTCCTTCAAGGCAAGAAACACAGAATGCTGAAATTGCCTCCCTCTATTGATCGTACACTTGCTGTGCTATTTGACAGTTGTAGTTTTATGTTTCAGATTTTAATCATCTCTGCTGGTTCAGTATAGTCCTAGATTTGTTTGGCTCCTCAGTTTTCAACTGGTGATGATTTGTAACTTATAAACAACACAATTCATGGAAGGACACCTGCCACTTTTACAGATGCTGGAGGCCTGGCATCATTTCTATACGGCACATAAAAAGGAATATTTGTGGGAGACTTGCACCGTAAACTTTATAGGTGCAAGATTTGTTGTGCCATATTGTATTAAATCTAATCCTCGTGGTTCTTCGTGTTCTCCCTGTGTGTCCTGAGCCATGCATACGCTGCTGCCTGGGAACATGCTATTTATTTATTCCCACAGTTGCTTGGTTAAGTGTGTGCGTGTGTGTGTTCTCTACATTGAAATGATGATCAATGATGTCGTAGCATTATATTGAAATGGCAGCTGCACATGGTTGCACATGATAATATGTTTGAATTAGTCACATTGTCGACGTTTTGTAATGGCTTCGGTGATAAATAAAGGGAAAACAACTGATTCATTCAAAAAGGATTCTGTTTAAAAATCAACACTTTGTCAAGGCATCTTTTCAAGCATTAAGTATCTTTGCTTTTTTCTGTGTCCCTCTTCTACAGAATCACTCAAACTAAACTGGCATAGTCACTCCTATTTGATGGTGAAAATAGTGTGGAGGAAGCCATGGAAGTGAAGGAACGTAGACCCTACCGCTCACTCACCGCCCGGCAAGATACAGAGCGCCGTTACACCAGCTCCTCAGCCGACAGCGAGGATGGCAAACCCAACACAAAATCCTATAGCTCCAGTGAAACACTCAAGGCCTTCGACCATGACTCAAGGATGGCCTATGGGAGCCGCGTCAAAGAAATGGTTCATCACGAAGTGGACGAGTTCGGCCGGCAAGGTTAGCCTTAGCGGTGCCAATACCAAAAAAAAAAATCATTGACATCAACGTTATTTATCTATAAGTATATTAGCAGTGCACAGTGACATGAAAAGGCCAGTTATTAGTTTAAGGGCATGTTATGGCCTGGTTTCAATAGATGCATCAGTGCTTTTTAATAAGGAGTCTCTTGGTGATTCACATTCAGTCCCCGTAGAGGTCACGGCATAGTTTAACTATTAACAAAGGTGCCCAGGGATTGCATTTGCCATGCCAGTGTTAAAAACTTCATGGGTGACATACATACCTTCAACCTGCTCTTTCAAATATATTATTGATCCTCGAAGGTCAAACTTGATGTGATGGCACGGTATTTATTACAGTGGGGTTCCTATGTAGTAGACAATTAAGGAGACAGATATCTCTATCTTGTGCATAGAGCCTTTAAATATTTGCACATTCATGAGATTTCACTACTATTGAAATATTTTACTTTTAACTGATTACTGCTCATCTCAAGGCCAGCATAATCCTGTCATCTTTTTCTGTAATGAGTACAGTTCATAATTTTAAGTGATACAGTTAGTGGCACATTTAATTACCAGAGCTTTGTATTTATTGGCTTGCTGTAGGGGCAGACTTTTCCCTCCGGGACCTTGGCTTTGGAGAGGCCCTCCCATCCCACGTGGCCACGTACAGGACTGACCTGGGGATGCCACACCGCGACTACTCAGTCAGCGTAGGCTCAGATGCAGACACAGAGACAGACGGCATCATGTCGCCAGAGCACGCGGTCAGATTATGGGGCCGCAGCAACACCAAGTCTGGCCGCAGCTCGTGCCTCTCCAGCAGGGCCAACTCTAATCTAACTCTCACTGACACTGAACATGAGAACACAGAAAACGGTAGGACACTTTTCTCATTTACTTTCCTCTGCCTGTCCTTATCAGGCAAGCTGATTTTGCTCTCTCCATGTGGATTTTATTCCAGTGTTTATTTTTTTAAAACATGTTCCTGCACACTGAGGCACATGCTATGTCTCAACAAAGAAGACTTTTCTGCATGATACGGTTCTAAGACTGAGTGATAATCATGTTGATTTGGATTTGTTTAGTTTTTGACAATGCTCGACTGGCATCCATACAACCACAAGATGAGTTGCATCTTTTCTGTCATTGTAAATGGCTGGATACATTTGATCCTCTGCAAATATTTCAGTCTGACTTAATTGAAGTTGACAGGTTTATTAAACTTTGTTAATCTCTGTTTGCATTTTTTCTGGATTTGGCAAGAGACCAACATATTTAGGATTTGACCTCTTTAAGAAAAGACAATTACCAGTGCTCCTGTACAAGCAGGATTTTGGCATATCATTACCTCTGCTGTTAATCATCATTTTGTTCTTGCTTCCTCACTGTTTCTCTCTGTCTCAGTGTGGGAATTATTATGCACGTGTGGCCTATGATAGGAAAGGGTCTGGCAGGTTCCTCTTGGTGACATCAGTGCCAGGAAGTGGGAAGCCATATGTATTGAATTCATTTGTCTCTGGGTTGGTGTTTCTAATTTGCCCCCAAGGGCCTGATGAGCCTGTGTGCTTGCTCAGAAGGTCACTTGAGCTCAGGAAATATGTAACTATGAGCCATTTCAAGTGCCAGAAAATGCCAGAAGATAATAGCAGCTCTGCTGAAGATACCCTCATTCAAATTGTAGATTAGTGTACTATAAGGTCATGTTATCATAAGATTCTGTTTGGAAGCAGAAATGCCATTTGGATACTCGGCTCAGTACCCCCCAGTGCTTATTTGTCTGTGTCATCTTATTAATTGCAGAGCGAGTGCATACTATCTGTGCTCCTGGAGTCAATTCAGTGCAGTACCTGACAGACATGTTTCCTTAAATCACATAGCCATTTTGTGTCCATAATGCCTGCGCCTCTCTGTGTTTGTTTACCTGAGTTTCTGACAAAATGTATTAGTTTCTTTTTCTTTTTTTTGACACAGAGGTGCTGTGTAGCGAAACTTAAGTTCTGTTTCACATTGTGCATACATTATACTTCAGAGATAGAGGAACTCATCAAGGGCCTAGCAGCAAAATTCTAATTGCCCCTGCACAGCCTTGCAGAGAACCTTGTGAATAGTTTTGCATTTCAGAGTGTGTCACATTATGTATTAGCTTCTTATTATAACTGACAGAAATGACTCTTGGAAGTAGAATCCATTTGCCCGAATGACTCAGGGAGAGAATGTGGCATCCCTCTGCTTGATCATCTGAGATGCCAGGGGACTTGAATTTGGCTGTATTGTACATAATTAAAGAGAATCTCCTTGGATGGCTGTTCAGGGTTTGGTACGCTGGAATGTATTCAGTGCACCCATAGCTGCAGCATCATGCTGCATCTGTGAGACCCAATCGAGATTCTAAGTAGCTTTTTATTCCACTCACTGAAGCAGAAAGAGCACTTGTATTCAGCATTTAATTCAGTAATGCCTGATAACATACAATTTATATATAGCAAGTTAATTAAAATCCATCGAGCAGACCTGCTTGTGTGTGCTTTAATCTCTTTAAATCAACAAACCATTTACTCTGCTTTAATGTATTCAAGCCGCCGGGCAGTTCTCCCCCTCTTCACATGTGACTTACTTGACCCTGGTTTTAATGCATGCAAATAAGCAACAGCGATTTTGGAACAATTTTTTTGATGCTCAAGTGATTCCAAGGCATCCCCTATGTGCTGTGAATGAACACTCTTGCCGGTAATGATGTTCTCTGCTAAGAATCATTTCAGTTGAGATGTGATGATAATGTTAGGTCTTTCCTTGATTGACGTTCTAACCTACTACATGATTGTAGACAAGTAATAACTGCAAACACAAGTTGCAAAGTGTGTCACTATAGACTGATCACTCCCAGTCACTGGTAATTTGTCCTTGCATAATAAGTAATTATGTCCAGCAGTGACTGTTAATGTGTGTGTGTGTGTGTGTTGTGTCAGCATTCATAGGTGGCTTGGCATGTGCTTATGTATATGATTTGGTTAGTGCATTCATGCAGTGTGTACAGGTATGCGTCTGCATCCTACCCATGCTGCCTCTGGCCTGTAGGGAGCCCCTTGAGGACACTTCCAGCTGCTGCTGACTGCTGAGTCACTGCACATCCTCCTGAGGCTGAGCAGCAAGGAGGCCAGCCCGATCTGCTTTGTTTGGGAAAGGGCTGCTGTTCTTGAGTTTTGGCCCATTACAGCTTATCCAGATGTGTGCTCTAATCCTAGCTTTCCCCCACTGTCATGGCTAGACTATTACATTTCTGTAACCATGAGAACCTGCTGCAGAGATAGCCACAAAAGCCCACTGAGGGACTGTTGTTATTCATATGTTCCATAACCTGCGGAGAAAAATAATGCGGCTAAGGCCTCCGCAGTTCCTGTTTATAGAAAAAAGCTTGTGTGACTGACACTGTATATTTCTATGGACAAAATGTAATTAGTTCCAGTGGGTTGTTAGTTGTGTACTGATTCTGTTTCTATGTAAATACAGATACGTGTGTGTGTGTATATATATATGTGTGTATGTATATATATATATGTGTGTGTGTATGTATATGTGTGTGTGTGTGTATGTATATGTGTATATATATATATGTGTGTGTATATATATATATGTATATATATATATGTGTATATATATGTATTTGTGTATATATGTATGTATATGAGTATATATATGTATATATATGTATGTATGTGTGAGATAGATATATATATATATATATATATATAATGTCCCTTTACACTTTAGGTAGTAATTTAACTGTTTTATTTAAATATTGTTGCTTTTACTATGTATTTAATTTTGCCAATGGATGAATCATACAGTGTGGGACTCATCTGTGTGATATTTAGTTTTTGAAATTAGATTATTTTTTATTATTTCTCATTACTCAAATCCTGGTAGCTTTAGGCATTGCTTCAGGGCAGCACCTCTAGGAACTTCACTGAAGTCTTTTTGTGAAAAGTCCCTCCACAACCTTTCAGCTGCAGTTTGATTTTCTGCCACATGCGAGCAACTACTGGAGATTTCTGCTGAGATCTCCACACATTTCTGAAGTCATTAAATCAACTCTGATTCATTGAAGTTTCATTAGAGCACAGCCTTGACTGTTGGTTATGTTGTTGGTACCAACAAGATCATATACACCTAAGTAGAGATAATACTACTTCTACTCAATGCAATCATAATAGCAAGAATAATTACATTGAAAATTCTAAAAGTAATTATAATCTTTATTATACAATCATAAACTTGATCTGTCTTGGCCTTTAAACCTAATGTTGTGTGTATGTGGTATAGAAACAACCAGAAACACAAAATTAGGAGCTCTGGCAGGTGTCACTTTTGCCAAATTGAATCCATTTGCACAGCAAGCACGGTGGCAAGTATTGACCAACACCCATCTGTAATTTTAAAAGTGCTCAATAAATTCTTGAGCCTGATTCAGAAATTCCTACAGGTATCCTGAGGAACCATCCAAGAATTGGTGCTGTGTATTCTTTTTTTTTTTAATGTGCCGGCTGAATCTCTGACTGCTGCACTTTGGATCAGCAATGAACAACAATGAACTTAGAAATGACAATTTCATGTTTTATTTTGAGGAGAATTTCCAATTTGATCTTGGAAATTCTAAAGTGAAAGAAGAGTGTTTGTAGAAAACATAATGGTATGATCATTATGAAAAATATATACCATGCTGCAGCAGACTTCATGAGAACTTAAAAATATTCTGTTTGTCCATATTTTTTTTATTTAGTATGTCTCTATCAGACCAAGTAAGTATAGGCACAACACACTTCTCAGGCTACTTCAGTGAGTAATGATTTGAAGTAGCGAGCAAAGGGAAAAAAAAAAGGGTTGGGGGGGTTGGTGATGAATGATGTTCGGGTTTCTTAATTCAATTCTGTTTTTTGTTCTGCATGATTAAACACCAGTCATCATTCAGCAGTTTTACCTTCAAAGCACATATTGGCTAATGTGCTGATGCGATCGTGCTTTTAGCTGTGGTAAGAGCAATATTTATTGATGTTGAGTTGTCGGATGAAAAGTGGCCAGTCTTTTCATGTGGATTTACCATCCACAGCCCATTTTCTGCATTTTTATACAGATTTGTTTACAGCTTTCGAGATAAGACATCTTTTTTTTTCCTGCCATCATTGCTGCTGATTTTCATGTTGAGATATAAAATGCTTCACGATTAGTTAGATTGCGTCATGCTTATGTAGTTGATGTACTTTGCAAACAAATCCTAACATTACAAATTATAGCTATGAATTACCATTTATAGCAATACTCTGCTAAGACAAATACAACAACTTCTGCAATGACTTCTTTCTCATTTAATCTTAGTAATTTTTATAGCACTGCTAATACTGCAATAAAAACATGTAATATGATGAAAATAATGACTATTACTTTTCTTAACTGAGTTATAAAACAAACTATGAAGCTGCAATTCTTGCAGTAAGAGCATACTCCAGTGATGATGATTTATTCCCCTGCTACCTATATCAGATGCTTGTTGGAGGGTTCAAAAATCAGAAGAAACTTTGAACTGTTGAAAGATTGAGGTTAAGAGCTCCAGGGCAGTGCTCAGTTACTAAATCTTTGAACATAGCATGGCTGTCTATGAGGGACAGGTGTTCTTCGTAGAAACATGTCACAGCCGTGAAAGGCTGAGGGGCTTTGAAAAGCAAATCTCTTGCAGATTTGAACTTGAGCGGGGAGTACATCAGCCCTGTCCCCCAACCATGTTGATAGTGATGCATTGAAAGAACCTTTGTTCAGTTCTGTTCACTCATGTTATTCTTGGCTCACGCCACATTTTCTTTGCATAGACAGGCACCCACTGAGCTTGAGGGTGATTGGTCAGTATAACTGTTGAAGGGATTTTAACCTTAATAATGATTATTTTTGGTGAATGTTGTATTTTTCACATTGACCCAGCTAAAGTAAAATTTAGATTTTGTCACAGATACCTAAGCATTTCCACTGTCCAGTATGACAACCACCATTAAATGCTTTCTGGTTGGTATTTCTCTGACATTATTCACTGCACTACAGATGAGTTCTGCCAGACGAATGAACATAAGGAATCGCAGTGTTCCCTCTGCGTTATGACAGTTTTCTAAAAGTAACCAGAGAACAAGCAGCACTTTTAAACTTTGATGCAAAACCCACACACCATAATCTTGTCCCTCATAGACTGTGCGCGCTGAAATACCAGTGCTGATTGCCACACCATCCTGAGGTGAATGAGCAAATTTATTTGATGCACACTCCACATTTAAGATGTGTTTTACCTTTGCACTGATTCCCCCTGGAGCTTCGCCACAATATTCAGAACCTGTGGGGTGAAGTGAAATCAGACTTCCAATTAGACAAGATGTTTCCTGTTTTACAGAACTGGATTCACTGGAGTATGTTTTACAGCGTATGGCAGGACCACAAAAATGGGGTTTCTCATTGTAATCTTGGAGGAGTAGTAGCATATCGGCACCCACAAACAGACACACACAAACACACCCAACAAGGTGTGTGCAGCTCAAATGAGGAAATGCACATTTTTACACAAAGGTATGGACAGAAATTATCTATCTCATGTTGTAATAATATAATATTGTTATCAGGTCTCCTCAGTTTTTGTGTAAAATTATATTGACCAAAAAAAAAATGAGCATGTTTTTCGTGTTTTTCTTTTAATGACAATTTTAATAAGGTCACTATAGCCTCCCTTGTTTTATCCTTTAATGTTTGTTACACAGCAGCATTTAGTGGTTAACATTAAACTGCTTTATGTGATGCCTTTGTTTTAGCATATGAAATACCAAAACCGTATAATATGGCATGGAAATATCTGTGTATTCCTGTGGCGTGCACAGTGACATTTAGTCAATCTCACATTAAATGACACATTTTCTGTGAGCCAGTTTACCTTGAATGTTTTAACAGGCTATATGGAGTATATTTTAATTTACCTGGTTTTACTATTGGTCCCAGAGCTGGCTCTGTAATTCTGTAATTGTTTACACTGAACAATACACTGAAAGATCAGCCTAATATAGAGTCAGTACTTCCAGTAATATAATCCTTAATCTGCCTGTGCATTACCATAGATGTTGCATGGAGCAAAATAAAATACTATTACCTAAAAACTGTAAACTGTGTAAACTGGCTTTCCCTAAGATTTTCTCATAGCCAGCTGCATTCAATTGACAGTCTTCCTCTCTATAAGAGATGACTTCCATATCCAAAATTACATGGTACTGGTTCAAAAAAGGCACAAGAGCATCAAGATCAAAGAAAATAAATCAGAGAGCGTTATTTATTACAATAACTGCCTCTTTTTCAGAGATCGAGTTTGTATTTGCTATGTACAAAATAAGTGATTTGAAGTATTGGGTTTTTTTTTTCAACAAATGACAAACAATTACACAGTGTTCATGTGAGGATTCTTAATTATCAGATTTCCTTTAGAGACAAACATAATCACTTTTCTATATCTTGATGCATCATTACCTTTTGGCATCTGTGACAGAGGCACAGAGGCTGTGATCATTTGCTGTAGGGGACCTTGTTTGCTGTAATACTGGAATCTGTAATTTCACTGCAGCCACATTGAGCACAACATGGAAGCTTGTTCTGAAACGGTCGCAGGCATCGCAGCAGCAGAATATCAGGCGAAATGATGCTTCAAAGAAATCACTAGTGGCTTCCCAGCTCACAGCCGTGGTTATTTCCACCCCCAGTATTTCTTGTGAAGTTATTTATTTGTTTACTTTTTTGGCAGAGTCTCTGCTCAGATCATGGATTAGTAGAGATATTCTCTGGCTCATTTGCAGGCTAATTTGCTGGGTTTTAGAAGCCCTTGTGGACAGTTTTGGGCTGTTATCTGTGGAGTTGCATGCCCGCTCCCTGCCAGTGCCTCCGACAGTCTAAACCAACAGCACATCAGGGCCCATCTTACCACCAAGGCTCAGGGGCCTCACTACAGCTCAAAGCACAACACAGAGCAGGATGAGCCCTCCTCCATGGAGGATCATTCTAACCCAGCCTCACAACTTCTGTCCCTCTCTTAGAAGTATCCATTTAACATACAGTCAATTATCTATGCTCATGTTATATTTATGTTTGTTTCAGGGAATACATCTGCTTAAAATGAGATGCAAGTCTTGGTGCACTTATTTAATATTCTGTATCTGTGTCAGCACATATACTGACTTTATTAAGCAAATAAGGTGTTGGTCAATTGAACCAGTCTTCATTAAATGTAATTTCTTAGTAAATGTTGTTATGTAATTGGACAAATGTAATTTTACAAGCCCTCTACAACAATACAACTAAGATTCTCAACAAACCTTTGCTATATTAATGTCTCTCTGCTTATAGTTATTATAGTGTTGTTCAGAGCAGATGTTTCCACTTATCGTTGTAGATATTTTGGCTGATAACATCAATAGTCTCTTGTTTTCAGGTCCAGGTCCAGACAGCCCCAGTTATCTTTAGTGAAAGCAATTAGCAGATACTGTTGAGGATGAGGATACGGAGATCATAACACACTGTGGCTTTAGCATGGCACAAAAATCATTAAACTTCAGTGCTGAGATTCATCTCATTAGAGGTCACCTCTGATATGTGTAAGTCTCAGATACAAATGTAGTTACAGTACTTTTAGAGTTAGTTTGACCTACAGTAGGTTCATCAGACACCAGCTCTGGTAATGTGAATAATTAAACTTCTGTCTGTCACTTCATCATCCAAAGTGGATTAGAGGCTATAAGTTGTTTTAAGGTTAAAACACACGTAAATGCATATGAGGTAGAAAATCTTTCTATTTTATCTTGCTTGTGATCACATTATCTGTCTATCTATGTGTGTTACATCCATGTGCAGATTATTTAAAACTGAAAGCTACATACATGAATATCAAACATCAAAGCCCCTTTGGGTTTGAAAACACAGCACAGTGAAATGGTAACGTAACCAAGGAGGCAGATGACACGTATCTATCAAAGTAACAGCACAACATTTGTACTTCTGTGGAATCAACTGTCTGTAACTATATGATTAATGATTCGCAACGGTCCTGCTTTTGTTCTCAGGGTTTGTCAGTTCTACATGACTAAAAATAAGATTATCATGGCTCAATGCAGGGGTAGTGCACACACAGGATTTTCACATGCAGGAAGACCCTGCAGTTCCAAAACCTTGTTGTGCTGGACAGCTAAGGTTCTTCCTGGATTATTTCTCTCCCACTGAAAGTAGCCAGGCACAGTGAAATTTCACAGCCTGTGCATGTTGAAGAAAATAGCTCAAGACACAGGCTTTAGATTCTGTGCCTTCAGAGGTTCCCTTAAAGTACTGCTGTCACACTGGAAACATTAGTCTTATCTCAGCTGTATAAATTGCCAGCTTCCACAGCAGGTCGCACCAGAACTGAATTCTCTCTGTCTTCAACCCTCAATGCTTACACTCTGTGAATTACCACATTTTGGCATAGAAGCACTTTGGGCTATCTAGACAATTTAAGCTGACTTATTACTAGCTGAGCACTAATAGTGGTTTAGAGAAGGTTGAATGTGTAACGGTTTTTACATTGCATTTAGTGCTAAAGGGAAATGAAGTCAAGGAAAAACAAACACATTTCTCCACTAAGCTTGAGAATGGATGGCATCCTTAGGCTGTTGTTTCCAAAATGTCAAGTTGGACAACTCCTTTCAGGAAATAAAAAATAAACAATTTGCAACCTTTTTTATGTTGTTAAATATTATTAAAATAATTTGTAGACCCTAATGTCCCAATTTTCCAAAAGTCTGTGGGTATTTTTTGTGTTTATGAAAGTTTTAAGAAATTTCTTTTATTATATTTTACAATAGGCTAGATAAGAGTACATCACTGAGTAAATGCTTGGTACATTTGATCCTGGGTCAGACTTTAATGGTTAATTGTTTTTTAATTGTATTCATTTTCCTGCCCTTGTAATGGTTTTCATATTCTGTTTGATGTCAATACTGTTTGACAGACAGTGAAGATGTAGTGTTAAGGAATTTAAGAGGAAGATGCATCACATTTCATTCATTCTCAGGAACCAGAAGTGTTGACTTTTTGCACGGGCTCACTGTGTACACAATAAAGGTAGTACAAAAAAAGATAAGTAAAACAGATAATAAATATAAAAAGCCTTCATCAAAACTAAATGTGAAAAATGGGTTAACAGTGAAAGAGTATATGCAACCCTCTTCCTTGCTTACACTGTACATGGCACACTTGAGTGTCAGAGAATACATATTTCACCATATGAAACTTTTAATAGATTCAGTTAGTCTTTAATACTCAGCCCATTATCAATTTTAAACGTTCATGAAAAATACATTTAACAAAGATGCACTTCATTGTATAAAATAACGACATAATGAACTACAGCTAATAATACAACCTAAAGGCTTGAGTGCAATAAGCAAAGGATTGAAAATGGATATGGCTTTATATAGCTGCAGAGGATCGATAAAAAATTGATTGGCCCCATTCCTGATCCTGCAGATCAACTTGGGACATCCAGAGTACAATACCATTTATATTAAAAAAGAAAAGAGAAAATGTAAACACATTGAACGTGATTGACTCAAGTAAGCAAGATGTTTTTTTTTAACACAGCTCAGACATTATAGGAATATTTTGCTTCATTCTGTCTAGAAGCCTTGTAAATATTTGTCCATGTAAAACAGCAAATTGCACGATGTTGATAGTTCTGACTACAAATTTCATTATTCAAATTAGCACGAGAACGCGAAACGTTCAGCATTGAGCAATGAAGGGTACATATGAATTTCACATTCTGACTTTGTATTGGTTTGATAGAGTATTAAAGGATCATTCTGGTGCTCATGTTGTTTCCCATATCCAGTTGCTAGGACTCCATCTACCCCAGGCAAGTTCATTTCTATTCATCGCCTCAGTGGAAATTGGGAATTGAAATTGGCTTACCTCATTCTGGCCAAAGCCTCTAGAATTACACTCAGGAAAAGGTGTTTTCTGTCTGCATATGTTATTGCGGTTTTGCCATTACCACTATGTTGAGCGCATACTTGGGATTCATTTCAGGAAAGACGCTTCAGAGATGCACTTCAATGGTTAGAAAATGTTGATTAATTCCAGTGATTAATTCAAAGTCAGCTCTGTATTACTCTAATCATTTTTGCAACTACTTCCATTATAAACAAACCTTATTTGCCATGTTGCAAACTCTTGTGGCGTGAGTTTTACCATGGTATGAATTATATAAGTGCTCAGAACTACAAGCCTCTTGACAGCATGTATTTTAGATAGCCTTTTGAACTGTCATGCACTCAGTGGGAGCTGGGAGGCACACACAAATCAATTCTTTAACACTGACAAAGTGTCTGAAATGAAAAACAGTGGGCTTTTAAGTATGCTATCTGGAGAGCATGATGAGAAGAGGAAATCATGTTTTGACAGAGGTGTGCTCCTTTAGCATGAAAGCATACAAATTAATCTGTGATGTTTATACACGACAGAGCAGATACAGTGTACAAATGAACCAAAAGGTGGCCCTCCCAATTCCCACGCTTAGTCTTATAAAACTTTGATTCCTGAAGAAAGTTTGGAAGATGTGAAGGTTTTCAGTTTTTTTGTGGCGGTGCTTTAGCTCTTTACTGTCTTTTATTGGGAATGTAGCTTTTACTTAAGGGTATACTTTAGAATTTTATTAGGCCAGGCCTAAAATGCGCTGAGGAATGGCAGGATGGGGATGGTGCCATCTTTGTTCAGCAAGGCCCCAGGCAAGCCACATGTAGCCCTAATGAGTCGCTTACAATTTCAGGCTCCGCTTGCTCTCAAACACCAAAAGTAAACTTTTGTCTTCCCCCCCCCCCCACTATTCGGGGACCTTAAGAGGATTGTGGGGTCATTATTTATTCATGCCATTGTGTTTATTCACCAGCCTCTGTGTGTGATGGGAGAGGGAATAGAGCAGCCAGTGCAGACAGAGTAAAAGCTGATAATTATCCACTATTAGCATTGTTTTTTCAGCCATAGTTTAAGTCGGCTCAGTTGATGATCGAGCTATGATAGAGGCCCAGAAACATCCATTTAAAGCAGATTACCAAGTGCACGTCTTTGAAGTCTGGAATCCTCTGCAGAGGACTCGAATGGGTGTGGATGCATTTATAAGCCTGTTTTCAACGCCACTTTTTCTGTGCTGTTAGAGAAGATATTCTGTCGCCATGTTAGTTACATGCACTCGTGTTGACCAGGAGATCCTTAAAAACAGCCATCACATGCCTGCAGGATGTTCTTAACGGCTAGAGGTGAGGAGATTGGAACCTTTACCTTTTATCCTAGAACAAAGAAAGCCCCAGGGAGGCTTGAATAGGGCTGCATGGAGGGATTTAGCAATGTCAGACTGCGTCAGAACTAACATTGATTCAAAAGACTAGTGAAGTACAAAAAAAAGTTTAAAAAAAAAAAAAAAAAAAGGGCTTGGGTGTGAGACTAAATAGTTTTGAAAATGGTTCAATTAGTGATTACTCAGTTCTAGAAGAGCAATTTGAAAACTTGTCTTAATTGTAGTGCATCAGCTAAACTGTCCTGACGTAGTTCATGTGGGCCAGCACAATATGTTCTGCAGTTATTATAGGTGTCCATTTTTTTTGAGTAACACTTTGCAGTGCAGGAGCACTCATGTTTGTCCACCAACATAAGAAGAAATTTCCATTTGCTTTGTTTTGCATTTCAATTCCACATTTCCAGTCTGATTCGATCTGTTTGTCACGGAGAAGTCGAAACAGATGGTGTCTTTAGGCAGGATTGCAGGGTACGCTGTCTCTCTAGCACAGGAAAATAGAGTGGACTCAATGGATGAGAGTGGCAGAAGCCAGGCAGGGATGCGAGAAGAGGATGACTGGGGTAGGAGTCTGTTCTTATAATAACCCAGAGAAGAAATGCCATCTCTAGACTCAGCCACTCTGGCCTGCTTTTCATCTTCCTAGGTGATACTCTGGAAAGCCACTGGCAACAGTATTCTGCTGTGTGCTAAAGTGTGTGTGTGCTGCAGCTTATTTTTTTTTCTTAGTTGGATATTTCCCTCCTCCGCCATGCAGATGAATAGATTAGCACTGAGTGGTTACATCTTTCTAATGGTGTCATTTAAAGAGGGGTGAGGGCTAGATGTTCAGAACCCATGGCTTATGGAAATTGTGACAGCTGTAAATTTGATCTAAATCACCCATTTCTGTAGGCACCACAATATCTGTAGAAGAGGCCAGAGGTTTTTTTTTTGCTTTGTTTTCTGGACTTATAATGGCCACCCATTTATAATTTGGCATTCATTGTCTCTTTAAGAGCATACAGTAGTTGTAAGTAATGGATGCTGGGTTTAAAGTGCTGATAGAAATGTTGTGGGTCAGCCTTAAATGGAATTGTTCCTTGTGTGGTAATGCTTTTTTTATTACACACAAATATAATTTCCATTTTCTCAGTAATGGTCAGACTTGTCTGTTTAAAAAAAAAAAACCAAAAAAACATTTACGGGTGTTTACAATCTGTTTTCAGCCTTATCATACATTATGTTCGCTCTCTGTTATTATGATATTGATTCCTTAGAGGTAAACAGCACTGTCAGAGAATTTTATTTATTTTTTTATCATTTTTCCAATGTTGGATCATAAAAGCTCATTTCCCACTTCTTCTGCATGCGTAGTTTGGGCTATATGCTGTGTCCTGTAAATTTACAGCTTGTCTGAGAAATTGATAACATTGCACCACAAAAGATGAGGAAATTCTTGTAATGTTGCAGCATATAGAAGAATATCCATGTGTAGATAGTGTAAAGTCAATAAATAAACATGAAAACAAACAAACAAAAAAACAACATTTGCTAAAGATGACACATTTGTACATGTGTAATGCAGTTTATCACATTTGCTCCATTAGGCATATGACTTTTTCAAAACTGTCCCTTTGGGCTGCCTGCTGTCTCATTTATTTTTTGTTTTGTTTAGTTTAGTTTTTTTTTTTTTTTTTAATGAGATGAGTTCACCTATCAAGTATTAATTTCATCAAAGGGTAGTTATGGCTTGCAGCTGTGCAATAGAAAACAATTATGTCAATTTGGGATTCCTAATATTGCAAAAACCAGAATTATGCCATCGTGCTTGTATTGCCTGGAGAGGTCTGATTTGTGTAATTATTACCTGAGCGCATACACCAGTGACTCACAAGCAGATCAGTGTGTACCCAAAACATAGAAGTAAATAAAAAAAAAATGTGAATTCATTTTATGAATTGAATTCATTTTATGAATTCTCATGGATTTATCTCAATTACTTGCCATTTAAACTGCTGCTGCTTTGTCTGTCTGATTAACATGTATGAATCCAGTGACATTTCATTTAGATAGAATAAGATCATTATCTTATTGTGAGATCCATACCCTTTTTTGATCATAGCTGTAAAAGTAATGAAATGTCTTCCTTTAGCCATGTTTACAGGCAACATACAGTTTGAAAATATATTTACACTGAAGAATAGAGCTTTCACTTTTTAACCGTGAAGAGACAGTTAGCCTCCATGTCTTGTTTTGGCAGATTTTATCTTTGATCAGCTGTAATATCTGTAAACATCTTTTTTTGCATTTTTGAATAGTTATCAAACTAGAAAACTACAGTGATGGACAGTTTTTAGTAACTTTAGTGGGGTAAAATTGCAGTTCATAGAAACTCATAGTATTACAAGTCAAATGTAGCCAAAAGTTTCCTAGTATTTTCTACCTATATAATACCTATACTGTAACATAGTACATTTTCAGGAAATTTGGTTGATTATCTGTTTGATTTATAGATAAAATACAATAAAAACACCTGAAAAATCATGCACCTAAATATCCTGTAAATCCAGTGTGGCCAAACAACATCCCCTCTTTTTGTTTTATGTCCTAATACAGCAAAAAAAATTAAAATATTGTTTGATAGATTTCTAATTTGACAGTATTCTGTCTACAGTCATGTTATCCAGCCCCAGACAGTGTGGTGGCCTGTTAGTGAGTGTTCCCCCCCGTCTCTCATGTCACATTGCAAAAACACTGTACAAGGCTTTATTTCCTTCAGTCACAAAGACGTTGAATTTCTAAGACTGTCAGTGACACAAAGGCAGGACTAACACTGCCTTTCTACAGTCTTTGAAGTTGAATCCAAACCAAGAGCAGTGATATTGTAGGCAAGAGGGCACATTTAATCAGTCATGGCAGAGCTCAAACACTGCCAGTCAGTTTGAAAAAAAATCAAAAAGGGCATCAAGCCTCCTTTCATGGGTTTAGCAGCTCTAAAGCCTTTGTATCGCATGACATTTCCAGGACAACTTGATCCTGACTAGTGAACATTTGTGTTGCACACTGTAAACATGGCCACTAGAGCTAAGCAACAGGACATCATTAGGGCAACAGAGCTAGAACGCTGAAAAGGGAATTGATGATGTTCAGGCAATTTAAAAGCTATTAAACGTCCAATTAAGGTACCTTGTCGGCCCAACTACCTTGTAGGCAAATGTAACTCAATTAATAGACCATTATTTGTATTCGGTTTAGCATAATAAGGCTCTTCATAAAATCAACAGTTTTCTTTTCCCCTTTGAACGCACTCACAATACATCCTTAATCCTTTATAGCATATGGTATAAATGAATTACTATGACTTTGTGTTGTAGTCTAAACAACATGAAAACTCAAGGCTTATTTTCATCTAGAACTACAGAGGACACCCTACCCATGATTCATTATGATTACCTATCCTGTGAACATTTTGTTTCTCCCCAAACAGTGACTTAAGGATTGCACGTAGGATTAGCATTAACAACAGCTATACATTTATAACAAGGTCCTGAGGATGCCACTGTCTCCAACACTCCAGGGGATTTTTATTCCATAAACGGTGACACAGTTTATTGCTCTGAAATATACCAGACAGGTTTAATGTGTACAGGAAGGCAGACGTTTGTGCGACTCTGGTGCAATATTTAATCAAGGTTACCAGCAGATTTTGTGTGCATAATCGCACTTTCACAATGTGTGCCACTCAAATTAGAAATCGCAGAAGGAACACATACCTGCCACCTTCAGATGACTCTAAAGAGAGTTAATCAGCTGAAAGGAAAGGCCTTCATACATGAAAGCTGTTGTGGCTGACAGATGCTTGTAAGAATCAGACATTAATCTTAAGCACGCCTTCCTGGCATCGCTCCCATAATCAAAAAAAGAAAAAAAAAACTGTGTAATTAGGTGTCTGCTGATTGAAGAATGTATAATGAAAGTGAAGCAGACAAGCAAGACATACTTAAAAGGGGTCTGTGTGATTTTGGAGAGAGTTGAAAAGGTGCACCTCCACCAATTAGTAATGCAAATACCGCAGGACAAAAATGCAACTGAAGTGAGCCAGTGAATTGGTCTGCGGAGGGCGCAAAATGTGGTGCATTTGCACACAATGCGCCGCTTTACTGTTTGCCAGTGACACTAAGGGGAGTGTCATGGGGGAAGTGTCAAACAGCAGTGTATTGGCGACGCTCACTGCAAAATACCAAGCAGCCACAGGCGAGGCGAACAAAACCCACTGCATCTTAGTAAATATCACTTTGTGCCGTGTACCATGCGCCCACACGAGAATAGAGCTGTAGATTTCGCTGTGACCACCGCATGCAAAAACATGAAGAAACCGTCACAAGATCAGGAAGTATCTGAATATGGACAACCAGGCCATTGATGGTGGCATTAACATTCAGTATAAAATTCAACAGAGACAAATTGAAAACATGACAAATGCTTTAAAAATGCCGCTGCATGTTGGAGTGAATCCCACTCCTCCTACATTCAATGACTTGGTTCCAGGTGTAAATTTCGCAACGCTTTCCTGATCTTCCAAAGACAAACTGCCAACCTTTCACACACCCCTGTACGAACATTATTATGCAACTATTCAAGTCAGTTTGGTAACGTACAACATGGCATTACTTTAAAATATTTAGATGTTAAGAATTTAACATTAGCATAGCATAAAAGTGCTGTCATCTTGACTGCATTAAACGTGCAGGCCGTTGTTCTGTGTGGTAAAATGGGGGTTTCAATACAATCTGCACTTCACAATAGGAGTAGCAGTGTGATGATGACACTCAGTCCCTGCTGAGACTCTGAGTCATTCCTCTGCTTCCTGTATGCTTTGTATGCCACACAGCATCAGTTGATGTTACAGGATAGGCGCCGAGATGTTTGTCTTTTTTCTTCACTGTTCATCTGCAAATATGCTTTTTTTTTTTTTTTTTATAGACGCTGCCCTGCAGCTGTAGTCCTTGAGCAAACAGATCATTCCTGCTGTCGCCATGGAGCCACATGTCTGCTTCACCTTCCTCAGTGTTGTGATTGTGCAGCACATTTAACCAAGGTAGTCATGGTTACTGTGCTGTCATTTGAAGAACGATGACTTTTTATTTCCTTGGATGTATCTGAATTTCTATGTATAGCCTCAGAATTTATACCAGTTAGGCAAAATGAGAATGATTAGCGAAGTTTAGAGAGGTAGAATAAAAATAAGGACTCTCCAGATGAGAGATATTGTCTCCTCTTACTCGACTTTCTTCTCACTCGATAACATCCTCCCTCTAAATTATATTCTCTATTTACCTGATTGAATTTTCACTCCCTTAGCCAGAGAAGCCTCCTCAAATACATTTAAACACACATTTTTATGTATATGTTCACACAGTGATAATGACTGATTCTACCCCTCTCTCATGCACAAACTTGATTGTTGTGATTAGACTCATAGTTTCCAATGCATGATTCTGCATTACAGCCTCTACATTAATGGCTGCAGTTACTGTGGGTGGGGACAACTTAAACCACTGTGCTGAAGTCTTCTCCTGCCTCCTCTCATTAGACGCCACATATACACAACCAGAAGCACACAGACATAAACACATTAATCCCATTAAGATAATTCACAGAGGTTGTCAAATGTCTTTGGAGCACAAGGTGCACCCACAAATCCTTCTGAAGTTTGCAATTATTTATTGGTTGCTTTAGTGCTGAAGCAATTAGTTGATTAATTGATGAGTTGATTGACAGAAAACAAATTACAAAAACAATTGTGAAAGTCTATTAATGATCACTTATAATCCTGACTCCAGCTTTCTAATGAGGATATGCCCTTTTTGTTTTACTGCAGTTGTAAAATGTATATCTTTGGGTTTTTAAAACTTTTTAAAAGCCACCTTATACTCTTTTTGTAAATTTTGTAAACTACTGAGTTATTTATAGTAGAAATGGCTGTTAGTTGCAATCCTGATTTTGGTACGAGGCAATGTGATTCCTATTAAGTGTTACAGGTGTGAGGTATAATAGCTTCAGGCAGTTCTAAGTCATGCTGTAGATATAAACGTGCAGTAAGACTGTGGCTGAATACTGATTTTAAAGGCAAGAAATGTTTTATACCCATGCTTCTACTGGCTGATAGCTTGCCAATATTTAATATTTTCAAATATGGCCTTTTCAATGATTTATCCTTTCTCCCAGAGAAGAGGGACGAGTCTCTAACACAGCTTCAGCTTGGTGTTGGATGATATCAGCATATAACATGAGACATTAGAGATTTGTGAACCACTATAGACAAGGATGATTTTATGGTAATATTAAATTTGTGATTTTTGTATATGTGTGGACTTTAATAGCTGGTTAAATGATCAATAAAGAGTTCTTTAATTGCATTTCCAAAAACTAAGCACAAAGTACATCACGATATATTGCTGTTTGATATGAAATATATTACCAGTATATTAACAGAATGGGAAAGTGGCCTCAGACTGTGTATTTTCCATATTGCCTACCACTACTTAAGGTCATTATATTTAATCTGCTTTGCAGTCAGTGTTATAGTTAAAAATATCAGTGGCCCCATAGGAGCAGAAATTACCCTGCAACCAAATAATCACATTCTCTGTCTCTGCAGCAGCCACAGCATGCACGTCAACGTTCATGTGTCCTTGCAAACTTTTTAAGTACAGAACACCTACTTTCTTATTTATTGTAAGTTGAAGAGTTATAGAAAATAAATGTTGCTGCAAAGCTGTCCACCCACATTCACGTTTCTGCTGTTGTTCAGCTTCTGTCTCATACTACTACCACATACTGTTAACATCTTTTCCTAGAAAATAAATGTCATTCTTTGAAACAGAGCTTTGGTGTAAAGTTTACAGTTATTGTTGGCTGAACTACTTCTGTTATGTTTTACAATGTAATCGATAGAACTGTAGTGTTTTCTTTTAATTATTTTTTAGGTTATCATATCAAAATTAATCTTATTTAATAAGGTAAGATTTTATAATCATTTAGCCTTTACTTACATAATTAAAGTAGAATCACTTTGGGATCATTACATGTCATCATAAGAACATCATTTACATTCCCAAATTTATTACAAGACACATATGTAGCCTTTGTGTTGCACTAAACACCACAATATCATTAGCACTAATGCTCTTGCATATCACAGACAGTAGTTTGTTTGTCTGTCCTTAAGATTTTATTGCGAAAGAGTTGATTAAGGCCTTTGATGCAATGAGTGGTGGCCTACATTTGCAGTTAGGCCAAAGTCACAGGCACTTCCTGTAGCTGTCAGGAGCCAAAGCAGTAACGGATGGTCTAGGGGCTCCTAAGTAAAGGTCCCCTTTTGCTGCAGTAATATAGTGAGTGAAGGCAAAGTCAATCAACTCTGGCAGCTGGAGAAAGTTGTGGCCATCTCAGGCTGTGGCTTCTCGCCTGCAGAGGCCCTATCTGTCGCTCTAGGTGAATGTGGCTTTGGCATGAACTGCACAAGCCAGTATTAATTAAACACAGTAAGACAGTGAAACCTTTGTGGAAGAGACTAATTGCTGCTGAGCATGACTGCCTTGACCTCGCTTAGGTTATGACTTTGACCAATTTTAGAGGATTTTAATCTCTTCCCGTCTCACTGATGAATTCTCTCTTTGATGAAAAACCTGAAACATTCAATTGAGGACCTGGCGCAGCTCACTTTTGTCTTTCATGTCAAGATTTTCAGTCTTGTCTCTGTCTTGATCTTTTATCCCAGCTCAATAAGTAGAATTTCAGAGTGCTGTTATTGTGTCGTACACTAAATGTAGTGTCTTAGATGTATCTGAGGGATTCTGGGAATGAGTGTAATGACACTGTTGTCAACAGCGCCTCTCCCGACTGTACATTGCTGTATATTCAAGCACAACAGTGTCAGAGTCATTAACCCACAGCATGGCAGCTGTGCTTCTGCACCCATTACTGCACTGGCATTAGAGGGTTGAGAGCAAAATGAAGTGTGCAGTGAAGTACATATGAAGCACAAACTGTGACTCTCTGGGGCAGTGGACATTTGCTGCTTGTGTAGGGCCATGGCTGATATGTTAATATCACTAATTGTTTCCTAATTAGATGCGAGTCAGTGAGTCGTATTTTAATACTCTTCAGGGATCATTACAGAGTGAGAAGAAATTTATCTCTCCTGATGGATGACAGCCCAGTCAGCAGGAATTTCAACATCAAGAGCAATAGGCTGATGGGAAAAGGGGGAGAGCGTTGATCTGATGGCTTTGTTCGCCGCAGTCATGTTAGTGAAGTACCACATTTTCAGCATGGCGCAGGGCTGCATCAAAAGTTAATCATACGTTAATAGCAGCTCTGAGGAGATTTCATGACAACATGTGACTGCAACCAATAAGCCGTGAAGAAGAAACTGTCTATTAGTATGTAAGAATCAGGTTTATATATTTGTATAGAAGGAGCTATGAACAGTCACACCTGTAAATTATTCATATTCTGCTGTTAAGGTGAGTGGCCAGTCTGAACACTGTGGTACTTTGTATTACTGACAAGTAGGAAAGCTGAGATGGACACAGAGTACAGAAGAAATGGGAAGGATTGACTCAGGTTGGATTCATTTCTTGGCTGGCAGGGGTTATATTTGTTTCCACAGGAGGGGGTATTAACAACTACACCATATTTAGGAACATATTCATGTTCCTGCTGCACAGCACACAAATTTGATTCTGCTGGTGTAACTTTTGTAGTTTGGAGAAGTGCACTTACATGAGATGGTGTTATTTAGAAAGAAATAGAGAATTTTAAAGCTGACAGCTAAAATTTTTTTATTTGTTTTACTATAACTGTCTGACTTCATATGCTCTTGTGCTGAATACAGACTATGGCTCATGGAACCAATTATCATTTTTTTTTATAGGATTCAAGAATATTAACCTGAAATTTTTCTCCTTTTTAGCCTTTAACATCCCAAAAGGATGTTTTGTTGTTTATATCTCTCTAAACCAGTGCCATGCATTCGCCTTTTCTATTCTATCTCAAAGTCATTTCACTTGTTTGTATTGTTCTTCTCAGCTGGGGTGAGGTAGCAGAGACAAAGGCAGATGTGTCCCTGTTTGTTTTTGAAGTGTCAGAATTAAGTCTTGCATGTGTGTGTGTGTGTGTGTTCTTGCTCCTATGTGATGTTGCCTGTGTTTGGGTGTGTTTCATTTCCCCCCCATGTGTTGTCTCTGTTTGTGGTCCACAGGTCCTCCGCTGCATTGTTCATCCGCCTCCTCCTCCCCTGTTGAGCAGCTCCCATACCCTCCCCCTTCCATTGCAGCCAATCAGAGCCAGGGAGGGTTGCTAGGTAACTGTGCGGCTCAGCCAGCCCAGGACTCTGACTCTGAGGATGAGTTTGGCCCCAATTCATTCTTAGTTAAAACTGGCTCAGGGAACCTGTATGCTCCTGCCACTGCAACTGCTGATGGTGAGTTGGTTTTCAAACTACTGTTGCTATCTAGAGGTTAGCCTTCCCCTGCTCCTGGACATGTTGTGTTATAGGTCATGCAGATGGCTATGGGCAAGAATATGTCCCTTTTTTCCTGAGCATCATGAGAGAGAGTAGAAACTCTGAGTCGATACGTAGCCTCAGGAAATGCACAGAACTCTCTGAAGCAAGGTCTGCAAAGTTCAGAGCCTTGTTCAAAGAGATGGACAATTTTGGTTCAGCAGGAGATATTTGTCACAGATATTTCTCTTCAGTTTCATTGTATGCTGGTGGGAGTTACCATCTACAACCCCTCTGAAGAGTTTTCAGAAACAGCAGCTTGCATGCATCCTCCGCACCTCAGATAGGAAAAAAGCAAGAAAATAAAGGCAGTTACTTTATACCAGGTGCATCACAGTTTTATCATGTATCACTGCAAAATCCGACTCCTTTGAACTTAAATTAAAAACAGTGTTAGCCCATGAAACTCGTACTGTAGTTTTGTATTTTGATTACAGCTCAAACGCAGACAGCGCCTCTCGAGTTAGATTAGGTTTGAAAAATCCATATGTGGTTTCTCATTAATAGATGTCAGCCATTCATTGCTCTTGAAATACTCAGTGTCTCCTGCTGTTGGCTTAACATTCATTCCAACTGACAGAATGACATTTGCACTCGCACTGGAAACACAGTGTTGACAGTTGACAAAAATTCACTCCCTGCAAAAACATGTACAGTGGATTTACTAAGTAACAGTCACACATTGTACCGGCAGTTAACCCACTCCTTTAATTATTATGAAGATTTTATTTGACATGTCACTGTGGGTGCTAATTAATTGTGTGTGGCACACAATATAGTTTGCTTGGTCTATGGGGTGAAACTGTGTTGTTGAGCTGATATTATATAATATATCTGCTGCTATATGGCTGATTGCTATAGATTCATAGACTGTTGTGGATTCATTACTGGCTCAGTTTTGATGCTCACTAATTCAATATACTTTGTTTATAACACCACAAACACCCTGTGCGTGGCATATGAAAAATGCATGGACGATAAGATCATTTCAAGTGTTTCCTCAAGGTAACCTCCAGAAAGCAGATTTATTGTTATTGCCACATGGTCACATTTGGACGTGTAGCAGGTTATATATTCTTGTGTAGGATCCATCTACATGAAAATATAAAAGGTTGTCATTCAAACTCAGTGATTTATGCTGCACATCTCCCATAACTCATCAATTTGCATGCTGAATAAGGTGTTCTTTGATATTTGAATGTGGATGTCTTTTGTCTACAGTAGCTACTGGCTTCTCCCAGTGGCACCACAAACGCAAAACAAAATAAAATGATCTAAATAATTGATCAGGCTTACAAGTTAACTACCCAAAGGGTTGAAGTACATCAAACTCCAAAGTGCCCCAGCTGACTGCTCAGAAAGCTTGGAGAATGAGTTATTAATCCTGCTGCAAATCCCCCCCCTCCTCTTCCTCCCTAATTCCAAAGTAGCAACAAGCTGGTCACCCAGCAGTGACATGACTTCAGGGGGGGGCCTTTACCGCCTATGTGCCCTTTACCGCGGTAGATTTGTCTCATAACAATGACACTGATTTGCATAGGTACAGCATTTAGGTTGGCCTCGGGCTGTCAGTAAGGGGTAGGAGCAGGAATATCCCCAGCTCTACCTTTGTCATCCTCAGGCTTTGCAAGGCTCCTTTTTAATTTGCAAAGTACAGCATGTTCCTGTGTGCCTCTTGCTTGTGGGTGCAAAGCCTTTTCCTACTTTAATATCTCAAAAATATGAAACTGCTCGTCTTTCTATTGTGGCTCTTGTCCACTCTGAGGGCCTGTCACCAAGCCAGCATTACACATGAATAAATAGTAAATTATGCAAAATACATTTTTCTTTGAGGCGAGCTTCTTTCACATTCTTCTCTGTGTGATTTCAGAAAATCTTTGACAGTAAAGTTACAATCAGTAACAGAAAAGGAAAGAAAAGCCAAAATTGTTTGTTCACTAAAACCACCTACTGAGCCATGTGAGCGTGCTCCATGCCTTCTCATGCATTTTCCACATCACATTTAAACCGTTTTTAAGATTGTAGATTTTGTTTATTCCAATCTGCATATTTTTCTTTTTTTTTTTTTTTTGGTTGAAATTTATTTTTACTCTTTCACTCCAATGAGCATACATTGTATTCCCATTGGCTGTTCTTTGAAGCAGGCACTAGAATTTCTTGAAAATGTGATTTGTAACACAGTTGGTTCAGTTTTTTATAACATGACAATTTGCATGGCTAATCCTCATTTAAGACCGGTATTGTTTTGATTTTTTAGTATTTGCCCAGCTCAGTTTTGCTTGTAGATTTTCATGAAGGAGACAGTGATATCTTGTGACACTCTATGTAAATTACCTCCAGACCCCAAAGCTTTTGGGACAAATAATAAATGTAACTAAATAACTTTGTCAACGCAGGCTAGTTTCACCATTTCAGGGAAAGAAGTGACTTCATTAATACTTGTCCAATGTGTCGTGACACTGTTCCCTTCAGCTACATAAACTTAATCTTCTCAAGGTGACAGAACTAGAGTGAGCCAGATAGGTTGTGGTGTAGATTTGGCATACAGAACAGGGCTATGGACACATAGCTAGGTATCTAATATAATTAAACCAACTGTCCCGAATTGTCTAATCAAATATATGGAAAATGAATCTGAATATTTTCTGTTTATTGCAGATCATGTTGCCAAATTTAATTTAATCTTGAATTAAGTATGCATCTCAGGTTTTCAGTGGGAATTACATGAGCCAAAAAAAAAAAAAAAAAAAAGGTAATTTAAAAGCCATCATGGAAAAATGACTGGAATATCAAATCAGATCTCTTTGACATGCAGGTCAGTTATTGAAGGAATATTCAGTTGACTCGGTGCAGGAAATGCTTACTTTTGTATTGTCAGTAAATAACCAGAGAAAAAAATGTATGCCTAAAATAATTGGCTCACAGTGTATCTGTTGCACTGGAAAACAGGTGGCTTTTTATCACTTGGGATTACATTTGCTCAAGGTCATCTTTGAGCCCACACACAGGACTTAAAATGTTCTGCTGGATTTTGAATAAGTAAACGCTTTCAGCAGCATGTCGTTATTCACATTAGTAGCCTCCAAGGCTGCAGTGTTTATTTTCATTTTTTTTTTTTTTTTTTTTTTTCGGGATCCTGTTTTCATTTGGAGGAACACTGAGCCAGGGTCTCTGTGGCTGACGAGGCTGCTCGCTGAAGCCTGCAGTCCTTTTGTGAAGCATGTGTTTCAGTGTGGCCCTCGGCTTTCTCTCAGGGGCTTCTTCCTGGGGAGGCTGCCAGTGGGAGCCCGCTGCCACACTGAGCCGAAAGATCTGAGACACTGCAACCTCCCAGCATTAGCATCTCTTAATGCAAAACAGCATGGGGTCGGTTAGTGTTGGCTTTCAGTGCAGCCGGGCTCCCCGGTGAAAAGAGCCAACACACCACGACCTCGCAGCTGACCAAGCAGGAATGTTGAGCCGGGTGGAAGGCTTGGGGACGTGGCTGTTTGTGAATTCAAATAAGTCTTCATTTGAACTGCCTAATCATCCCCCTGTGTCTGCAAGGACGGGGGGGGGGGGATGTGGTTAAAAGAGGTCACACCAGAAAGTAATTTAGCCACTGACACCATGAGGAATTAAACTATCTGAGGCTAAATAATAATTTAATGAGTAGCACATGGCGCTTGCATGCCATGTCCCTGTTTTCTGAATATGTGAAATTTCAGTTTTGGGTTGACGTATGAAAAGGAATCTGTTTCTCTTGATGTTGATGTTGAGTTATCAATGAACTGGAGCCAACAGACAATTTGTCCAGTTCCATTCAACTTGCTGTTTGTCAGCGCACAGAGACCATGGATAATGCATTTTGCATACCTACATATCTTCTTTTCACTGACATAAATTGAGATACATTACTTTCATTCCATAATAATTGTAGACCATCTGTGCCCTCTAACAAAATCCTCAACCTCTTGATGGATATGCAGCAGAGTGACATCCAGAACAGAGCATACATAACCACTTGTCTTGTTCTTGCTAAGGCAGCTCAAAAACTGACAGATAATCCATTTGATCTCAGAAAGCGAGGGAGAAGCATATGCCACGACTGGTCCTAATGGATTAGGTTGCAAACTGTGGCAAACCTTAGTTTGAGATAAAGCCATATTTTTTCTAGTTTTAAATATATTTTTGTACTTTATTTTTGCTTTGTTTTGTTTTGAGTTTACTTTTGTAAGGTCTTATATTTCTATTTGACCCCAGTGAAGGCTGGTGCTGGGATGTTATACAATAGCAGGGTTTTTCTCCTCCCGTTAGTAATGAGGGTGAACTTGCATTTAGATTCCAGAAGATCTTTTTCACCTTATTCCCATAGAGAGAACCAGTGGAGAGCTGAGTGTTATACCCACCATGTGTTGTTTGTTGTACCTGTTACCTCTCAAATGAGTACAGGAAAGACAGCTAGTATTCCCACATGGCTCTTCCCTTCAGACTTTTCTAATGGTGTTGGAAACAGCAGGGCCGGCAGAGAACCAGCTTCAGGGAGCCAGGAGAGATAGCGGCTTCACTGCCTTCATGACAAATTCTATTTGTATTTTTATAGACAAATGGTACTCAACTGGAAATTTTGCTCCTATGATTAGCCATAGGGGCTGTAGCAGTAAGCAAGATTTAATGATTTATCTGGGCCCTGGATGGCTTTTGATTAATTCTGTATCGAATAGCTCACACCTCAGTGCGTTGATCAGGAGTCCAGGGCATGTCATATCACTTTATTTCATCAGGTGTGACCATCAGTCCTCTGTGATTTTATCCGCTGTCCTTGTTCAGACACAGACCTTCTCCCTGGACACAGCACAGAGTGGAAGATTGAGTCAGAACACAGTGTTCTTCTAAATGTAACCAAATGTGAGAAGAAATTATAGTTCTGATTTTTTTCATGTGTCCCCATACACAAATGTAATATGCACATATTTTGACTTTCCATTCTATCTGAATCATATATACATACAGTATTTTAATATCTGGCCCATACAGATATGTATGTTTATGTATTAATTCTTACATATGTTAATATATATCCATCCCAAAGCCTGTCACTATATGTTGAGATTATATATATCAGGGGCCAAAAGAGACCAGTTTGCTAGAACGGAAAGATATATATTTAAATTAAGAAGAAGACATTTTTCCAAGAGTTTACAATTTCTGCAGTTTTCCAATCGATATGAAATAAGTTATTTTACCATTTGAACAGCACAATTTGAATGCAGATTACTTGGCTCATTTTACATTGATTGCTCCTGCTGTAAAAACTACAGTGCTACATACTTACAGTTGCTACCATCTGCTTGCTATGTATCCTATTAAATATGTATCAACTGAAATAAAATCTGATCCTTTACATACAGATATACTGCTTCAGTGCAGTTTACTGAACTGTTTCCATGACTACTGTCGCTGACTTCAGTCAGGTGGGACGCCAGCTGATGTGGAGGGAGAGATTTGCAGGCACTCTCCTCAGGTGTAGAGTGGCATCATTACTGACAAGTCAATTTTAGTGTGCTATTTTTTGTAGTCCAAGAAACACAAGCTTTTTTTCCCCACAAACCCATCTCTTGAACAGGATAAGAAGTTTTCTGGTTTTCAGTTGATGTTCCACTGAATTCTCTGTGACAAGGAAAGTTACTCTCATATAAAAGCTTGACATGCTTAAGCTTTCATTGCTGTACATAGTACATTTTATTTGGAATCGTTGACAATTGGCCAACATGAGCATAACACATTTTTAACAGTAAGGGTATTGCAGTTTGATCAGATTAATTATGATATTATTAACATTTTTTATTTCATGGGATTTATTGATTCATATATCCTTTGCATGTAACTGAGTAGTGTCCTAAACAGTCCATACTGCAATTCTTGTATAATAAATTTCATTTAATAAATTCAACATGACCTTTTTAGAAATAGAAAGCGCTCAGAGAGCACACACAGTCCATCTGCTAAGGCAACACAATCCCCTTGAATTTGTTATTTTTATAATACAACAGGTTTTGAAAATTTTATTCTACAGCTGGATGGGGATCAGCACTAAAACATGAAAAGTGATTCACAATCATGAAATACGTGTGCCAGATTTTTCTCTTTTAGGGAAGTTCAGTCAGTCAGCTCATGAGAAGTTAACATGCTCAGACAGAATTAAGGATTTACTTCGTGAAATCCTGGATTACACAACTCCATGTTTTTTTTGTTTTTTTTTTCCACAAACACTCTGGAAAGTTACCATTAGTTTTAATTTCATTGTGTAGCTATTTGATACATCACGAGTTGGCAATTATAACATCTTACCGTTAGCCAGACATTCCTGTTATCTCTCAGGGTGGGGGTGAGGTCCCAGCTAATGAAGTGGATTCGCCTTAATTACTTGTCTAGAATAGCATCAGGAGGTCTAAACCAGTGCATACATCTGTTAGAAAGAAAAATGAAAACACACATTCTCAGACTGAATGGATATCTTCAGGCTTCTATTTTGAATGCCATGTGAAAGTTTGGCTATTGTAGCAAAACCCCTTTCTCTGTCTCTCTGATAACAAATTAATCTCCTTTTCTTGCCAATTTCATTGTGCAAAGCAGGTCAATAGAAAGCCATTTATTTTTTTCTGTCCTTTGGATAGTTGTGAATAATTGTTGCTGAATCACCACAGCCTGTGGGGGTCGTGTTGCTCTGTGCTTTGTCTCATAAACAGTCTTGTTTCTCCTCTTTCTTCTTATCTCTGTTTATCTCCACAAAAATAACCGTGACTATTGACGTGGCTGTTGAAGGGTTATCCGCTGGACAAGAGCAAGCGTGCATACAGTCAGCTAGTGAATTCAAATCATGATGCAGTGCTCAGCTAGTTTGTTTTCTGTAGAACATCCTCAACTGTATTATAATGGTTATGGCTTATGTGCAAATAATTAGACAAATAATAAATGAAGTGGACGCGTTTAGCAGCAGCTCTCTTCACAGGGTAAAGCATTTTGAGGGAACTGTGCAACATTATTTTAAGTACTTAATGTTACTACATGGTTACTGACAAATATTTTAACTTCCTGCAGAGCACTGCATAAAGTATTAAAACTTAACTTAATCTTTGTGCATTGGGAGACTTGATTGAAATATGATTTTTGTATTGCAGTCTGATATTTATGAGTTTAGAATTGAGGAAATCAGTTTCGCACATAACTGAAGATAAGAAAAGATTGCAGTTTTTTTTTTCTTTTTCTATTACAGACAGTTAATTTATTTGTAAATTTTACATCTTTGTCCATTGTGCTTTCCAATGCAGTTAGATGACAAAATAACAAGAAAGCTTAACAGTTAATTGCTAACACAGTTAATAGACTTGCAGTGAGTAATGCTTTCCTGGTAATCTTGTAGTTTATTGATATATATTTATTCATGTCTGTTGGAATTTTTAAGTCTATATTATTACTCTTCAGATGTATTACAAGTATGGTTCTCAGGAAAAAGAAAAAAAAAATTACTTGTTGCCCCATATTTGCTATATTGTTATAGGAAGTAAAGTATTTGTGTACCAAGCAGTAAATACTTCCCACACCAGTGATGCATTTATCCCTGTGATATATTTCTCTCTGTATGTCTGCTGTCCCTGTATCAAATTAGCATAACCTTATTAATGGCTTTAGGGAGCAGGTACATTACTGAGCAGTAGGGAGGTCATCAACAACCGTGTGGTTTTACCATACACTCGTCTATTGTTCATCACGACTGTGGTGTGCTTCTCTCTTTCTGTGTCTCAGCTAATTACAAGGGCAGCATTGTGCAAAAGTGTACTCAGTATGGAGCCATCTGTCAGTACAGCAGATTTGTGTTAAAGCATTCGTGCTCCAAAATGAGAAGAAATTAAACCATTTCGGTCGGTGGTTGATTCTGTAAAATTTGTTGACCGAGCGGTAGTGAGCCAAGTTCAAAATCAAGTATGAAGGTGAATATGAGTCTCTTTTCAGACCTTGCATTAGCATGCATCTCGTCTGATCTGATTACAAGTTGAAAACTTCAAGTACACAAGTTCACATCTGGTATTAGAATGGGTCTGCACAAGTGTTTCTGGTGACCACTTGTGATCCAAACTCACTCTATCTATAAATCAAAGTATATTCCCAAATGGGAAGGTTGTCTCTGGACTTGACTTTACTGTACCAGTGTATATCATTTCTGTTTGCAAAGACCATTTGTGTTGCTGTTTTTAGCCAGTCTGGCTGTGACAGATCCGTTTGTCAATGCGTTGGTGTGCGTGAGAGAAAGAGCTGAGCATGGAGGGGTCAAGCAAATCAATGTCTTGCACACATCTCTACAGTGACATTAGATTTTATCCATTAGACGGTGACAGAAGCCGTCAGTTGAGTAGGCGGTCCGGTCCATCAGTGTGGGCCAGGACACATTGGTGCTCACACTCCTAAAGGAATGTGGCCATATGTGCCCCAGACCACTTTGGTCGGCAGTCTGCAGTCTGAGTAATTGGATGTCAAACGAGTCCTCACTGTGTCTTGGGAGCGTTCACACCTGTACTTAAAGCTATCCACTCATGATTGGATCACCCAAGATGCATGTTAATGCCAGGTCTGAACAGGGCCTGAGAGTTGTCTGCTTTTTAGTTATTGGCAGATGGAATGTGCAGAATATTAATAGAAACGAGTTGATATACTGGTGTATGTGTAAAATTCCCAAAAGCTTCCTGTGAAGCACATGCATGTTGAAAGGCTTACAGGAAGAGAGTTAAACAGGAGCTTGGGGACCACGCTATACTTTTCTCTTGTTTTTTCATGCCGAGCTACTCGTTAGCACATTATCTGTGAACACAATGGGCTCTCTTTCAATTTTTCTAAAATGCCTCAAGCACTGAAATTTAATGCTACTTTTGTTCTCAGCACAACCAGTTTTTTGCCTCAACAGTTAATTTATCTGCCTTGATTGACACATGTTGATATGGCAGCTTCATGTTCCTGACCCCTAAAAAATCTGAAATGTCTTTAAGCTTCTTGACTGGCACGGGTGGGTATTGCTTTAATGAAGGAGCTGATTATACAAAATAAGCCCTCTGTGTGTGTCTGTATTCTACTCCTTCTGCTGTGAATTGGCAATTTGGTGTTGTAGATATCTGTGAAATAAAGGAGGCTTACTGCTTTAAAGAAAAGCCACTCTTTCACTCTTTGTAAAGCCAGGAGTTCATTGATTGATGAATGGCTTAGCAGATGTGGAAATAAATGGATACAGAGTGCACAAGGACACTAGTCTTCTATCTTGTGAAGTGCACAGAGTATCAGATATAGGACCTCTGGGTACAATCTGTTCTTCCAGGCTTCATATCTAATAGTTTCAAATCATCTGATGAGAAGAGACAACATATGTGGTAAAAAACCTAAGAATGAAACAAAGTACAAGTTATGTCTGCTAAAAATGTTTGCAGATCTGATATTGACATGTAGCTGATCATGGCAGATTGTTAGCAAAAGAGCTAGGTAATGTTGTTACCTGGTTGCTATTATAAATCTCAAATTAACTTCAGTTGAGCTGTGGCTGTGGCTGTGGCTGTGGCTGTGGCTGCGGCTGCGGTGAAAGATTGTGCTCAAGACTGAGTGAAACAGGCTTTACAGACTCAAACAACCTTCCAAATAAGCCTAAAGAATTGGTCAGTTTCAAGATGAGGCCAGCTCGTCTGTTTACGCAGGAGCCTGTATCTGGTCTGTGTAAACTGTCACAGTTCTCTGTGGGAGGCAGAAAGCACTCTGATCGGTTGGGAGAAATAATGAGTAGCAGTAGGACTTCTTTTGAGCATGGTTCATGTAAGAGCTTTGTAGCTCTTCTGTCAAAAGAGTCTTTTGGTGTGAATTTATGTGCTGCTGGTGAAACCACAGCTAATTATTTATCAGTCAGAATATTGAGGCTTGGGGAGTTGAGATAACACCACAAGGCACTAAATAATCAGTGACTTCTTGCTTAACCTGCAAGGACAAACACACAAATACATATAGGACCATCCTCTGTGGGTCTGAGGTACTTTTGAAAGATGTGCTGGTGAACAGACTATGGATCTGGGTGTCTTTGATGGTGCTTTTAAACATAACCAGGATTCAAAAGTGCCCCAAAACACTGAGTAAATGAGCAGAATTGTCATTTCTGTAACATGTCTCCTTTCTCTTCTCTGTTGCTTTCAGACGGAGCCTTTCAAAACCACTCTAGGCTGCGGACACCTCCTCTACCACTCTCTCACTCCCACTCGCCCAATCCTCAGCACCATGCGGCCTCCATTAACTCCTTGAACAGGGGCAACTACACGCCACGGAGCAACCCAAGTCCCGCGCCCACAGACAGCTCCATTCCTCCCGAGGGTCCGGCCAATGGTCAAGATTCTGGCAGCACGCAGGACAACTGGCTGCTCAACAGCAACATCCCCCTGGAAACAAGGTACTGTACAAATTGTCCCCCTGACATGTGTACAGAGATGTTGGCATCTGTAAGACTGAGCTTGACCTGGTGTCATTGAACGCAGCCTTTCATGCTGTCTGCTCCGTGTTGAATTACCACTGTGCTAGTAAGGAGCAAAGCAATAAAATGGAAAATATCCTGCTAGGGGCAAAGGCCTACATTTGTGATGAACATGATTTTGTGGCAAACAAGAGAAAAGTGCTGCTTTTGGGTCTTCGTCATGTTAGCAATCCAAACTGTGCAAGCTATTGAGTTTAAATAGCAGAGTAATTATAATCATGTTGGATGTGAAACAGTTCTTGCAAAATTACATTCAGGCCCCCGTGAGCAGGCTTCATAGCTCCTCCACTTCAGCACAGAGTTTTATTTATTTCATATTAATCAGTATTCAGTTCTCTAGCACATTTCTCAATAGGAGGCCCTTGTGAGAAGTAGATCTGTCAAGTGTTATTGTAACAAAGAGAATATCTGTTGGTATTTCTTTGGCTGGTCTTATTACAAGGCGGTATGAAATCAAGAATAGCAATGCAGAATCATCTCAACCCTCCTAATAATCACATCACATTACTCTGCAAGCATTAGAAATACTCCCCAAACCAAACCTCACTTCTCAGTGTGACCACATCGCCTGCTGAGCAAATTTATATAAAAAGCCATTATGAAACCTTGGTTTTGAAGGAACTTATTATGAATAAATAAAGAAATTTCTTTATTTAGATGATTTAATAATTAGAATCTGTTCAAAGCAATCCTATGAGAGAAAAACTACAGCCCACACTCTTGTCTATAGCAGTGGTGCTCAAACTTTTTAGACAACACTTCAAAGGACTTTATTTTATTGTCATGGCAACCCAGACCATCCAACACCCAATATGACATGCATACAATATATGTACACGGATTCATACTAGTTTTAATAGGTTTAGATATAGTATTTCTTGTATGAAAAAAAAATCTGCTTATATTGAAGACCATCAAGGGCAAAAAAACAAGCCAAGAAAAGGTTGTGAGCCTGCTGCTGCACACACACTCTGATATGTGAAGAGAGAATACAACCCTGCTACTCTGAATACTGACAAGCAGTCTCTTGTCATATATGATGTTGGGAATGCGCAGTACCTCTGTGAAGGTGCTGTCGCACAGTGATGGATTTCCACCAGCAGCCAAAAAGTGTCTGTTAAGCTGTTAGCCAGGTAGCGTTCAGCCTGACGTAAGGTTTGCTGGTCGGCTCAGATTCAATTGTCTCAGACATTGTTGAGGGCTGAGGTGCATCAGCATTTCTTTGAGCTCTGTTTACCTTGTCAAATCTTTGCATCGCTTGATGCGCCTGATAGTCACTATTTCTCTGACTGCGATCCTGAAAAACTCCTGGCCTGTTTTTACTACAATAATTTTATTTATTTAGTACTCTCTTCTTCTGTTTTGATATATTTGAAAACACGGCATAAAATAATAATATGGTCAAATTCTAGCACCCGTGACTATCTTCAGGGTACCCCTGTAGTGCTGTGGCACCCTCTTTGGGCACCACTGTATACTCGGAACACACTGCCATAAATGAAACTACTGTTGACAGGAGAATAGCTAATAGTTAATGGCCAAACATCCAGCCATGAACAGACTCACTGTCTCTTTCTGCAGTCTTTTGTGAGACGGTTCAGTCAACAAGAAAATGAGCATCAATTTTAGCTGGTAGAAGGACAGTTAGTGCTATAATGACTGATTATGCGTCATCCAGCTCCAAAGTTAATCCTGCACAGGTATTCCCTGTGGAGCAGAAAACAGATGGTGAGGAGAGAGGATCTGCAACAGGCAGGAATGCTGCTGAAACCACATATGTAGTCTCTATGACCTGTCGCTTCAAAAAAAGATCAACCACTAAAGTTCCAATAATGAAACTGAAACCATTAGTAATATCCACACGGACCCTGAAATATTAAATGTCACTTTTACTTAGTTAATAGTATTTCAATGGCCTTCTCTCATCACTTTTGTGAAATTTAATGACCCTGATAAATTCTGCACTGGTAGGTCTTACCCAGCTCTGCCACTGGAGAAATGCCAGCAGTTGGCTGCTCCTATCCAGCCTCACCAATTTCTTTAGAGTTTCTGCCAGGCTCTCTCTCCCTCTCCCCCTCCCTCGCTTCCTGTGTCCCTCTATCCTTCTCTCTCTCTTCATTAAAAGTTGCATTCTTCTCCAGAAAAAGTTTGAGGGACCATCAACAGACTTCACTACCGGCCTCGAAGGGGCACTGATCAAAAACAAGGCTTTTCTCTTGTAACACTGAACATGTTCGGCCTGCCCATTGCATGTGGACAGTTCATTTCTCCATTGCATTGCTGCAGTATTTCCTTATGGAACAAGAGCTCTCACAGGGACGAGTACATCATGAGAGAAATGAGACATGCGCTTCTAGAAACTTTAGAATGAAATGAAAATGTGTTTGTTGGAGTGTTGCAGCCATTCAATGAAAAACAACTGAACTCAAACTTTTAACTTTGAAACTTTGGTGACATGTTCATTTTTTTTTATTAAAAAAATTTTATTTATGAAAAGTTCTTAAAATTGTTTTGTCTGAAATAAGTGCTAGATACCTTAAGGTTCTTATTTGTAAGTGATGCATTGTTTTCTTCCAATCACAACCCTTAAAGGAGCCAGAATACTCTAATGTTTATCAGAGAGGAGCAAGACGCTTGCAGAGAAGGGCAGGGCTCGTACAAAACAAGGTATGGCAGTGCCCAAATGAGGGGAACAAGAGAGCTAGATGTTATTTGTCTCACACCTTTGTAGAAGTAGTTCCATAAGGGCCTTGGTTTCTTTTTCCCCACGCCGTCCGTCTTGATATTCATTTGTCAATTGTGGTTGTTGCTTGGTGATCACGTACTATATTGGCATTTCTGTGTTTCCTTGCACGTACATCTCACACCGGCTTCATATCCCATCTTTCCACCTGTGTGTAGAAACATAGCAAAGCAGACATTCCTAGAGACTTTACAGGACAACCTCATTGAGATGGACATTCTGGCATCAGCACGCCATGATGCCTCGTACAACGACGGGTATGTTGCATGTTTGCTATCTGTCTCGCACTACTATCAGAATCTGCTTTGCCATGAGAACAATTGTGATGCTTGCGCTACTTTTCCATCAAACATCCTCGGTTTTGAAATGCTGTCAATCATCAGTGTATGTCTTCCACAGAGCAAGAATCTTTGCCCTGTCTGTCCCGTCCCCGTTTAATACAACTAACAATTTACATTAAGTCACATTGTTTGATTCTTTTGCCTTTGATTAATGTGAAACATGACCGTTTTATGAAGCACACTTGCCCATGTTATCACTTGTTACGGGAGTAGGATGTGTCAGTGATTTGTCCTGATATTTATAAATAAAATATGGTCTCAGTGACTTTCCACATCATACATTGTAATGTGACATTCAATCACGTTCATGTCACTGTCGCTCAAGAGCTACTTGTAAACTTGTCAGTGGAACGGCCTTGACAACAGAGCTGCTGCCACGACTCTCTGATGGGCTGATCATATGCACTTGGACATGCAGCTCTACACATGTTTTCTGAGATAGCCAGCCATGTTCTTCAAGGACAAATAAATCTGTTTAACTCCATGCTGCAGTCTTATATACCGTATCTCTCCTCTGGACAGCCTTGACACACAGTCTCGGGGAATTATTCTTCACCAGGCTGGCGTGAATGCATAAACAAGAGCCAGCTGCGGTCACTAGTCCTATAAATTAGATTTAATATTGATTCACAGTTTCAGCTGGGCAAAATCCAGAGTGTTTTAGTGCTCTTACTAATCCTCCAGTCGAAGGGAATGTACTCAGATAGAAAGTACCCTACACTATTGTGATCCCCGAGAAATGATCGCTGCTGTCAACACTAAAAAGAAAATGTGTTTTTTCCAGGCACTTCCTGTTCAAACCAGGTGGAACATCACCAATGTATTGCACAACATCACCAGGATACCCTTTGACCTCCAGCACGGTGTACTCGCCTCCCCCACGTCCTCTGCCCCGAAACACCTTCTCTCGTCCTGCCTTCAGCCTGAAGAAACCCTATAAGCACTGCAACTGGAAGTGTGCTGCTCTCAGTGCCATTCTCATCTCAGTAACACTGCTATTCCTGTTGGCCTACTTTATTGGTGAGTCACCTCTGATACTCTTACACACCAGGATGGGCACCTCTGCCTATTCGCCTCCAGCCTCACCCCTCACTTAACTGCAGACACAGGATGAGTCCGTCCTCTGTTGTGCTCCCTCAGTCATCCATTTCAATGGTGTAGAATCTCCCATTCTCTTTGTATGAGCACAGCCATATAAGGTTGTCCAAAATAACATTGTCATTCATAGATTGGGTTGACTAAATCTGCAGAGAGGGGCAATCCAGTATCTTGCTCTTGTGAATAGGTCAGATAGGGAACAAATTAAAAAGACATCACACAGTCATCTCATTTGATTGGATGACCAGCAGTCTCAGATGGCTAAAGACCATCAGCTGTGATATCTAAATTATACAATTAAATCTGATCTTTTTTTTTATTCTAAGGTAATGACATTCATACCTGATACCTTTTTTTATCTGAGTATTATAAATAAGAGACTGTGTGACACAACAAACGGATGGAAAATGCATAATAATAAATAATAATAATAATGATAATTCAAAATTGAAAAGAGAATTTAAAATAATATGTTGGTAGATTCAAGTAATTGCTATGATGTTGTTCCATCTTCCTTATAGATCAGACAGCAAACCAATTCTGTGTTATTATGTGGGGTTTATATAGGTTGTCTTTCTGGTTTTCACAACAAATCTTCCCAAAAAACAGGCAATTAAAGCAAGTGTTCCCATCATTTTAAATGGTTTGAGGTTGAATAACTGTTGTTAAATCCATCAATCATGACAAAGCAAAGGAGAAATTTGTTATTATTACTGTAAACCAAAATAAGATATATAGGAGTTCATAAGTTTTCACCAGCCAACAATAATAGCAGTGTGGCTGGTGAAGTTGGTTTCTGGGTATTTGAGGTCACATACCAACAGGTTTGGGGAAACAGGTGCCTTATGTCAAACACAAGTTTGTTTGAAGTAGTGCTGTGAAATTGGCAAAGGTTGGGGATGAGGATATGATGAACAAGACCAGAACAGATAGGAGAGAAGAGACATGGGACATGGGGTTACTGTAGTGCAGTGAGGGGAGAGAAGATGGGTAAAGCTCCTCAAAATGCAATGTCAAACAGGTATGAGTGGTTTAAGCTCAGGATTGAAATATTGCTGAATATATCTGTTGCCTCGGTTGGCAGACAGTTCCAAGGATGTGGGGATAGGCTTTAAAAAGCTACCAATACCTTTTTTATTCAAGTAATAAAAGTTCTGGCTGGTCCATTGTAACATATTCAAATAAGGAGTCGATACACGCTTCTGTTTAATATATTTTACCATATAATACACATCTGATTGGCTTTGGATACCTGCTTAACATATAAATGGGTTCATTTTTTAATTCAGTCGCGTACAGTAAAGGAAATAGTTTTTCACATAGAGGGATGGTAAGAACATTTCACTTCATTTGTATGAAGTCATTGAAAGAACAGTCAGAATCTTCTGTATGGCCTTCATCAGTGAGATAAATGAATTCTTCATTGAGGACATTTGTTATAGATATGTATTATACAATCTTCTCCTTGAGGCCAAACGATCTTGAAATCTGATTAGTCATTTTTTTTTCATCATCAGAGCAATTTAAATGGTTTCATTTGAAATTCAGAATGGCACTGGAATATCTACGTATATAGCAATTTTAAATTAATGATAGTGGAGGTGGATCTGGTTTGGCTTGTTTTTGGCATCCGTGGTTGGCTGTTGAAGTAGAGATACAGTATGTGTGTCCTGTTTACTGCGTGTGACCTGGCCAAAAGCCAAAGAGTACCATCAGCCTGATAGCGCTTAATCAGGCTGTGTAATTACACCCTGCAAAACTCCGACCATCTCCCGATGCACCACAAGTAAACATGTTGGAGACTAAACCTCATCCTTAGATCCGAATTTCCAATCAAGAAGGAGGGCCATATTTAATTAAAGGCTGATGAGAAAATACATTTAATTTGAAGTGCAATTAATTATTGAGGCCTGTAATTGGGAACTCTGGGTGAGATGTCTAATGAACCCAATTATGCCTCATGACTGATGTTTTGACTTACGGCATGGTTTTATTTTGTCACAGCTTTGTAAATCGACACATTTTAAAATCCAAGAAGGTCGAGGGTTAGAGATGGCACTATTTTCTCTGTGGTCGCTTGCTCATTAGCACATTTGTTATATGTTTTAAGGTCATCAGTATCCTCCTGTGTTCACTGTCACTCACCCTGGGTATCTATCCAAGGACAAAAAGGTTCAGCCCCAGAAAATGTTTCACTGCATGATCATCCAAACCAGAGAAAAACCTTTCTATAACACAGATTTTGTCTTTTTGTCTTTAAGTGCTTAAGAATATCCCAGTGTGACGTCTGCAGTTTCTTGATTTATTAATACTGATGTTACTCTAAATGAGAAAAGTGCTCTAGGAAGTTTAAATGAAATATTCCATTGCTTTTATCATCAACCTTATATTTACTAGTATTTAAAAGCCAAAAATCATTAAAAAAAAAGAACTTAATCTATCCATGCAATTACTTTCTTTAATGGCCTTTGTTCTTCCATATCTATTCAATTTAATCTTACAATACAGTGCCAAATGTTTTTTTTTCATTGCAAACACAGCAGTCACATGCCACGATGCGATCCAGGCTGGGTCTGCTATGTTAGAGTAATATTTTAGTGTATTATATAATATGTCAGAAGAACTGTCTGTCCTACAACATAATAGTGCATGTTCTGTATGAATTCAAAACAACCAAACAATGTTTACTGAAAAACATACTTTGCCATTACCTGCTCACCTATATGCCTTCCAATTTTGTGTGTTTATTTCTTATTATTATTATTACTAATTATTATTACATTCCTTAACTGCAGCGAAAGAAGCACTCTCTGATGCATCATACCACCCAAATTACAGACGCTGTCATGGCAAGAATCAAAATCTTGTTTCCTGATACACAAAAAAATGTAATTTCAGCTGAAGCTATTAACTGTTTAAACTACAAATTTTAAATTAAGTTCATCCTAACCTGGATGTTACTAAATTTGATTTACTGGTCCAATCCTGAAAGAAGAAAAGGCTTCAACCTAAACCCAGGCATTGTGGCTACTAAAGTGTTTTGTGTTCAATTCTGACATTTTAATCTCACATTTCATATCCCACTATTTGTTTGAATTTTTTACAGTGATTTGTTTTGAAGAAGATACACGAAGATACAATTCTTAAGTGATGGAACAATGTAGCTCTAGAAAGAACTTCATACCATTTATCACAATATGATATTGCAGAGATTTCTGAATTACACAGTAGCCTGGCAATCTATTTAAGATTACTGTGTATTGTTTTGTAAGTGTTTTTGTTTTTTGTTTTTTTGTTTTTTTGCGAAAATAGATTAATTACCCATATGTTAAATCATTTTTCACACCAAGGCGTATGAGAATATGTTCCTATGCTGTCTTTTTTGAAAAGCCTCCTGATAGTTTGCTTTTTTTAGACACTTGCAGTATTTGATGATTTTGACCAGTAAGATAAGAAAAAAGGTTCTACTCATCATAGCTTCCCTTGAAGTGTGCACTAGTTGGAAAGTGCTCTTCACATCAGAGGATAGAAGCACAGGAATGCTGGCAGATGACCCACAGCAATAAGCACTGACTTCCTCAGATTGGCTGAGAAGTCTTCTACTACAGTACCTCTGTTCCCTAATTGGCACATGGCGTGACCCAACTTCCTGCCAAAAGATAAGCGAAAGGAGGGCACAACATGTGCTCAGGACAAAATGGGCGATGCTACGAAGTGCAGTACTCTTGACAGGGCAGTGATGTCTCTGCCAGTGGCCATCTCATTAGAAGTACCTTGTTATTCCTACAACCTGTCTTCATTTTGCAGCCAATTGCAACAGCCTTCTGAGTGTCATTGCACAGTGTTTGCAAAGTTTGAAAAGTGAGCAAAACAAAATCAGGAGGCTGTTCTCTGGCTCAGGTCCAACACTCTGCATATCATAGATACCAAGACGGCACTGAAGTAAATCTTTAAGAATGGGAGGGGGAGGCCTCCTCAACCATTTTCCATTAGAGGCCTCAGGGACGAAGGGGATGAAGAGCGAGGCTCACAAAGACATGATTACGAGGACACTTGGAACGACACCCTGCATGGTGACTTTGCACTGGTTCTGCCAGTGACATACACTAACTCTTTTTCCATTTCGCCAGTCGATGTAGAGCTACAAATCAAAAGGAATGTTTTTCTGGAGCTTACAAAATGGCAAACAAAGCCATCTGTCTCTTCACTGGTTGTCCTCCACTGACACAGTCACTTCCACAGGCACTGGACAGACACAGAACAGATGCTGGTATTGCAGTTGAACTTTCATCATCTTAGGGAATGGTTGTGTTGCATTTTCTCCTGATAACCACGCTATTGCCACATATATGTAATCGCATACCAACCATTTAATATTTCAGTAAGCAGGTAGCACTGTCTATCTAGTGTGCACCATGAAAACATTCTCATAATGACCTCTCACAGAGATCAAAATGGAGGAACCAGGCATTGGTCTGATGCACTATTAAATCCAGCAAATCAATCAGTGCCCTCCTGACCTTTTTTCCTCTGAGGTTTGCTGTCCTTGGTCTGAGAAGCACCTGTTTTCACTGCACATTGCTCAGAGAACCTATTTTCACCTCCATTTATTCAAGTGTGTCCATGAGGAAATTGCCCTACAACTATAAGCTATATATGCTAAAAAAACAAACAAACAAACAAATTGTAGGGCCATTGTGCATATGATGATGAAAAATATTACATGTTTGTTTTATTTAAATCTGAAACTTACTTAAAACTGAAGTCTGTAATAAATGCAGTGCAGGAGGTTGCCGTTTCCTTGTCTGCTGCCGCACCAAAGGAACAAAAAAAAAAAAAAAAAAAAACTTTCCTTAGCAGACATGAGACTGCACGAAAGGGGATTTGGCCATGAGTGAAATGATGCTCTTACATCAAGAGTTTGTGTGTTGATGACAAACTTGATTTTAAGGACTCATGGTCATTGTGTTCTTACCAGTCTCTTTAACCTTGTGCAATGACTGATTAACAAAATTTTGTCAAACAAAATCGCTGCCTGAGTCCACTTGACTTTTGTTTTTATTCACTTGCTAAATGGATCCGATTGCATAATTGAATCACATACAAATGCAACAGTTTGAGAAGTGTCATTATGACCATTCGTCATTGTTAAAGAGCTTTCTTGTGTAATTGTAGGATAATAAGTTTGTTAAAAAAATCAGTTTTCTTTCTAAGTATTGAGTAATAACAGGTGCATTGTTCTGTCTGTTGTCTGAGCAGCCACTGAAAGGCTTGCCAGTGACATGAATTAGTTTGTGCTCTTATAAGGGCGGAAAAAAGGATGAAAACACACTTGAAGAAAACAACATTGAGAGGCCTGGATAGGTCTTACTCCCAGCTTCGGTTTAAAACTGATCATTTCACTCTTTATAATTGAATTGCATGGTTATGTACTTGAGGAGCTTAAGAGAACCAACAAACCAATAAAATAGCTATATTGAGTTTCTGGGCATTTTCTGCTGACTGTTGACTTCCAAGGTGGCTTTTGCCTTGCTAAGCTGGTCTTGTCCATTCTCTTATTGGTGATCTGTCATGGCCAGCCCCTCCTCCTCTGTCCTGCACTCTACTGCCATTGTTCCAAAGGACATTTCTTTTGTCGACCTTGTAAAATATCAGCGTGCTTCATCAGCTGTGTTTCACACTGAAACACCCCTGGTGTCTCCCTGCTGATGTGTTTTTTTCCCTTTTGTCCCCTAGTTTTGTAGGGGAAGGGAGAGGCACTGGGGTTGGAAAAATGACAGGGCACTGGGGATGGTTCATGCCAGTGTTGGTGTGCTGAGACAGATGTTGTCCTGTGGGGTCAGGATAGCATTCATCTTCTGATTGTACTGCTCAGCACTTTTGAAGAATATGCCATTAACCATTAAACCATGTATTGTTTACATTCTTTGGAATTTACTTTCTGTTCCCCTATGTCACAGCTGTCACCTTTGGGTAATTACTCCGAAGGAGGAAAAAGAGTTTGGGTTGCGTGTTGCGTTGTATTTAATTTATAATCATTAGTTAAGATTGAATGCATTAAAAGTCACTTTATATAAATCAATTCTGAGGTTTCTTTATGTTTAATTTTCCAGTCATGCACCTTTTTGGATTAAACTGGCACCTGCAGCCCATGCAGAGACAGATGTACCAGCTGTCAGAAGACAATACAAGTGGCTTACCCTTTCCTACTGACCTGAGTTTGCCACCACTAGGCAACACGGGCTTGGAAATACCTGACCGCAAGGGAAAAGATGAAAGTAAGTGCAGTTATTTTTTAATTTAAGGATAATCTATTTTATATAAGACACATATTGCATTTTTCTTAAATAATACTTAAATAAACTAAAGTAAGTGCAGCAGATTTTTGTTTGAAGTCGTAACACTGTTGCACACACATCAGAGAACACTGCACAAGGAAAAAAAGTTTTTTTTTCTAATCTTGAAGTTTACAGATGACATTTTGAAGCTCAAGCAAGTTTGTTATTATTTTGTCATGCAGTTTCACACTGTGTTCACTTGTCTCTATGGTATGCAAAGAGATCTGCTTTGTAATCCTATGAAAGTTGTTGTAAGTGGGAAAGTGTTATTTGTTCCTGGAGGGAAAAATGGGACAGCTTAAGGGACTGAGTATCCAGGGGCTGGAGCGGGGATTAGCCACTCTGTCCCCTTCAGAACGGATGTGATCCTTTCATCTCCTAGCCTGGGCTGCCTTTCCTGGCAGCCAAAGAAAGCATGTGCTCACCCCACGGTACCAACTGCTCGACTCGAGGAAAGTTTGCTCTGTTCCATTCTTGAACAAATGGGCCCAGATTTAACCATGTGATTTGCCACTGGCAGACTACAATAGGTAGAAGATGGGGTCATTACCATATAGATGAATCCAGGAGTTGTCTTTGTCATTTACCAGATTGAAGAAAGTGTGTTTAGCTAACAACAAGCATGACAGCAGCTAAGCTTAGATCCTGCATGGCAGCCATTGCTGATAGGAAATCGATAGTCATAGTTTTCTAAATAAGTCTCATTCTGCAGTGCTGTCACCACAAACAATGATGACCCATCTAACGTTTTATCAAGGAGATTGTGGATGTGTACACCTTTGAAATTTAGTGTAGTTCTCTCTTTCTGGGTCTTGTCTTTCCATCAAAGCATTATGTTGTAGTTTAGCTTGCAGAACAACAATCATTTATTTAACCATGAGGCCCATTATCACTGGTCTCGGCTTATGATTTATTTAAACAGCCTGATGAGTACACCATTAATGTGCTGCATAAATACACACACACACCCCAACATGTGGAAAACGAGGCTGTGTGGTGTAGCATTATGTAAAGCCCAGATCTGGGAGAAGGAAGTGCGTCCTGTCTGCTCTGATAAAACCCATTGCTACTGATGGACTTTTGCGAAGACTGCCATCTGCCCTGCCACGTGTATCCTAAAGCCGTGTCTGCCACCAAGTCCTGAGGGTAGTTTGTATGGGCGTCTGCTTTAGTAGACATCGCTGCTGAAATTAGCTCATCTACACGGGCAAACAGATGTTGCCATTTCCACGGAGTCCAATATAAGTTGTATTATGGAGCATATGGGCAATTTTTTGGCAGAGAATGTGCGAGTACCTGGGTGGGTACAAGCATTAGAGATCCCTCTCTACTATAATTGCAATTTTCACTTTATTACTTTTACTTTAATTATAACTGTATTTCATTGCAGGTCTGAAGCACTTGTATATTCCCATGTTTTTTTGGTATGATTTCAACACCATATGTTTAGTCTTTTGAATCATATTTTTATTTACTTTGATCAACAAGATTTATGATATGTGTTCAGATCATAAATGAACAACAAATAAACCTTGTTTGAGCAAGCCACCTCAACAGAATGAGCATATTTGGATCTCCAATTTGATGGTTTGATGTCAGCATTTTTGATATAAACACTTATTGTTCAATTTTGAACTTTTTTTTTTGTAAATATTCCATTTCAGAAGAATCAGCACAAAACACTTCAGGACATAACTAGAATTTTGTTTGAGAACCAGACTGATGTTCAGTCAAATTATTCTTACTTTTCTACCCTCTACTCCTTTACAATAGGACTGGAATTGCTGGCAGTGGTCAGAGGGGTCATCCATTATATTTTTTTTCTCTGGCTGTCAGCTATGTGATTGAATATCTGTGATATGGTCAGACTATCATGCTTCAGTAGACAGACTCTCTCTGCCCTCCACATGCTGGATTAATGGTGTGATCTCTATGACCGATTTACTTTGTGTGTGCAATGCAGGCAAATTGGACAGCTTGTTCCCAGATGACAGCTATATAGATATGGGGGAGATTGACGTGGGGCGCAAGGTCGCGCAGCAGATTCCTCCCGGTATCTTCTGGAGGTCCCAGGTCTTCATTGATCATCCCATGTACCTGAAGTTTAATGTGTCCCTGAGCAAAGATGCCTTAGTGGGAATCTATGGAAGGAGAGGCCTACCTCCGTCACACACACAGGTGGGACACTCGAATCTTACAGACACACATTAATTTGTTACTCAAGTATTTTAACCTGTTGTGCTTATTATTTGTGTCAAAGGAAATCTAAATGCTTTGGGGGCTTTGAATTGGTATATTTGAGTGTATTCTGTGAGAAATCATTGTGTTTTATTTATTAAAGTAGTAGTAATAGTAAATAATGAATGTTATTCTGTATGAAATGATTTATAATCATGTCTGTGTAGTATAAGCATTCAGCCTCTTTTTCTAGTCTTCCTGTGCCACAGAATACAAATCTGGATACTGTTTGAAAAAAAAATCTATCTAACCATGTAGGAACGTGTCATGAATACAAACCAATTCATAAATCTCTCTATTGTATTATGAATCACTTTCTTTGTTGCAGAAAGGATTTATGGCAAATTTCTTTTTTTAGGTTTAATATCATCAATGACTCACACAAAAATACAGGGCTCAGGGGCCGAGAACCAGAGATTTTTCTTTACACTAATTTCCCATCTATGTGCAGCACCGAATCAGATATATCATGTGATTAATCATATCTGGCTGCTTGGGTCACAGAGTTTAGATTTCTGCTGTAAATGTAACTGTAGTTCAAGAAATTGTTTACAACCTAATTTTTGTTTGCATTTATGTCCAATGTGATTTATTTTTCGGTCAAAAGATCATGTTTGTCTCTTCCCTCGATTTCTACTTCAAAGAAAATAATCTAGAGTGGAGTTTCCGCACTGTGACAGATTACACATAGAGTGGCAGATGAGTCAAGATTCCCTTCCTTATGTAGATGAAAATGAAATGCTGCCTTATTGGTATTCATTGAGTCACTATTGATATGAAGCAAATCGTTTGCAGATGTTATTTGGTAAACAGTAACTTTAAATTTTTTTTACCCAAGCTTCCCTTTTTCACTTTAATAGTTTTAAACAGGCTTTCATATAAAATATGTGGACTATGAAATTATCACAGCCTATCCAGCCACGATGTGCAAGGCTTACTCAAGCTCCTCTGGAATGATGAGTTATTCATGCAGACCAAATGATGCTCTGCTATAAAGAGGGCTGAAAGCACTCAAGTCTCACATGTCACTCTAATGGCGTGTCTGCGGTCCATCCATCAGTCTTTCTCACCTTCTGTGCGTCTGTCTGCAGTTTGACTTTGTGGAGCTTTTGGATGGGCGGCGGCTTCTGGCCCAGGACATTCATGGTCTGGAGGGGCCTGTAGCTATGCAACGGAGCCTGGTACCCATCACCACACACGACACAGGCTTTATCCAGTATATGGACTCGGGCATCTGGCACCTGGCCATCTACAACGACGGAAAGGAAACTGAAACTGTCTCCTTCCTCACTACCGCCATAGGTGAGCGCACTGGGCATGACCTGCTGCTGAAACCTGTAATAGCAATCCACATAATCCCTATAATACCAACCAGCAGCACTCCACAGCAAACAGCCCAGTATCGGGGCATGAGTCAGAGATAGTTTTTGGCAGATTTCAATAGCAAAGGAAAGTGCAGGTTAATCAAGGTGAAGTTGAATATTACAAAAATCAGGACATCAGTGCTATCCTGCCATGCCCCTGAGTAGGGCATTGAGAGATCATAATATCCTCATTAGCCTGAGTGTTCAGAGCGAATCAGGGGTCCAGCTTCTGGGAACCATTTGCATACAATTCAAAGTATGATTGTACCCTCCTGCTAGTGCCATTTTTGATCATGATTTGCTCCAATTTCCATCTCCTTTCCATATATCAAAGTGGGAAAGATATTTCTCTCCACTGACTATCTCTGTGTGGCACACGGCTGTGTTTCAGACATACGTCTTTCTTTGTGAAGGTGATTTCGTTTTGTACGTTCCTCTTTGTTCTCCCGAAAGCGCCTTTGATTAGCACTGCTGTATCAAGCAAGGTGTGAGAGGGCCCGAGGTGTCGACTTTCACAGGGATGGCAGCTGGGAGCTGTTCTCACATGCTCTTTAATTAAAAGCTCCTGGGCCAGAGTCCATCTGTGACAGGGGCTGTGCCAGGCAGCAGATCGATGAGAAACTGTCCTCAACACCAATGTAACACCATGCAGAGACAGGCAAGAGATGCACCATGCCCCCCCTGCTGTGCCAACAACAGCTGTAATTCAATACTTAATATATGATATGACACAAGAAGGGGGAGTCAGGGCAGCATGTTTGCTTATTTCTTTTTGACTGGGTGTGCATGAAGGCCTCCTGTGGTTTGCATCAGAGAAAACACAAGTAGATAAGGCATTCTGTGCAGCAGATGAGGATGGGAATAGGAATTGGGATAGGATTGGGTGGGGCAGTGTTAGTCAGAGCTGGAATTCTGCCTCTGTTCATTTGTATCGGAGCCGATCTGCCCACAGGAGCTCAGGGGGAGGCAGAGGGGCCCTTTCTAAAATGGGTCACCGGTTAAGTGCCCTTCAGCAGAAATTGAATCTCACCAACTGCCTGAATTGTATTGAGCCGTGGAGGGATGGAGTTGACCTTCAAATAGAGTAGCCCAGGTATAGAAATATATGTGAACAATATCCAGAACAGGCGCACTGAGAAACACAAGCAGCATTGTTTATAAGACACTAACAGTAAAAATTATTTTAGTGTTTCTGGCAGTGCCTGATTTTACCACCAGCGAGGCACCTTGTGCTCTTCAAATGTAATAAATGAAATGTTTACTTGTTGCACATACCCATGCCATAATACATCTTGGGGGATAGCGCGTCCGTGTCTTTAATCTGGGTTACTCCTCATTACTTGGCTGGGGCTCCATGGCAATGTGAAATGTGTCCCACTGAATGTTTTGTATCACAGCCCTCTGGAGCATGAAGCCATTTGTCCCTGCTGCCTGGTGCCAGACATGCTTCAGTCGAGACATAGCTGCCTGTACAGGGGAGCAAAGCAAAGGGAGGCCCAGCACCAATGTCTTACTCTATATCCTGTCTCACTCTGTAGCAAGAGTCTCCTTCTGTACACAACCACCCATCATTCAAAGGTGCTGAGCATCCTCTGAGAGTATGGCAAGGCACTGATTAAACCTGCCTACTGCATGCTACTCTGTCCTCACCGACTGGAGAGACTCACACAATAGTTAGCTCCCCTGATATGAAGGGTAATGAATTTCAATGAAGCTCTGCTTGAATCCATGATTTATGCGTTGGCCTATGTTGAGTGTGTGGCTAAGAGATATTCATGGCCTCCCCTTCAAGCTCTCAGAGGAAACACAGGCAATAGACATGGGGAGTGCGTAGTCTGCTAAACTGCGTCAGCATCCAGAACGGGAGCACTGCAGTTCATGATTACTCAATTATACATGTTCAGTTTGTTGTTCACCAAAGAAATACCCATGATAGATAAAGATAAGATAACCTTAATTAGGGGCACATTAATGTCGAATGGCTGGCTGCTTAATATGTCAGTGGATTGCAGTTTAAGTTAGATCTCTGTGTGCCTTGCTAGGTGAACATTAAATTACAACCTCACTTAGGTTTTTCATCCCTATGTGCTTGAGCTGCAAGATTCACGTCAATAATCTCTCCGGCATAATTGTACTACTGGGAGGAATTTCTAATGGAAAGTGTACGTGCACATACCACACCTCATCTTCCCAACCGTTACTCCACCTACACACCGTTGGTTTCCTTTGCTCTGAGCGAAAAAGCCCAGGCCTCCCACTGTAGTTAGATGTTCTTGTTGGAAGCCATCAAAACCCCACCAAAATGCTGATTTGCCTCCACCACGCCGGAGGACAGTCTCCCCTGCATCCCTTCACTAACCCAACATGGCAAAGGCAAGCCTGCAGCACAGAAAACATCAGCAGCACTTCTCTGCTAACTGCCTACCCCTCTCTATTTTTCACTGTACCTCTGGTCTGCCTCTATCTCTTTCCCCGTCTCTGTTTGTCTGTTCTCACTGTCTTGCGTTGCATCCTCAGTGATGATTGACTCTCCAGAGTAAAGGGAAGCTGAATCCATGGCTCACATTTCTAGCCCTTTGTGGAGCACAAGAGATTCTTTGTTCAGTAACTTTTGCCTCAGAGCCTCTGCTGCCTGAAGGCAATGGATAAGACTGAATATTTTTCAGCACCATTTCAGGCTTAATTCAGTGAGCGTCATGTTTCAGAATTCTGCTGCTATCAAGCTCCTCAGACATCACTGGTCACTCTTATTTACAACAAAGTGTCAGATCATGGTGCTGTGTTTATTTGATTTAGTTAGAGGGATGAATAGAGGAAGTGATGGAGAGTCTTACTCATACTCTGTTAATTGTTTGCATCTCACAAAAGTGCCCTCAGTTTGTAAGGAAACAGAGATTAAGTAATAAACTACACAATCAATTGGAGTCCAGGTAAAATACAACTAATGTGTGTACAATACATAAACATTATTATGTCAAATACAACTAATACAGCATAATTTCCATTTTCTCTCTTTGTTGGGAACGTGGATTTCCATGTAGATATTTTGAGGAAATTTGTGATATTCTGGGGACTGGAAAGTTTAAGAGGGGACCGATGGCAATGTGAAATCATATATAGGATGTTTTCATGAAAGCAAAATCATTTCTGCATCAGGCCTATCAAGGTTATTTGAATGTTCTATGGTTAAGAACACAATAGATGTCCCCATGCCTTTCTTTTTTAAATGACGTGGACCTATATATATATATATTGGAGATATATATATATATATGTCTCCATACACACACTGTATATGAAGGTAATTCAGCTTGTAACTTAGTGATGAATAGACAAAACACCCACACATAAAGTTGTCTGTCTTGCCTGTTCATTGCTTCTGCAAATACATAAAGCAGACTGAAAAGCAGCCCATAGAAGAAAATATGATTCAGTAACATTACCCATGGCATTGGGGGAAATGCAAGTTCCAGTGTTGCTGACGCTTTGAATCACCTGGTTGCAGCGTGCCATAAAAGTGTCAAGTTAGGTTTGTTAAATGATGATGTGATGATATCACATGCACTGCATTCAGAACGTCTGAGAATTTATTTGCTTTGTGACTTTTGGTACAAGTCCAGATGATCAGAACTTGTTTACTCTTTTAGTAAATTCTCCTAAACATTAGTACCACTCAAAATGTTTTCCAGTGAAATAAAAATGTTGACAGGATTGGAGACTGTGCTCATCACTGTCATTAGCAAAGGGATAATAATCAACCTGGAGAAAATGAGTGGGAGGAAAATTGTTTTTCAAACCACATTACTCAGAAATGCTCCTGATTACCCTCTTGCAGAATCTATTGATGACTGTCCCAGTAACTGCTTTGGGAACGGTGACTGTGTTGCTGGAACATGCCACTGCTTTTTAGGATTCAAAGGACCCGACTGTGGGCGAGGTGAGTCAGTCCTTCTGTCATAATGACTTTATTGATCTCCATCATTCAGATACATAACGTTTTAGGATGCTGACCTAATTAAATTCACTGTGTGACCAGAACAAAGCCGTTTAATTTTGCAATTATTTTTAATTGTTCTTCAGATCTTTCTTATTAAATAAGGCTCCAGGTGATTCATTTTTACCTCTATCACTGCTAATGGAGTATTCTGTTACATATAAATGAACACTTGAATAATTGTATAGAGAGAGGAGTTATGCTTTATCACTTCAATTATTGACATCAGGGCTGTATTCATTTTTTGGCAAATTAAAAATAACATTACAAAAAAAAAAAAATAGTTTCGGCAATGTGTTAGAATGATAGTAATAAGTTTGTTTTGGTTGCATCTTTTACACATACTGCCATCTGTTATCCATGTGTTGATTACACTTTTTATTCAACTCTTTTTTTTTTTTTTTTCTTTTTTTTTTAACAACCACATAGCAGCGATTGTGAAGAGATTAGATAGTTGTGGTTTTCTCATGTGAGAATGTGAGTTATATCTACACAGGATGCCAAAGTGTAATCATTTGTGTTGCATATTATACACTGGAAAGCCAACCTTAAATCATTCTGGTCAGAGGCTAATAGCCAGGCCTTAGCTCAAACTTGCGATTCTTTGAAGCTACGGTTGGAGGGGTCCATTCAAATTGATGTATGCTGTCTGCTCTTTTCAAAGCTGCCTGTCCAGTGCTATGCAGTGGGAATGGTCAATACCTTAAAGGTCGCTGCATGTGTCACAGCGGCTGGAAGGGCGCTGAATGTGATGTTCCCACCAACCAATGCATTGACATCACTTGCAGTAGCCATGGGACCTGTATCGTGGGAACCTGCATCTGCAATCCAGGCTACAAAGGGGAAAATTGTGAAGAAGGTAATCGTTTTAATAAGTCATGATAATGTATCCTAAACTTGTAAAATTCTACTTTATACGGCTGCTATAACCACCATCTTAGCTCGTTAGCGCTTGACATTTTAAAGGGATACTCATAATGGAAATGGCTATTAGGTTGGTATGGCTTATTTAACAGTCTGTATAGCAGTAAAGACAGGACATCCGCTAGGAAGAGCATCATAGTCATAAAACTCAAAAATATGCATCCTAGGTGACTTTTCCTATATAAATCATGGATACAAGGCATAACTTTAATCAAAACTCTCTGTTTATTGTTTGAAAGTCAGACACAAAATCTGATGTTAATCCATTAGGAACTCCACAGTCATGATGCTGGATAAGGCTTGACCAGATAAGATTGAAGGAGCCATTGTGTTTGTCAGCTCTTGAAGGCTCTCATTTCAAGATGAAAAATGGAGCCTGGGAGTTTGATAAATGGGGGTTTGTGACATCCATAGGCCTCAATTCTATTTTGGGTGGAGTGTAAGCCATAAGGAGTGGAGGGGAATGTGGACGAGGGCCCTTTAACATTTTTACCTTTCTTCCGTGCGACCTTCAGCCACAATGATTAATTGCCAGGAGAGAGTTGCTTGTCAGTTAGCCTCTGATCTTTGTGCCTTGTGCCCAAACCATCTGCTAAGAGGCAAGAGATCCTGTTTGTCTTACTATAACGGCCTTTATACCCATTTATGTCATGGTAAAGGGGAACTGCCATGGCGCGGCCTGCTGCTCTCAGTGGCTAGACATTGCTCCTGTTTGGCGCCCATTTGCCATCTGTGTGTACCATACAGATATTGTCTGGCAGAAAGAATGTTATTATTGTGATTGTATGTCCCCACAACTCTTGGGCCTTACAAAGTGAGCTCTCATTGAAGGACATGTTAAGGGAAGAGATATAAACAGTCATTAACTTGATATATGCATATTTGAATTGAACTTACGCAGTGTCCACTGATACAGCAAGTGAAAGTAAACCAGTGCAAGGCTCCCTCAGTCACAGTGATCTTCAAATGATCTGTAAGATAGTCAAGCATGTTTCTTCCCCAGGCTTTTCCTTAAATTTACCCCCCTTTTTCCTTTGCAGTCTGGTAATGGGGGTTTGCTTATTTTCAGCTTTGAACTACTCATCATCATGCCTTTCATTTTAGATAAACATGCTCTTACTAAGGCACCTTCCCTCTTTGAAAAGAATGTTCAGAATGAAATGATGGTTTAGTCCCAGCAGGGGTGTGGGCAATGTTTGCATAAGTCCTATTGTGAAAAAAGCTATTTAATTGGGCTCCAGTTTTAGAGAAGGTGAGCTTCATCACCCTCCCTGTCCCCCATTTTTAAATTCTGTATACCATAACCTAAGCCAGTTGCACTGCCCATTGACTTTGTCATTACACTCTGGCTGAAATAGTGACAACAGGTTGCCTCTGAAAGAGGGTAACAGCAGGTGACTGGTGTGTCTAACATTGTCTCTTTGGACCCCTTTTTAGTTGACTGCCTAGACCCAACATGCTCAGGGCGAGGGGTATGTGTCCAGGGAGAGTGCCACTGCTTTGTGGGGTGGGGAGGGCCAGGATGTGAGAGCCCCAGGGCCTCCTGCATGGACCAGTGCTCTGGACACGGAGCTTTCCTGGCAGACACCGGAACCTGCAGCTGTGATCCCAACTGGACAGGCCATGACTGTTCTACAGGTGAGTACTTCCCTCAAATGAGAGAAAACATTGGCAGAATTCCTCTCCACTGGCTGGTGCTCATTTAGCTCTAATTACTAAGCAGAAAACCAGCAGTTTATTCACAGAAAATATTGCATAGGTAAAATTAAAGAATATGTTTTTTTTTTGCAGGATAGGAACAACATTTGTCATCATCTTAGGTGCTTATGAAAGTAGCAGTTTCTTAAAGAAGAATGATTATAGAGTACTCTGTAGAGAACAAATCATAATTTCACTATGACGTTAGTAAGTAGATATAATGCAGCAGTTGAAGATTTTACAGTTGTATCGCAACGATATTATAGCAAAGTTTCTCAGTTATGTCATCTCTAATTGTTATCACTTTTCAACTCCTGACAAATAGTCAGCACAATTAGTCAATATTTTACACTATCCAATATGATTTCTTACCCTTCAGTATTTGCAGCTTTATCTTAATACCTCACAACTGGCAAAAGCATGTAATAACCTTGAATCTGCTGTCAGTTCATCTCTGATAAAATCTTTGCCTTTTTGTCAGAATTTATTTCACAGCTTGATTCAGTATAGCTTTGGTAATTACTAGGCTTCTCACAGAAGTAAACATTTCTGATGATGTTAAAAGAAAATGGTTCACATAAAAGCCTCAATTATTCACATCATTGATCAGTTGGAAGTCCACAGCTAGCAATCAAACTCTGGTTGATTTTGCTCTGAATTTATTTTGTTTACGAATGGTTTCATCCTCAATCTGCACATGCTTAGCTGGCAGCCAAGGAAAAGAGGGGAATGCATAGCAGGGATGTTGTCAGAGGCGTGATCTAATGCAAGCTAATGCTCTTTCTTGAGTTCAGGATTTCTTCATGTTGGCACAAGGCTCACAGCTGATGATAACTTTTTCTGCTCCGGAGAATTGTTCCCATTGTGTTCATTTTGTCCATGGGGAATGTTCTCTGGTAGTCAAGAATATGCTGAACATAAGATACAGTTTTACAGTCAGAATATACCTTCTCCAGTCTCTATGGATGAAAAAAAAAGTTTTGCGAAATTTAGCTTCAGCTCTGACAGCAGCCCTCCTGCTCACATTTGCCAAAGTATTTTACTGAAAAAACTCAGTGAACTCAGTGGTAGATTATTAAAGAGCTGTCAAATGTGGGTATCTAACATAACTGACTTGCAGTGTTGGCAGACACAAAGGTGGGTTCTTTTTACTGTAAAGCCAGCTGAGGAGTTTCACAATTTTCCACACATACAAATGCTCACATGACACTCTTTTTATGTTTTAAGGTTATTCTCTGGCAGATTAAAGCTTCAGATAGCTCTGGTTGAACAGGGCTCTGATGTGTTGATAATCAGTACATCAGCTCTGTTTTGTAGAGGCTGATACAGTTGCAGCCTGCAGCTGCCTTCATTTACAACAACAACATAATTTGTATTCTTGCAGAATATTTCTGAAATGAGAGTTTTAGTCTGGCAGTATCTCTGATCCACGAATCCCTTTATATTCCAAGCAGACACAATGACCTATTAGGTAATCCCCGGGATTTTGAGGGAAATGGGCAGTTAGTCTGAGTCTGCCTCGGAAAGAAAGAGCTCTGTAAATGATGATGAGTTGGCTCTTTATCCTCCTTTATCCTGTTCATTGTAGAGCTTTCTGTGGTCTAATACAACACTAAGCTCGGTGGTGTGGTAGTATAGTTAGTAGCCTATAACCTTGGAGTCTGGGGCAAGAAAAAGATGGAAAGCTTTCAATATATCTTTCAAGATTCTTTAATCCCCCCACCCCAATACTTTTAAGTCACAAACTCATTTTCTCATGTGGCTTTGGAACAGTACAACCTGGGTGTGCACAGTTGGTTGTAATGCTGTTACCAGCCATAAAACAATGCCTGAGGTTTTATGTCCTTTAATATGTGTGTTTTTATGCCATTTTTGCCATTCTCCCACCCAGAGGAAAGTTTGTTTACACAATCCTTTAGTGCAAATGGTAACGGCCATCATGGGGATGGGGGTATTTCTCACTGTGGACTCCTCTGGCCACGGATAATGAGGGTTTGCCTGCAGGCTGTAATTGCATCTTTATCACGTTAAAGGTTTCTCCTTTGTTCCAAGTGAACAGTTGTCTCACCGTCAGTTTGAGTCCATTTTCTCCGACCTCTTTGTGTTCCTGGTGGGGTCAGTTTTACATTTTATTTCAATAAATGTGCTAATGAGATCACTCAAGATGTTTATTATGTTCATTAACACCTCCTATTCATCACTGTTAGAGGATGTTATAAGATGTAGAAGGCATAGTTCCTTAATAGTTATTTGAAAATAATTGACAAGCAGACCACTGAATACCAGTCAGATATATTGTGTTTGCATGTGTAAAGGTTGTTCTCTGTGTGTATTCGTACATGTTTTTGATAACTCTTGGGTACCTTTTCCAGCATAAGCACTAACCTTTTTGGGACCAGTGGTCCTCCTAGGGACTAAAGCCTGGTCCTAATGAGGCAAGATGTTATTTCTGAGGTCTTGGTTAATGTTAGGGATGAGGTGTGAATTAGAGGTTAGGTGAAGGTTAGGTATGAGTCAGTCAGGGTTAGGGTTAAGGTGTTGATGCTATCTCTGAATAAGGTCAATATCTTAACTGGGATTAAGGATTCAGGTTGGGATTATCTTTAGGTCTGGGTTACGTTAAGGGTTGGGATTAGACATTTAGTTGTGATGAGTAAGGTTTGGCCATGGGGCTAGGCAATGCATTATATCAAAGAGTGTCCTCACATAGATAGAGGTTGAGATGTGTGTGTGCATCTGTGTTTGAGTAGTCGTAAGGGGCACTGATATAAATGCTCCCATCATACTGTACCACTAAATCAAGAGTCAGATGTAAAATTAGTATTTGCATAGTTTGCATAACAAAGTGCTGAGCTGTAATTAGCAGGAGAGAGTGATTTTTAAAAAGCTTTTTAAGCTGGTAATGTCGTATTATGGTTTGTGGGTGAAAATACCCCTCAAATTTAATTTGTAGCACTGACAAAATAGGCACTGTAAAGGCAGTAATTGACTTATTAAAAGATTTTACCTCCAGTTTGGTCCCCTGTGGTCATATTTGAATTGGCATGGCTAATAAGCTAGGAATACATCGCCATTGTTCCTCGTTGCCCATACCACTAAGCCTCTTTTATAACAGAATGGTTAATAAAGAGGTTAACATTTCAATGAGATTCATAAGTAATCTGTCAGTGTTTAATTTCTTTGAGCCTTGGTCTTGTCATACTCTCCCCCGAGTTCATGAGACGAGAGTAATGTCCCAGGCTCTATCACAGCCTGTCAGGGAGGTCTTTCAGCTGCCACACAATAGCACCAGCCAAGCTTTACTGTGTCTCTCAGTCTCCTTCATGAATGTACTTCTTCCTCTGCTACACTGCACTTAGGTAGAATTAAAAACAGCATATTGACATATTATGCCTTGAATCATTCTGCTGAGCCTTACCTCCCGCCTGCAGCCCACACTGAAATATGTGGCAAAGCTGCACACTGCACGCACAACAACGGAAAAATACATTTACTCTACTGAAAATGATAGAACTGATATTGTTGTGATTCCTACAAGAAGTTCCAGCTGTGTATTTTTTCGTCTTTACCTCCTTTGTGACAGAAAGAGTTGAATTTACAAAGAGAGGAGGCAAGAAGAAGAATAAGTCTGCTAAGGCCACTACAATCCATGTCTTTTCTTTGTAATGGACTTATTAGATTTGTATTGTCAAAAAGGATTCCCCTTTATGAGGTGCAGGAATTTCTTTTCAGCTGCCATCAGACAAGGTAGTGGAGCGTGGCCGTCTTTCCTTGACAATAACTCCTGGATTTGTCTTTTCTTCACCCTTGTTGCCTTGTCCCGTCACCGCCTTGTCTTCCCTTTCCATCCCACTTCTACCCCCTCCTTCCTTTCTGTCTGTCTTCCCCTACTCTCTTTTTTTGTCTTTTTCTGTGTCCCTGTCTCCCACAGAGATTTGTGCAGCGGACTGTGGTGGCCATGGAATTTGTGTGTCGGGCACCTGTCGCTGTGACGACGGCTGGATGGGCACTGGGTGTGACCAGAGGGCGTGTCACCCTCGCTGCAACGAACATGGCACTTGCAGGGACGGCAAATGTGAATGCAGTCCGGGTTGGAACGGAGAACACTGCACTATTGGTAGGATGGGAAGAGGTTTTACTTTGGGGTGGGGGACTGTGTGCGTCAATGTGTGTGTATGTCTGTGTGTATGGGAGGGGTTTTTGGGGGGCCAACAAAGGCGTAGGTTGTCTGTGTGCCTGCGTGTGTATGAGGCGCTGGGTGTGAGGGGAAGGGTCCAGTTGGAGAAGAGAGGGAAAAGCATGCTTAATTGAATTTGTGCAACTCGGTAAAGCATGAACAGGTTTACTCAAGGATCTGAGGCTTGCCTTCATGCATTTTAATGTGGGAATGTGCTAAGGTGTCCTTTCATTTTACTCACCCTTTTCCTCATCTCTTTCTTTTCCCCCTTTCCATTTACTATTAATTTCAAATGCTTACATGTGAGTCATTGTGAGTAGGTCAACCACCACTTTTAGCTTTGTATTTATACAAACAATTGTTCTTCTGCAAACGTTGGTAAAAGTTAAGTTTCCAAGACCTTGACTGAATGTCAAGAGCTTTCTTGAAAACGTCAATTCACTTAAACCTAGTTTAAGTTTTAAACCAAAGTTTGACTGAGTTTTCATTGTATTGCCAGACAGTAAAGTTGTTTATTACTGTGTGTTTTGTAGCAGGTTTGATAATCCTTTAGCAGAGTATGCCAGCAGGGGCTCAATGGTTGATAATGTTGCCTCTTTTTATTTTTCTTAAATCTTTCACACAGAGACTAGTTAAGAGATATGAGACAAATTGACTCCATATATTGGGTGACATATTCGTTGTCAGTATTTCCTTGAAGGAACGAGAGTCTCTGCTAATATGTAAATACTAGCAACAACAGATGTAGCCAAGCTGTTATCATAGGTAAGCAGTAGTTGACTCCTGTTTTTGACATCTCTCCTGTGTTTGAAATGACCGCTACCAAAAGGACAGCATGTAGATATTTTTGAGTTGTGGTAATGGATGTTCTGAGGTTTGACAGTTTCTTTGTTAAAATGTAACATGAGCTCATTGAGATGAGTATTTTGATGTAGTTATCGTCATGATATTTGATTGTCTGGACTGTCAAACCTCCTCTGGACATCAGAAGGGACCTTCCAGAGGACATGCTATGCGATGCCTGCTTTGCAAGACTGCAACTTTGCCATTCTGTTCCTCTTCTTCTTCTCCTCCTCTCAATTCTTTTAAGTCAAGCAGTGTACATGCATACATTTTGAGATATTGTTGTTTTATTTGAGTATACCTTGTTTTCCTCTGTATTTTAGGGGGAAATATTTTAATTCCACATTTACTTGAATGTTGTAGTTGACGTTAATATTTTGCAAAGAGAAAATGTGGTGTCATAAAATTTGATGCTTATTTGATTCTTTTAGATAAAATTATCCCAAATAATATAATAATTAAAAAAAAATCTCCAAATCAACCAGCATTGTGTAAATGAAATTTTTTACGAGTCAATGTGTAGTAGCAATAGATCCAACGTTTCTTTGTTGACAGTTCAAGCCTAACATGGTAACTCCTCCATTATCATTCTGTTATCCCAGTTCTCAACAAGCATCACAGAGAAAGTGGGAACACAATAGTCGTTTCTTGCACCTCTGCCAAAGAATTTCAATGAACAGAATTTTGCAACAAATTCAATAGAGAGATTCAGAATGCCCTATAGGTGAAAGCTTTGTTACATATTCAAATAGATAAAGATAATTTTTTTTCTCATGCATAGCTTGAAGCAGAGTTGCCTGAGTGCAGAGCCTTGACTCAGTCTGTGAATGTTTTATATGCTGGCCTTACATTATTGATGGGCCTTTTATAAGTGCCATATTGAGATCCCCACTCCCTCGACAAGAATATTCCTCAGTGTCGTCCATTAAGAAGCCAAAGATCTCAATTTAAATCAATTTTCATTATTGAGAGCTCTGCGTTGGCCCCAAGCCCTATGCTGTGGAGCACAGGAAGTTTCGATATGGCCCCGCCATTGCCAAAGCCTCTGGTGACCTTATTGTCTATAGAGGTGTTTGAAGATTAAAAGTGCTTTTTCGTTGGACATCCTGACCTCCTGTCTGATATTGCTTGAGAGATTTAAGGGTGGTAATATGTGCATCAATCACGTTGCTTTTGACATACTCCCCTGAGATATTCTGCCGATCCTGGCAGTTGATAAATGGGGACAGATTGAAATGTTCTTTCTGAACATATCACTTTTTTACTCACTCTCTCTCTCTCTCGCTCTCTCTCTCTCTCTCGCTCTTTTATTTATTTCTCTCTCTCGTTCTCTTTCTTGTTGTTCCACCCCGATGTCTTTTTTCCGTCTCCATCCCTCCCCTCTGTGTTCGATTGTATTTGTTGTGTTGCTTGTAATGCATGATTTCGCTTTATGACTGCATTTTTCCTTTTTTTTTTTAAATTTTTTTTTTATTTACCTTTTGTAATGTAAACTAACACCTTGCCTTGCTGTCTTGTCATGGAAGTGGCACTGTTCAAACCTCCCTTATATGTCCTGTCTTTTATCTCCCAAGCTCACTATCTGGATAAGGTAGTGAAAGGTATGGCATTCCTCCTTCCTTCTATTTTGCCCTCCTTCCATTGTAACTCCAGCCAGCATTAACAAATCATGCACACACACCATGCTCTTCCCCTACATTGACATATGCAAACACAATGCACCTCCTGTTGCCCTAAACAAGTCATTCTAAAGATCTCCACCTTCCATCAACTTTTTGCCATATTGTCACACAGTAATCTCCACTTAGCACTTTCGCACCTGGTGAGTCAAGTTGTGCTGCTTTCTTTACGTGTTGGATTTGTGGTGTGTGTGTAAGTGTGTGTGTGTGTGTGTGTGTGTGTAAGTGTGTGTGTGCAGCCTTGCTTTCTCAATAGTGAGATGTTGGGAAAGGGGCTTCATAACCTGTGCCATGCATTATGGATGAGTGTGCAGCTGTGAGCAGGGCCTGATAGGTGCTGAGGCCGCATCCTATCTAATTAAAAGAGTTCATGGTCTGGTTGGTGCAGGGCAAGCAGGGGGTGGAGGCTCTGCAACAGCCCTGCCTCTCTGCTTCCAGTACCCTCTTTCACTCTCACTGTGTCCTTGGTAATGGACCACCTGGCATGACAGCGGCTGCCAGAGGAGTCCTTCGAACACTTGCACCCTCACGTTTGGAGCTGTTACAGGCAGACTTGGGCAGAGCTCAGCAGGGGCTCCTCTCTGAAAGCACTGCCAATTAAGTTGAACTGGTGCCAACAGAGAGCGGATCTTTATTTATCCTTGCAATAAACATTCAGGCCTTACTAATCATCTGTCTCCACTGGTCTAACCAGAGTTGTTTTGTCCATTTGCTCAATAAAAGGGCGACTAATGCCCAAATATGTTTAGGAGGCAGGATGCCTTCTAATGGCACTGGCCTTCAACAGTGAGTTTCTTCTTCAGAGAAATAGAGTCTGGATTATTTCTTTTTCTTAAATGTTTTAATGCTCTGCAATTTAGTCCCCAATATTCAAATAGTCCGTGTGCCAGTGGATTCTTTTGTTGTTCACCTGTATTTCAACAAATCCCCATGTTTTTACTCTACAGTATATGAACAAGTATAAATGAATAGCTGCAATTGAGAAGGCAGAATTGCAAGTTGCTCTTGCAATGTTTCATAATTTGTTCTTGAAGAGGCAGTCAACATGACTAAAAGCCTCATTATATTTTAACATTTCACTCATATAACTATATGAATATTATAAAATGGCTTTCTGTATTGTAAGGACATCAGATCAGAAAAGGCCTTTTGTTTTTTAAATCACCAATTATAAGGCATAAATGTGCAATAACATGTATAAATCTGGACTGTTCCTTGGGTCCCAATTTTATTATAACTTGTAACATGATACTTATGCTCTGTTGGCACAACTAAAATGCAGCTGATGCATTACTCAGCTAAACATGTGATCTACAATACCCCTCTCCTCCTCATGCTGCTTCTACCTTTATCTTCCTATTACTGATCTCTGTTTTTTACTCATCACAGTTTTTTCCTTCAGCTGATCTTTCTCCCTTTAATAAATGTCTCCCATTCACTGTGCCCGTCTCTCTTCCTTCTTTCTTGCCCTCTCCTTCTCTCTTTGTGATGTAAGAAACAAAGGCAGCTGCCCCAGTCTCTCTAGTTGATAAAATGGGTCAGCCTAGCATTCTCTCTATCTTTGTTAACAACACAAAGTGTGAGAGACTTGTGTGTTTGATGTCCTGAGATGTTACCCTCTGCCTCTGCTTCAGTGAGGGTATAGGAATTATAAGGTACCAGATAAATTCCAAACAGCCCCAGAAAAATGGGTGAGATGATCCTCTGATCTATGCCCCTGTGAAGGCCTATCCAGAGCGAAACACAGGACTGTTTTACCTGTCGTTCTTTTCCAGCCTGCTTTTAGCTCCCTGTGGGTCACGTGCCCAGGAACAGGAGTTAGTGCAAGCAAAGTCCTCCCCTGCACAATGATATTGAGCTCAGCTTTATCCACTTCCTACTATTTTATTTTGCATTCTGCTTCTGTTAATGACAGAACAACACACTTTCCCTGAAGGGATAATCTTAATGATTTGTAAGAAGAGTCTGGGGACAACTTATAAAAAAAAAGAACAAGTCCTGATGTAGATCTTTTTTCAATAACTAATGCAGTTTTGATGCAGCTCATTCTTTTTTGCAGACGACAGCAGCAGTAATGCTATAATCGTCATGATGGTCACATTCGAAAATCACATAAAAACGGATCCAATTATGTGCAAGACTGCCAGCATGTACACCACTGCTCTCATTACCCAGCTGTAGTAGCATAGATACAGAAGGCCAATCTACTGTAGTAATGAGTGAATATTGATTTAGAAGATCCCTCTTATCTGATTTTACTGCAAAGGGATATTAGAAGCTTCACAAAAGGTGTATCATATTAATCAACTTCAGCTGAGGGTCATTATAGCCACTTTCACCCATTTAAAACCTTGAAATGACTTTTGCCTATTGCCACCAGAGAAATATTAACAACAATTCATTGTCATCAACAAGCTACATTGTTGTCATTGTTTTATTGTGGGAGCTAGTTCACAAAGAATATACAGTTTTTGTGTGTTTCCCATTAAACCTATTTAATTTGATATTCTGTGCCGACCTCTGTCTTTGTCCTTTTTTGTTACACAGAGGGCTGTCCTGGTTTGTGCAATGGAAATGGTAGGTGCACTCTGGGTAACAATGGCTGGTACTGTGTGTGCCAGCTGGGCTGGAGGGGCACTGGCTGTGACACCTCTATGGAAACTGCCTGCAGTGATGTCAAGGACAACGATGGAGGTAAAATCACAAAGAACACACAACAATACCTTATGACACTGGCAAAGCATCAGCAGGGACTCTTAACTAGACATGATTTCACTATAGAATTAACCACCTTTGTGCTTGAGCGTATACTGTGTCTGCATTATGCTTTCCAGGCTCAGTTGTACTCTTATGCAGGTGAGGATGAGGAATTGCTTTCAGTCAATCACCTGTACAAGAGGTTTTTTATTAAAAAGCAGACTAGCTGGCCTGAAGCCCCAAGCATGCGTTGGCCCCAGGGAGAAGTCCCTGCTCTGCCCCCTAACTAGCCCCAAGCAGAGCCAGGCACACACAGAGCCAGCCAGGAGGCTGCACCACTCTTAAGGCCAAGTGGGAGACGTGACTTCCTTTCTTCCAGCCCTCATTCTTGGCTTCAGCTATGCACTAGCATCCCTTATTTATGCAGGGGCTGTTTGTCTCCCCATCACTGTGCAGGGACCACAGGGCAGTGGCAAAGACTGGGTGCTGCTGGGGATTTGACTGACTCCTGACAGCAGGGTTTATTTTTATCACCCATCTGGCCAGATAGGCCCCTGAAAGCAAAGGGTAGGGAGTCCGATGACCCACTTCAGCAAAGTAAAGTGCATTGCACAGCAGCTCTCTCTGTCTTGTTTTATTTCATTGAAATTACAGAAAGAGAACCACAAGCATTGCTGGAGGTGTTTGAATTATCTCCAGGATGAGATATACATGACATTGCTTCAGACCTGTCATAAAACAGCAGTCAAAATGAATAATTCCCCAATGACTCAAATGCATATGCTTAAGTACTTATGCTTATGCAATTCCAGCTGTATGTTCAGGTAGTTGTTAAATGAGAGCATGCATGTGTGGCTTGTTTGACCTCGTCAGATGGCCTGGTGGACTGCATGGATCCAGACTGCTGTATGCAGGCGACCTGTCACACCACCTCTCTGTGTATGGGCTCCCCGGACCCCCTGGACATCATCCAGGAGACACAGATGTCCTCTGCGCAGAGCAACCTGCAGACTTTTTATGACCGGGTACGCTTCCTGGTGGGGAGAGACAGCACCCACATCATCCCTGGAGCCAATCCCTTCGATGGAAAGTGAGTGACTTGTGACCAGACACCATTCAGTGTGACGTTCTGTAAACAGATGAAAGCTATGATTTTCTTGGGAAGGGATTTTTGACATCAATATTAAATTGAATTTGAATTTTATTTCTACAGTATCATTGGTCTTTCATGCTTCAGTTTCTTGTGATATCATACTTCACTTGAGTCAGTTAAATTAGTAATTGCTGGATTTAATATGTTTCACATTTTAATTTGGTTGCTCAGGATGCTTGACTTTGATTGTATACACAGTTGTGCAGCCCTGCTCATTTCCATTAGATTTAACAGTGATCCAGTTTGAATTTGCATTATAGCTAACCTCACAAGTAATGAGTTTTCAGGTGCAAGCACAAATCAATCGATGGCTTTCATTATTGATATAGGCCAGTGCAATCACAAAACATGGTTATTGCACTGACAGATCTGCACTGACAGATCTGCTTTTTTTTTTTAACCCAGACCATAATGTCTGTGTGAGGGACTTCACTATAGGCAGCAAGGGCTGAAATGGGCAGGGACTGGTGGCACGCAGGAGCATGATGGACAGATGATGATGGACAAACATAGAATGTGGCAGAAAGCAAGGAGCATTCCCTGGCAAGAAAGGCATCTCATATTCATGTATTGTGATTACTCTTACTGTAATCCATCTGAGGCCCACTCCCAGAGGCAGAGCTCACGACACCTTAGCCATGGAATCTGAGATGCTTTCATATCAGACAGGATGGCTGTCAAAGTCCCATAAGACTCCCCTGCCTCTCTTTGCCTTTGTCTCCTTCTCTTTTCATCTTTAATCGCTCATGAGGCTGTGTCACCTTATTTGCATCCCACTTGCTCATAGATCTCTCTCATCTTGGCTTATTGTACTAGTGTGAAACAAACGGAACCATATAGTGAATAAAATAAATTGAGATTATTTCAAATTTTCTCTTGCTGGTAATAAGATTTTAGAGAATGGTGTCAAAAACAGCAGGCAAATCAAAACAAACTTCACAGCATGGAGTTGTTATTTCAGGCTTTTTTACCATTATTTTTTCAAGATGATGGCAGAAGGTTGTGGTTTCAGACGTCACTATTTTTAGTCCAGCAGAGCTGTTGCTTTGAACTTGAAGGGAAAATCAATTTCAAAGTGTCCCTGCTCCAGTAGGATCATTTCCTTTTAGTATGATTTGCAACACAACACGTCTTAGTATTGGTTTCTTGTTGAGATGTGCATATAATGTGGTGTTTGCTAACCTTATGCTGTCCATCTCAGCGTTTGCAGTAAAACATGTTTTTGTCTCCTTGCTGTCCATATACAGCATGTTGCCTTAGTTATTTGTCTGTATACAACCAGACGTCAGTAGTCACTCAGTTTGGAGTTACAAAAGGAAAAAAAAATCAATAAATCAACTTTCATTGAATTCATACTCTACTCTCTTTTTGAACTTTTAGTGGTTGTGTCAGCCAATACTTGAGAAAAGCACTTGTAACACACTTTGTGACATTTTCCCTCATTGACATTTTTCTGGCTTTCAAGAACCACTCAACATTTTGCAGTCCTTCACTGGACAGAGGAAGAGGCGTAGAGAGTTGAGTAATACTCTTGTCTCTCTCACAAGAAGATGCAGCCATAAATAAGTAAAATCAAGAATCCAGAGATGAGCTGCAAGAGATTGGAGGCCCTGGCTCACCTAAAAATATCAGTGTTAATCTATTATTCATGCTTGGTATTCATTCCCCACCCACTGACAGATATGAGCGGTTATGACAGGAGGCTCTAGGCTTCAGATGAGCCTTACAGGCATGGTCTTAGCATCTTCCTGATACGCCTGCCCTGGTCACCTGATCATCTCGCTATTGATCCACTAACCACTTCCTCATGCAAGTAGACATGTTGGAGTGCTATTTCTGATGTTTCCCACCACAAAAAGCTGCAAAGGTGCCACTGAATAAAGCATTTGCCACTGCATAAAATGTCTTGACTCTCTACCATGACATACAATACAAGAGACTGCCAAGGCCCAGCAATGGATGCTGACTAGAATAGTAAACAGAGACTTTGTCCATGGAACAATGTGGGCAAAGATTGATAGCTGGCTTATAATAGCAAGGCAGAAGCCATTCGCTTCATTTACAGGCTTGCGCTTTTATTATTCTATTTATAACTTTTATTAGCGTTAGACCATTAATGTCAGAAAATCTCTTGTTTGCTGTTTTCTCACTGTGCACCATCCCTTTTATCAGCATTATATATTTGGAGAGCTAAAAATTTACCTTGATGTCTCTTCATTTTACACTTACACAGTGTGCTGGGTAACATATACTGGCAGGGAAAGAGAAGGCTGCAGTGACATGCTTGCATTTGCAGCAGGGTTTACCCTATAATCAAGTCATTTGCGTGGGTAATGATGTTTTTGTTGCTTCTGTGCTGATGGTACCATTTATTAGCCTAGCTCATTGAAAGTTCTCTATACTTAAGTCTGCCATGCATTTTTTATTTTGTCTAAAATACTGCTGAGCAGTGTAGTTTCCTCACAATTACATGCTAGTAAAGGGGCTATTTTCCAATTTTGTGACAAATTTGTTCTGTGTAACTGCTGAATGTCCCTAATAACTATGTAAAAAAAAAAAAAAAAAATTTCCACCAGTGGTTTCTTCAGTTTCATTAACAGTCATTTGTGATACACACTCAGCTTAATATAAAAGTAGATTTTCTTTCCTGAATTTCTGCTGTAATTATCACCATACCATATCCAAAAATCATAATCTAACAGCAACCATCATTCATGCTTCACTTGTCAAATTTGATTCTGAATTTCTTCCACTTCGGACATCAAATGAAGATTTTGTTCAAAACTGCTCGGTGCAAGTTTATTTGTTTCATGTGTGGCAAAAATCGATGGCAAAAAACCCACCAAGACTTGACTAGACTAAGTCTTGTTATCCATGACACTCCCTCTCCCTGTTAAAAGAACCTGCTGAGTTCTTGGGCCTCACCTGTTTATTTGTCCTCACTTTGCCCTCTGTTTACATGATGTATGATAAAGTGGAGGCTGGAGATATAGTGAAGTCACTTTCGTCTTTGTGGATCCTGTTGGACGAATGAAATCTCCTACTGAGGGGAAGTTTCTGCAGCGAATGCTTCATGATTCCTCTGCTGCTCTCTCTTTCTGTTGTATTTGATGTCAATATTTAAATCATTTGTCTTGACAGCGAGGAATCATCTCCCCATGTGGTTCACAGAGGCAGGAAGGAGATAGTTCCACTTTCACACCTCCATCTGAAGAAAATGTGGATGATTGCCTCTTCAAACAAGACTCTAAAATAAACTGCTGGCATGAATATTTAATCATAGACAGCCAGGCCAGTGCTGGGTTAACTTTAGTAGTAATTCTATGTAAATGCTTCTAGATATATCTTTGGGTTTCAGCCTAAGGATTCAGAGCAGTATATCCTTGCATGTTTACAGTGTAGTGGTGGACAGCCAAGGTCTTCTGAAGGAGACCCGCCCTAATTAACATAAAACTGGGTTCCTGGGGACCAGGATAGTGTGGGGTGAATGATCTTGCCTCTGGTAAGGACATGTTGAGGGCAGCTACTAACACGCTAGTGTTAATTGTTTCCAGTGCATGGCAGTGTTTAAGACCCAAATGTATTAAAAATAGCCATGGTCTAATGAAGATGTGGCAGTAAGGCATTTGTTAGGGGACCGATTTTTGCAAACGACTACAGAAACAACAGCTGACCATGAGTTGGGCCTCGCTAATGACGAGGGCAGAACTCAACAAGGGAGATGTGATACAGCAAGGTCTGAACTCATCAGTTCAGTGAGATTAGGAGTTGAATTTGGATGACTTCCCACTATTGATTGGTAGGGACTGATGATCAGATCTAATTTATGCAGCTTCTGGAGACTTGATGTCAGTCTGGAAATCTGTTGAGGTCTTGATAACCAGCCAAGCAAGTCTTGCAATCTGCAGTCCTATTTCCCTCTCTTGCATTCCATAATGGAAAAGATAAATCCTCTTTTTTTAATTAGAGCAAAAGCAAAGTAAAGCTTCCTTATCTCATTATCCTGCCATTCTGGATAGAAAAACCCTTAGAGACAAGCTAGGAGGTGTTAGTTTGTTCTGTTATGGCTGTTTGCTTTTATTGTGTACAGTATTTCCTTTTGATAACCATATTTACTTACCATACTGCTTTTTTGCACTTAAGTATTCTTGGTTAATTTAAGCTACTGTGAGGAAAAGATGCTATGCTTTTTATTTATATATTGTGTGCATCAAAATACCAATAGCTACACATGTTCAATCCACTCCAGTCTGTTTTTGTCAGACTTAAAATGCTCAGTTTATTGACATTAAGTCAGAGAGGCATTGATTCATCTCTGCATTATTTTTTTATTTTCTGGTAACGTTAGTGTTATTTCCACGTTTTATCAATCGCAATTGTTTTATCTATCGCAATCACAAAAATTCTATTGCAATCGCATATGTGAGGTGAGCAGCCTACATTATAAACAGAGCAATGTAAAGTAATGCAGTGCCACCTCTAATTAACAGGATTTATTATACAACTATTTATTTTGTTTTGGCTTGTACACAATTAGTTTCATTCTAACAATTTTGGTCCATCTCTTTCCCATACAGTCATGCCTGTGTCATTCGTGGACAAGTTGTGACCTCAGATGGAACACCATTGGTTGGAGTCAATATCAGTTTCATTAGCAACCCATCCTATGGTTACACAATTACCAGGCAGGATGGAAGGTAAGAGCACCAACACACGCACACACACACACACACACACACACACACACACACACACACACACACACACATGCAAGCAGAAATGATTAATGGAGATGTCTCTAACTGCAACCTAAATGTGTGGTACAGAGATGTGACAATGATATTTATATTATTGTCAAATGCTGTTGTTTAGTTATGCTGAATTCTAATGATGGCAGGAAAAAAACACAGTTGCCACTGCAAACTGTGCTTCCATTGATCTGCTTTGTGCTTTCATTTGGTCCAATTTCGGCGTTCTCGGCTCAATTCCCAAAGAAATCAAACAAAGCCCTTCTGGTACACTCATAAGTTATGCTTCAGTAGCAGCAGGGGAGGGGAAAGAATAAAATATGCCAATTCAAAGCAGCTCACTGGGGCTATGAAACATAGTGCAGATGGACAGTATTTATTTGACAATGGAGGATTTGGGGAATTAAGTGAGACATTTAAGTTTATGCTCAGACGTGCAATTAATTTGTTTTGCATCTTTCTCATTTCTTGTTGTAGCTTAATGATATTGTATTGTTGTGGGTTAAAAAATAATCCTGACCTAACCTCAATTATTTACGTGGTTGTTTCAAAACCACATCCAAAAAATAATGCATACTAAATGTGCTGATTGACATAAATCATTAACACTCTTCCTCAGACAATTCTACCCTCTGTATCTTCTACCTCTGCAAGAAACTGGTAACCATGTCAATAAACCCATCATCTAGTTTCCTGTTGATTCATTACAATACCAATAGAAGCCTTCTGGAGAGAGAGAAATTGTTGTGGTGAAGTGTTCTTAAAAAAAACAAGTGGGAAAAAGTCTGAGAGTCCTGTGTAGCTCTCTTTGAGCCACTCTGTGCCAGCTGCTTTGGCACCAGGAGAGTTTCTCAGAGAAATGTAGACAAAAAACCTCAGACAGGTTTCACAATGTTTCTGGGAATCAAGGAGAAACACCTGAAAGAAAAACTTTGGGTAATATTGTCTCCATAGCTTCTGTTCTTTACTGGGAACGCTTCTTGGATCAGATTGCACACTCGTACAGTACACACTCTCAACCTCCAATCCCCTGTATCTCTCATAGTAGTCAGTGTTAGTATGGCTTTGTGGCAAGCCAAGCCCCTCTATCATGGCACAGCACGAATTGGTGTTTGCTCTCCAAGCCCCACTTCCTCCTGACACTTTTATCAGTCACTGACACTCTAAAGGCCCACATTTTTGCCGCCAGTTTGATCTTGATCATTCTTGCTTCTGCTCATTCCTTCCATCTTCTTGTCAGTCTTCTCTTCTTCCTAGTTTTATTAGACTCTCTCATCTCCACCTCATCTTCCTCACTTATTTCATCTGCTGTCCGTTCCTTCATGCTCTTCCTCCTCTAATCTCCCACTGCCCTTAAGCCTTTCCTTTCTGGGCACTACTCTTTTACTTATTTCCTGTGCTTTTTTCCTTGAGCCCAGGTCTCATGTCCTTTCCACTGCACTGGCTTCCTTCATCTCTATCCTTTTCCCATTTAAGCGTGTCCCATTTTTCTTATGCATCACTCCGTTTTTTCCTTTGCAAAGCTCTATACTCTTTTCTCCCTTCCAGCATATGTGTAAACACTACTCCATCTCCCAGGTTCCCCTGTAAACATGCCCAGTCTCCTGCAACTCCCCTGCAATCACTGTAAACACACTCAGTGCAGCGTGAAATCAGAAATGCACCTGTTCAGCCACTTAGAAATAGGAAAGCTGTCTCAACTCATTTTTATGATGTGTTCTTTATTGTCTAAGGGCTTAGTTTTTTAAATTACCTTTTCCACTATCTTGAAAAGTTTTCTAGCCTAAACAAAAGAGGTTAGTTTAGTTTCTTTACAGCAGTGTAGCCATTTTCTGACTGGCTGAGCATTGAGACAGACCCATTCCCTTTTATGCTTTTTTCCAATAATGAGTAAATGCTGACATGGATTCCAGCTTATTACATTATTAGGTGTTTGGAGGACCTCTATAGGAGCCAAAATATATATGGGAAATCTAGTATACACTTGGTGACTTGGCTTTTTTTTTTTTTTTTAAATAGCCACCCTAATGACTCAAGATTGGCTACATTTGACATGCACTTATTACTATTAACACTCACTATAATTCATTATTTTATATTTTGATCATACATGAAGTGCCCACCACACCTACCAGCTATCATCTCATACAGCCCTTTTTCAGTTTTAGTTCATTATAAATATACATGAACAAAATGATTGGGTATAATTTGTATGAGGCAGTCCAGGTTCATTGGCAGGGTTAACTCTTTGAGCTTGATGCATTCCCTGAGGGCACAAGCAAGTAAGGCTGTTGGAGGTAGCTTAATAAGTTTTGTCACATGGCTTAAGGCTGTTGTCATGACTGATAACAGCCAGTGAATCCCATCATCGATTGACCACGCTGCCCGTGGGTATCTGTCCAGAAGTGTTTTGAGCATGCATAAGCTGAGCCAGCCAGGTGTCATGCAGACTGACCAGTTACAGCTGCACTGCTAGTGACGGATCACGGCAGCACAAGGTTAGCACTATCACAGCTGCCATCAGCTCCTTAGCCTCCGTAGCGCTGGACAAACTCACTTTCTTCACCATCCAGCCAAGGGCAAAACACCAAGGGCAGAACAAACCTTTGTTTATCACCACAGCCAATCAGATGTTCTCCCTCAAGGGAAGTTAGATTTAGCAGATTCTTTATATAGGATCTTAAACCAAGAGGGAGGTTACCTAGTTTAGAGGCCACCATTTGGACCTGCTTCTTTACCTGTAATTTGGGAAAGATGCTTTCCTGTGTAACGATGAAGCCCTGTCCCAGGAGCTTGCAGGTGAGCAGGTGCTAATTGGCTCTTAGAGAGACGTGACAAGAGCTGCAGAAGTCCAGTGCAGGTGCAGGCATGCTGTTGTCACCATGCAGCACTTAGAGGTGATGAAATCACCTGAGCTCAGCCTGTTTAGTGAGACCCTCTCAGGTCAGTCTAGAGGCAGAGGCCCTTTAATGCAACACTAGATGGGATTGCATTGCAGGGCTTTTAGACTGATGTTGGAGTGGACAGCCTTCGTCTAAAGGATCGATAGAGAAGTGGCGGCTGCCTCCATTCTGCAGCACAAATCTCTCTCTCTCTCTCTTACATATAAATGTGAGCATGGGAGCAGCGCATTACGCACGCACGCACGCACACACACAGGGGTGAAGCAGTTATGTCTGAACTCAAAGCATGCATCTACTATTTTCTTCAAATAAATTCTAGATTATGACACTAATTAAGAGATGTGCTTCTAAGATTGTGATCAAGCATCCTATTGGATTTTCAGCCTGTGTGTGCCTCAAAGATAATGCTAAATAATGAAACAGCATCCTTTCATATCCTTCATTTACTAAAACAAATTTAAAAGAATTTATTACTGTTTGATCTGTTATAACAACACTTAATTAGAAAATGCTCATTATATTTGCAGCAAATCATGGCATGGTTTAATCCTCATCACACTGAGATTACATGCATTGCTGACTGTATTTATGTGAAATACATATTTTGTCTTCACTTTTCATGAAACAACATTCATCGTCTGTGACACTATGCATGTCTGTGTTCCAGTTTTGACTTGGTGACCAATGGGGGCATAGCCATAGCCCTGCACTTTGAGCGCGCTCCATTCATCACCCAGGAGCACACTCTCTGGTTGCCATGGGGACGCTTCTTTGTCATGGATACCATCGTCATGCGGCATGAGGAGAATGACATCCCTAGCTGTGACCTCAGCAGCTTTACCAGGCCCAGCCCTGTAGTGTCCCCAGCTCCACTCACCGCATTTGCTGGCTCCTGCTTTGAAAGGGGGACCGTTGTGCCCGAAATCCAGGTGATTCTCCGCCGCTCACCTTCCTCTCAATGCCCTGCAGGTTGTGAACTACACGGGTCTCTCCTCCAAATGATTCATGCCACACATCTGGGAGAGGCTATGAAGACTATTCATCAAGTACAAGTGTAATAGTAACTCTGGCTCAGGGCAGTCCTGTGATTTTATCTCTCTGGTGTAATTGGTCTCTGGAACTTGGGCGATTTACAATGTGCATTGTACTGTCTCACTGCAGAGTGATGATGATTACCTCACACGCAGAAAACAGCCTTGACATTTTTAATTTCTCCTGGGTTGTAGGCTCCCAGGTTAAGCATACAAGTACCACTAGAAAAAGGATTTGCTTTTATATTTCATGACTGTATATAGTTTGATTTCTGTCTACATGCGTATGTGTCTTGTTGGTACAAGCGCACACGTGTATGGGCTTGAGTGTACAGCTGAATGCGTGGCAACTGTAAGTCTAGCAGACATCTCTGTGCCCTTCTCTAATTACTTTGTCTTCCAGTTTGCTTCACAAGATTTATGGCATATCAGTGAATTTAGTATGCAGTACAGGCTATTTATAGCAGCCTTGCCTTTGCTGTTCCTTGAGCTGTAATCGCACTATACAAGAACATCATCCAAATTATATTTGTCCATATGAAAGAGAATTGTGACCACTTAAACAGACACAGCTACACTGTTAGCATTTAAAAAGAAACAGATGATAAGTGACATGTCCTTTGAGCAGTGTTGCTTTGGGTAGTTGTTTTAATCGTCATTTTGTTATGTACTGTGGAGACAGGTAATGAGAGTTGACTTAATTAGAGCAGCGAGCAGTTTGGAGTCATCCAAACCTGTGCTGCCCCCACTTGATCCTACATATAAACACTTTACAATGAGTGCTGACCTACTCCTGTATTATTAAGAGGTTCCAAGTTCTACCTCAGCTGAAATTTCCTCAAGCTTTAACATTGTCTTTCACCAAACTTACTTTCATACTGTTGGACTGTTCAAGCTCTGAGTCCAAGGGCACTTTTGTGATGCCACTGTTATATAGATTGCAGGGAAGGCTATTGTCCTCATGAAGGACCTGCTATTATTAAATTAGTTATGAAAAATACTCAGTGGAGTACATAATGAAGAAATCCTTCATCGGTTTCTGTCTAATGAATGAGTATAATTGTCTACTAATTGATGTTTGTAATCTTCCCTTCGGGCCAGATATTTGGTTGGAGACTAGGATATGGAAAAATAGGTTTTAGTGGCCACTGACCAATTGACAAATTGATTATCTGCGTAAAAAAAACATAACATAAACTAGCACGTTATTAATCTCACCATAAACCATGAAGAAAATCATTTTCTAATTCTAATCAGTTTACTATTTACAGTTCCTGTCAGCTATCTTAAAGATTTATGTTTTCTTCATGTTATTGATGAACTTTGTTTTTTTGTCCACAGTCCCTCCAGGAGGAAGTAGCTATACCAGGGACAGATATGAAACTCGCCTATTTAAGCAGCAGGACCCCAGGTTACAAGTCAATACTGAGGGTGATCCTCACCCACTCCACAATCCCTTTCAACTTGATGAAGGTTCACCTCATGGTGGCTGTGGAAGGCAGGCTGTTCAGAAAGTGGTTTCCTGCAGCCCCAAACCTCTCGTATGACTTTGTGTGGGACAAGGCTGATGTCTACAGCCAGAAGGTCTATGGCTTGTCTGAAGCTTTTGGTAAGTGAGGAAGTAGATATTGCATATAATGCGTATTTTTACTTCTTTTAACCAGAATACATGTGGTTCACTGATGCTTGCTTTATCGTTTCTGCTTTCTGTAGTATCTGTGGGTTTTGAGTATGAGTCATGTCCAGACCTTATTCTATGGGAGAAGAGGACTGCTGTTCTACAGGGCTACGAAACCACAGCCTCCAAACTGGGAGGATGGACTATAGACAAACACCATGCTTTAAATATCCAGAGTGGTGAGTCAGCTACTAATTCCTATTCTCAGCCATTTCATTCATGCATTAAAACACCTACTTAAAGGTAATTTTATACGGAAAGAAAGAAATCTTCATTTTAACTTTTTATTTATTCCATTGTCAAATTTTAAAATTCAAACAGTGAGATAAATACATTTGGTTTCAGTGCAGCTGTACTTTTTTGAATTTTCTAAGAATTTGTGTCAGCATAATGTAGATCACTATTTTATATTAGTATCAGGAAAATTACACATGTAAGGACATGTACTTAGCTTAATTTACATTGGATACAAACACCCAGTTTATCTAGCAGGTTTATCTTACTTGTATTGTGAAATCTCATAGGGATTCAATACCAGACTTGTGATTTGTTAAGAATGAAATATTTTTTGCTGCAAGCCCTAAGTCTGCCACTCCTTATTGCATTTTATAAGTACCACCATGTCCAGAGCCTTAAATGATGCTTTTAGTGTAACATTGAATTGTTTTCCTGTCTGTAGCCTTTAGAGGCTTTTTCAATACAGCAGTCATAGATAGATCTGACTTTTTTTATTACCGCTGTCCATTTTTAGGTGAGGGGGGTCAATTTTCTTATTGCTAGCAAATTACTCCTGAAAGGCAAGAGGAGGAATGAAGAGAGAAAAACTTTGGACAACACCTGTCACCAGCCCAGTTTCACAGTCTGTTTGTATCTGGAAGGGCTTATCAAAGGGGATGAGGCTTATTTATATGAAAAATGCTCAGAAGGTGGCACTTTGATCTGTCACACTAAACCTGCTGAGTCTGAATGTGATGTCCAGAGGAGGGAGAGAATCTGCTTCTTGCCCACACGTCACCTCTACCCCATCCCCCCGTTGGCACCTCCATGTCTTGTTCATGCCCAGCATTTTTAGAATCATCCCTAATTTAATTGCTATCAGTCTGCTACTCCCAGCAGCAGCAGTACCTAAGATTAAATCATGTCCCAGGAAGGGGATGCTTGGCTGATCTTTTCTGATAGACCAAATGCTGTGCTGCTCAAAGAACTCAGGTCACCAAGTACCATCAGAGGCAGAAAAACTACCACAGTCATGCAGCTGCTGAATTTCAAATGCGATTACACTGATTGGACAGCAGGAACATCTTTACATTTACATATCTGAACATTTTCCAAGAGTAGATTGGCAATACTGCTGGAAACGTAGTGTGCATATGTGTGTAGGTGCATACCTGAGTGCCTGCACATGAGCTGCACTCATGCTGCTCTATTTTTATTCATGCACAAAGCCCGTGGAGGTAGAAAGGCGGGCACAATGCCATTTTAATTGGGGCAAGTCAATTTTTTTGTGATTATGCCTGTGTGTCAATTTTCTATCTCCAAGAGATTCCACTTGTGCAAAGGGATTTTTGGTCTCCAATTTGACGTGACATCTTGCCTGTGTTTCCATCCACTAGGCCCACCTCTCAAGCACGGGCACACAGAGCAATTTTCACATTGGCAGAAATGCACACACACCTGTTCACCAGATTATTATCTGTGTGTTGACTTCCACTTCCTTTCAAATGTGTCATCTAATATACATTTTAAACTGCATTAAGCAATCACTAGGTGCCAGGGATTCGCAGCATTAGAGCATTGTTACCCATCCAGCAGAAACAGGGCAACATGCAGTAATCATTCCGTTTTATTCACAAAACCCTCTGTGCATCTCTACACACCAGACCTCAAATCTGTTCTCCACAGATTCCAAATTGATTTGCAAATTTCTGGAAGTGTAGATGGCAGAATCAGGATGTGTCTTGATCTGCTTCAGAAAATTTGCAACATTTTTAGTGAATCTCCCAACAGTATTTCCTCTGTATATTCAAAAAATCATTTATGTTCTGTAAACAGAATAAATGTGGAGCTATTAGCTAATAAAGAAATGTAAATTGTATAAACAATTTGCAGAAGTGGAGGTAATGCATGCATGTAAGCATAAGTAAATATGACTAATTGGGTGCAACCTTTGTAATTTGTGGTAAAAAGCACTTTCACCAGTTACTAACAATGTTAAAACATTTCATATATTTGTGGTTGTTTACTAAATAATATGAAAATAACATTTGTAAATTAATTGGAAAATAGGTTTTTGTGCATCATTACACATGGACAGGAATTATAGTGCCTCTGAAAATGTAAATTCAACTTGCAATGAGACATCATCTTCCTTTGGTGATACCATAAATTCATTACTGAGCTACTGTATAATTCTACCACTTTGTTGGGTTTTTTTTTTTGGGGGGGGCCTGGATTTTTTCCCCAGCTTATTAGGAAACACTCTGCTGCTTTCAACAATGATTAGAAAACTGTCTGTTGTTCAAGTCCACCTCTTATCAAAATTGCAAAAATTAGCTATGACTAGTTAGCCTAGCCAAGTCTGCAATTGGGTTTTTGCTTGCATCCAATTTTAGGAAAATAGAGCCCACAGTCTGAAAACTGCTCAACCTAAACAGGTTGCAGGTGTTACTTGTTTCTTTCCTTTGCCCTCATCAGGTATTCTTCACATGGGAAATGGGGAGAACGTCTTCATCTCCCAGCAGCCTCCTGTAATCGGCAGTGTGATGGGGAACGGGCGCAGGCGCAGTATCTCCTGCCCCAGCTGCAATGGCCTGGCTGATGGAAACAAGCTGCTGGCCCCCGTGGCTCTAGCTTGTGGCTCAGATGGAAGTCTGTATGTGGGGGACTTCAACTATGTGAGGAGGATTTTCACCACGGGGAATGTCACCAGCGTCCTGGAGCTCAGGTAACGAAGGAGTAGCAGCCTACTAACATTCACTCAGAACCATGAGCTCAGATGGGCTTGCACACAGGTCATAAACCACTGAGGTCGATTGAGATAGACAGAAATGCCCTAAAGGCCCAGGATTGATGGTCCTGCCTCTCTCATCCACCTGTATCAGCTGGAGTTTGGCCCTGATAGAAGCTGAAGAGGATGTAATGGGGTCTTAACAGAAGACGTTTTTGGAGAAGATTAATTTCTTCGTCTGTGTCAGCAAAGACAGTTTTGAGTAGATAAGAAAACTAATGTTTTGTCCTGTTTCTCTTTTAATGAATTCTACTCACTAACAACTAATATTTCCTCTCCTTTCTCTTCCTCTCTCATTTTCTGCTGCTTTTGTCAAACTGACAGAAACAAAGACTTCAGGCATAGGTAAGCTGCACAGCATTTGCCTAAATTAATATAAGAAATGGTACAGTCCACAGACTTGATGTCAAAATGACCTTTTGGGCTAATTTCAAACACGTACTTGTGAGCAGCTCAGAGATCCTCTCTGAAAATACTGACTCATAATTTCCATCTATTCCGAAAACTGTAGATTTAGTGGTTGAGTTAACCTGAATCTCTGGATGCAATGTAATGTGTTTGTATCTGTGTGATTGCAAGGAGAGAATGCAGCTAATTGTTGACTCAGTCGAGGCTGCACTTTTCCTTTATAACGTGAGTCATGTTACATTGTCCAATACACTGCAATTGATGTCATAGCCTCAAACAAAGTATTGAGTAAATCTAATATTGTGCTTTTTAATATATGCCTTTAATTATAATGGTTGTGGCACTGCCCTCTATCAACTAATCTCATCATTTGTAAGAACATGCATTTCACTGGCAGTTTATTAGGTAAACTTTGCTACATCCGTTGCAACCCAACACAATTACACTGCAAGCAAATCTTTTTGAAATGCATCATTTTCAGTTTTTCTTGACAATGTCAGAGAAATGTCAATGTCACTCTAAAGCCTTCAGGAGACTGCAGTTTATGGTACTTTTGTACTGAATTACTGGATATTGAAAAGTAGAAGGTGGCCTAAATATGGTGTGTCACAGAGTAAAATCAACACCTTCCTGACAATGTCAACAGAAAAACTGAATATGATGAAGTGTCATAAAAGCTTTATGTACCAAGCTAGGTGACCCTCCTGAAATGGCAACTCAGTGTAGATTTTATCAGCGGCTTAAGATACAGAGACCTAATTTTCCATGGCAGAAGGCAGCGAGGGGAATCTCTGTCTGCTGTCTTTAGATACCATGTCTCCAGAAAAGGGCTACTGATTGATTTTCTATCAGAGGGTCATGACTTCAGCAGGGGAACATGTAGTCTGAGTAAGGATGAAAAGCCTAGTGATGCTGGTCACTGGCCTCTATTTTCAAGAATGACCACATTAACAAAAGACTCAGGAGCTCTCTATTGCTTTTTCTGTCTCTTTAACTCTCTGTTTTCAGACTTTACATCTCAAATGTTTTGTTCAGTACACACATATATTCTGACTTATACAACCCATATATTCACACGCACTGTTTGGTAGAGCAAGACAAGAGAAATGTTAAAGCTCTGCCTCCTTGGCCGCAGTACTCCAAATGCATTTGCATATTAAAAAGGAGATTTATCCAGGAAAACACAGCATGTGTCTGTGTAAAACGGGTGGCTGCCTCCTGTTCATGTGTGAGCTAGTGATAGTGCTGGGTGGTGGGTGATCTTGCTGTTATGTTCATTGACCCCCCTACTAAGGATGTCCCCATCCACTCTAACCATGCTCCCTCCATTGCCACGCCAGCATGCAGCAAAATCCAATTATCTTCCACAAACTAGATGCTGTCAGTGAATATACTGTAGATGGAGGATATGGCCATAGCTCAAGGTCAGGGAATAACGCGTTATAGTTTCAAACACTATGGGGGTCCAGAACTGTTCTACATGCAACTAAGAGCTGATAAGGTATCAGCCGATTGCAAATGGCAGATAGAATACAAAGCAGAATCCAGTTATTGAGATTGCTACCGACCTACTCTAAGACAGCAGTCCTTTTCTTAAGACAGACGCCCGTACCTGGAATGTACTATAAACTAACATATCAGTCAACCTGGTCTCTGGGCTGACTGTGACATGTGCGCCTGAGGTTGGCTGCCGTGTGCTGTCATCACTGATTCACTGAAGGTCAATTGTCATTTAAAATTATGTACTGGAGTTGACAATTCTACAGACCCACTGGTCTTGTAATCTTGTATTATAAAAATATAAGCTTTGGCACTGTCATGCCAACCACAAGCTGGAAAAAAATCCCTCAAGGTTATAGTTGAAATTCTGTCTTAATCCACTTTGAATGATGTCCTGCTGACAGGTTTCTGCATAATGCTTATCAGGTCTAGCAGAACTGTGTTGTATCCTGCTCTGATAACTCATCTAAACTCATCGTTAAGGTTGTGCTAACTGCCACATTTCTCAACTGGTCATCAATTCCTTGTTTTGTAAGTCCAATACTCAAAAAAGCAAAGATGTTTAATTTACAATGATAGAATTAAATTTCTAACTGGTGAAAACAAAAGATTGTTACATTTGAAAAAGCTGATATATTAGCGCAAATATTTTGGGTTGAAATAATAATTTAAAAAATAATTAATCAATTTGATAGATTAGCCAAAATACAGTTGATGCATTTTCTGACAATCAATTAATCAACTAATATATATGAAGGTGAAAGTGACCTGTCACTGTTTTTCATGTGAGTGACACCTGGAGAGAAAATACCTTTATTGCAAGAACCATTTGTGCCATGTACTGTATGTTTACAAGAGCTTTGACAAGCTACTGCCTAGAACCTCCATTATCCAACAGCGTATAGTGCCATTGTGCTCGTCATGCTTTGATTTTCCAGTAGAAACTCGTGTTTATTAGAAGCAAGCGCAAATTTTTATTGGAAATAATCCTCTCTGTCACTTTATTTGTACAATATGGATTTGTCTACAGTTATCTTTGTTTTCTGACACCTATCCTGACTGAAGTATGCCATTAGATTGCCTGCATCTAGCCACACAGGATTGGCTATATTTGGTTCTTTTGTCTGTCTGTCAGGTTGGGCAAACTCCTGTGGATGTGAAGGATTACTTTGTTGACTGGGTTGGGAGTTTAATGGGATGTTTTTCTGTGCCGGAATCTCTGCCTGATGGATGCATAATGTGTTTGGATTGCAGTATATTCGCATTTCTCTAAAAAAAAAGTCCCAAGGGAAACGGAAAACATACTTGTTTGTAATTCTAGCAATAACCAGGCTGCAGCTACTGTATAGAAACTGTGGTTTCATGTTGTTGTTTTCAGATGATATCACAGAGATTTCATGGGTCAGGAATGAGGTACTAATTAAGATCTATGTCAAAGGATCCAATGGATAAGTCCCCATAGACCTTCATTTCTTATTGTCTGTGTTCCCTTCAACATGACTAATTTTACTATGATTTGAACGAAGGTAGAGATCTGTACTTATACATATCGGGTCTTTTCACATATGTCTAATGTGTGTGTGTCTAACATATATTCAGACAAGTATCCACTCTCCTTTGACAACAGGGATTTTGAACTAAGCTGACTGTATTGTAGATGAGTTCTAAGCTCCACCATTTTGTCATGTTTAATCTCATTCTATTTTTCTTTTTCCATGTCCATGGTTTAAACTGTAATTGTGCCCAATTGACTTGCTAAATGGCTTTTGAATCCATTTTAATTGTGTTACACAATGTTTCTTATTGAAAGCACTGTAGCCCTCTCAGCTTTATTGACCAGAGCGTCATCCTCTCTTTTCTCTTCTCGCAGTAACAGCCCTGCTCATAAGTACTACCTGGCCACCAGTCCTGTGAATGGTGCTGTGTACCTTTCGGACACCAGCAGCAAGAAGGTTTTCAAGGTGAAATCCCTGAATGTTGTGAAAGACGTGGCCAAGAACCTGGAGCTGGTGGCTGGCACTGGTGACCAGTGTCTCCCATACGATGACACTCGCTGTGGGGATGGAGGAAAGGCTGTTGAGGCCACTCTCACTAACCCTAGAGGTAATAAATGGATGTTATTATAATCACCGAAGCATGTAGTGTCTAGTTAGTTGGGGTTTTTTTTTCTCTTTTCTTTCCAAGTAGACAAGTAGTCCCAGAGGCCAGATCAATTTATTCTTCAGCTTTCATGCATTCTTTTCTCCTCATCACTATGTACATAGCTAGCTCCAGTTATTTTAAAACTGAATTTATTTTGTGGTGTAAAGTGTGTTTTCCATGAGTTTTTCCTCTCCTCACTTCCATATTTGGATGATGCATTAGTCATTAGATTACATTCTTACTTGCTGTCCTCCGCTGGGATGAAATTGTGATTCATATGTACTGAAATAACACTCAAGTCCCTCTGAAGTGTGCAACATGTATAGCCCAAGTTTGCATTCAAAATAGAGCATTTTGCTTTAACTGCTCTAGACTAGATTTTCATAGGTGTTTCAATATTGTTTGTCAGAGCCTGATGCAATAAAAAAATGTGCTTATCTAAGGTTAGTATCCTCAGCTTCATTGTAGCTTGAGGCTGAGAGCAAAAGAGAAAGAGATGGCATTGATGGAGATTTAGTTGTAATTGAATCAATTCCTACAGTACTATTCATCTATTTTGATGTTTCTATTGTTTCCCATTATTGATTAAACAAATCAATTCTAGCATTAGTTTTCATTGCCATGATTAGTCTTTAATTTCCAATGTAGCAAATAGCCCTAAATTGTCATTTAGTGGTGCTATGTCCTCACATTAAGTCACAGACAAACAAAATAACTGATGGATATTTTATCCGCAGGCATTACGGTGGATAAGTATGGTGTAATCTTCTTTGTGGATGGGACCATGATTCGCAGGATTGATCAGAATGGTATCATCTCAACTCTTCTGGGCTTCAACGACCTGACCTCTGCCCGACCTCTCAGCTGCGATGCTGTGATGGACATCTCTCAGGTACCCTTCAGACCTGCACAGCCAGCATGTGTTTTCCTATCTTTCGACCTCCACCAGTGTACTTGACTGACCCTGGTCTCCAGGATGCTTACAACTTAATTAGATAGACTTGACAGGAAAAGCAAGGGATACTGAGGAAGACAAAGGCTGATGACTGAAATAGTTAACCTTATTTCAGATCATTTTATGCCACAAGAGAAAATTTTGCAGTAAGGTAGCAAAAAAAGGAATACTTGAAAAAGTATGCAAAAATAAGGAGGACAAGATGAAGTTCTAGTCTGTGCAGTTAACTAGGAGACAGCCTGTGGTATATTTACTCCATCTAGAATACATTAACATTTTAACATGTTGCACCTAATCTTTGCAAAACTTGCACCACTGACCAGAGAAGAGGATGTTAAATTTGTTCAATTAAAGATGGTCTGAATTCACTGAGATGGATTTTATTGGTCCACAAGATTATGAATTCAGGAAAGCAGCTCCAAACACATCTGTGCCAGCCTGCTGAATTATAAAATTTAAATTATCTTATGGTTAACACGTAAATAAAAATGAAAAAAATGAAAATGAGCACTTAATTGGACTCAGTCGAAACTGGGGAAACCCAGAGGAGCTGGAAAAAAATATAGAAGCATACAGAGTATAGAGCCAGGCTGAAACCAGAGCTGGCACTGTAGTCCCAGGAGTTTCCATGTCTGTGTCCACACATCCCCAAATGCACAGGGCCGTTGACCTATAGCTGTAGGGGGATGATGAGGATGACCTATGACCTCTCTCTCTCTCTCTCTCTCTCTCTCTCTCTCTCTCTCTGTCTCCCTCTCTCTGTTGATTCTCTGTTCACTGATGCACGCAAACCCAAATTTACACACACACATATGCACTTATATGTAACAGACAGCTACGCCAGAAAGAACACATCCCCCAGGCAAGGACACTGCACTAAGGTCACATCACTCTCTAGCTCAGTGACCCCTCTTTGGAGGTGACGAGACAGACTTTTTGCATACTCCAGCTGCCGTTGTATGGCTGTTTTCCTCACATTATAATTTTCAGCCTAGGTAAATGTTTTGTTTTTTGGTTTTTTTTTTTCCATAACTGACAAATCAGTCATTTATAATCCAAAAGCTACACTTATGTAGTAGATGTATGTGTTGTCTACAAGATCTATAATTGTTTTAGTTTGACTCCCAGGAAAAGAGCATTCCTGGGCTTTAATGATAAGCTTTGATTGATGTCTAAGCCATTCTCCATGTGCATGCACTAGTTTGTTTCTTGTCCCATTGTGGTTGCTATTGAATACAATTATAAGACAGGTCCGGAGGGGCCTGAGATGCCAGTGGAGAGAGGCTTTCTGTGTGTGTGAAATAATGTATTCAGTGGAGAGAGCAAAGCCTCCAGCTGCCCATTTCCAGCCCCAGAGGGAACTCCATCCCCCTTACAACCCCTGCTTGCTGCTCCTTTGCCCCCCTCCCACACACACAAACACAAGTGCCTATAGATGCTCACCATCCCAGCTCCACAACAGAGCGGAAACAGGGAGACTGTCTGCAGATGTACAATGATGACAAATTGCACAAGCACAGAGACACTCAGACAGTAAAAAGCATCCATTAAAAATTCATCCAGGGCACAGATGGGTGACAAATTAAAGGAAAAACCAACATAAAGCGTCTTAGTAAAGTGTTGAACCATCACAAGCCGCCAGAACAGCTTTAATATGCCTCCTTGGCACTGATTCTACAAGTCTCTGAACTCCACTGGAGGGATGAACACAATTCTTCCAAAAGATATTCCCTCATTTGGTGTTTCGATGCTGGTGGTGGAGAGTGCTGTCTAACATGGCAGTCCAACCTCTCCCATAGATGTTCAGCTGGGTTAAGATCTGGTGACTGCAACGGCCATAGCATATGATTAATATCATTTTCATATTCAAACCACTGTTTGGCTGCTCATGCCCGATGTGTGAGAGTTAACATGGAAGAGATGATCATGGAAGGTGATCACCCAGAACAACTTAGCATTGATTTGAAGTGACCCTTCCCTCAAAAGGGACAAGTGGAATCAAACATGCCAGCAAAATATCTCCTACAGCATAACAGAACCACCCACTGTAAGGGTGAAGCATTCAGGTGAACTTGTCCAGAAAATGATGAAGAATGACTCATCTGACCATCTTCCCATCTCTTTTTGACCATTGCTGATGGTTTGTGCACCACTGAAACCTTAACTGCGCGTTCATCCTGTAATTAGGGGTTTATGTGCTGCAGTCTTGCTCTAATCCTCCTCTCTATGTAACTGTCAACAGACTGTTCTTGCTCACACAGTCTGATCACGTCCTGCATTGACACTCTCAGTCACCTGAGGAAGTGCTATTCTGTTTTTCCTTACATATCACACTAATGTAAAAGCATTATGATCATCAAATGTGCTGTGGACCACAATGTCTGACCCTATTTACCAACGTCTTTCTCATAGACCTAAATGCAGATGTCACTTGAGTCATGGTTCCTATTTAAACACCAGCCAGTTGAGCGTCTTTGTGATTGAAGCTCATGCCATCCTGCCCCAACAATGAACCCTCAGCTAGGCCTTATCCACATGTTTATACAAGTCACAGAGATGATTAGATGTTTATTGGTTAATAGTACCATGCTGTCTACCTGTGTTTGAGCATCTGCATTTGTTGTTTTTCCACACATTTATTCAGGTTTTTCCTTTAAGTTGTCACTCATCTGTGGCCTGCTATTTCAAACACTCCCTAGCCCCTTACTTAGGACCAAAGCTTCTCTGGGCAAGGCATCACAGTGGCCGTTACTTTTGCTGTACTTCAGCTGGCTAAGGCAAAGAAGATAATGTCAATTTTCTCTCTCACCTCTGATGGGGTCATTGTTTTCTTGCCATGCCATCTGTGCAGAAACCACACTGCAGCAAAATTGACTCTTAATTTGATGTGCATGTCTAACCTTTCTTTCTTTGAACATTTCTATTATCATTCAAAGGGACAAGAATCTGACCTCATTCAGGAATATTTTAATTTGTTTATACCAAGGTCTTGCTGTTACAAAAATTTGTTCCATTTTCTGTTTCAAGTCTTGAAAATCTTCTCCGTATCCCCCGCTGAGTCCAAACTCAAATAGAGGGAAACCATGCCTTAAAACAAGATCACTTGAACATATTTCAAGGATGTTAGCAGCTTCAGAAAGCTTTATCAAGGCTCTGACTGTGACATTCAATTCAAATATGAGAGGGACTTCAAATAATGACACATTACCCTTCCTCAGACAGGCATCATGCTGGTCTCAGTGAAGAGATTGCTAATGGAAAATGTCATTATGGTTCTAATACAAGTTCAAATTTATTTAAAAATAGTTGTGTTGTGTTGCTGCAAATCCATGGCTCACTTTCTCGACTGATGAGGGCATTTTGGGGTTTCTGCTGGTGGCGGCTGTGTCAGGCAGACACTACTGACAGCTGCCCCATTGTATGAAGGGGAGGGTATGATCGGGTTACGGCATATGGGACAGCAGCTCGGGAAATATCCCCTCATCAGTCAGAGTGGCGTGAAAACCTCCTTACAGGCAGCTCCCCCAAGCCACTCCACACTCTGGCTCATGAAATATTAAGCCCCCAGTGTTGACAAGAAATAGGTTTTAAGAAATTGAAAGTCTCCCCTTCATTTTCCAAGTAAATGCATTTTCTGCTCACTGAAAGACTGCATGTATCCACTGCCAGTCTCCTGTTTGTTGTATGTGGCCAAAGATATGTGGTATTATATAAACCTCCTCCGTTTTGTGGGGGATGATGGGAGGTTTATGGGATGTGAGCTGTGTGTGTGTGATGCTCAAATCTGTTTTTCAATCAAAGGTGGACAAATGCTTTTCTTGTATAGAGTTACAGGGATTGACAAAAACAACCAATACAGAGTGTAGAAACATCCAAGTAATCATTTCCATATAATCCCCTGTCAATTTTAGATGAATGATTGTTTCAGTGCCACTTTCCTAAAAATTAAAAATATCTGCTGATAGCAAGTAAATAAAAGGCACAACATAACTGAATGTTAGCTGTTAGCAAACTGCTACTCTGCTCTGTTGATGTTGTTGTTGTCATGTTTTGTTTTATATTGTTTGTTTCAGCACCCCCATGTTTTGTGCTTTGTGATGTCAAATTTAGTAGAATGTAATGTGTCAATATTGACATTTTTTCAAAAGTATGAGTAGGAACCATTTCCCTTATAGTAACATACATCAGTTTTTTTAATTCAACATGCATTTTTACAACAAGTTTTGGAGAATTTATTGTTGAGTTCACACATGTCCATTTCATTTCTAAATAGTGTCTCTACTGTCCCCTTTCTACATTTACACACTTACACAATGCTCTATTATGCGTTACAAATCTTGTAGCTGCCTACACAATTTGGCTTACCTAGTGTGCATTGTGTCTCTAAACCAAATAATCAAGGAGCATGATATTATGGTCAAGGTCACAATTTATTTCATGTTAAAGTACACATGACCTGATGCTCAGGAGATTTCTCCCTTGTAATTTCTAGTGATAAAGTTTATGCAATTTGTGTTTCCGGGTCATAATAATAAATTAGTTAACCATAGTAACAAACAACATAAATTCATTCACCTTCCCCCTTTCCCAGATGTAGGACAAAGTATTAAAAACAAGGTCTTGGGCTGCTCTCATCTAACAAGTTGCCTAAAATCTGAACCTGTATTTTAGTCCAGGTTTTAATCAGTCTCCTTTGTTGGTGCTCCAAGGCTTCTATTGAAATATGGCACTTCATATTATGTACCTAAGAGATCCCCCTGGGATCATAAGTGAGAGGGAGACCAGTAAATTGGATGAATCCAATCATTCCAATTTGTTAAAAGCCTGATACATTGTAAGCAGAACAATAAGTCATCATTTAGGAGGCCAGAGGCAGGCTAGACTTTCATTTGGTAAGTGTGCTCCAGTTTCTTTTCAAGGACTCATGCAATCTCTTGTCATTACAAAATTAATAACCCAAAGCAAGGAAAAACACGGGCTCAGTAGAGGTGAATGATGCAGAAGCCCAGTCCTTGGGTGTCCAGATTTCTCATGATCAATTGCAGTTGTAGTACTTTTTCAGTTAATCTGATCATTTGAATGATCTCCCCTCATTCTGCCCTTCCTCAGTACTACTGTTATCATCTTTGATCTTAAATTTCATGTTTTTGTGTCTTCCCTTTCAACAGCACAGCAGCCGTTATTTTCCTCCTTATCAGATAATAAATCGCTTCAAAAAATGTTTTTGCTTCTAACGTACACTATGAGATATCCCACCTTTTTCACTGCAGCCTATCTTTTTGTAAGCAGTTTCAGTGATTCTTCCCTTGAGGGACTGTTTCCCTCTGAGAAAGTGAAAAATGTGTGGATCAATAAGAGCATGGTCTGTTTTGTGACCTGAAGCTGATATTTTTAGTGTGTTTTTTCCTCAGGTGCGTCTTGAGTGGCCCACAGACCTGGCAGTGAGTCCCATGGACAACTCCCTGTACGTCTTGGACAACAACGTGGTACTCCAGATCTCTGAAAACCATCAGGTCCGTATTGTAGCAGGCCGGCCTATGCACTGCCAAGTACCTGGGATTGATCATTTCCTCATGAGCAAAGTGGCCATCCACGCCACCCTGGAGTCCGCCAATGCCCTAGCTGTGTCCCACAATGGCATTTTGTACATTGCTGAGTCAGATGAAAAGAAAATAAACAGAGTGCGACAGGTGTCCACCAATGGAGAAATTTCCCTAGTTGCAGGAGCACCAAGTGGCTGTGACTGTAAGAATGATGCCAACTGTGATTGTTACTCTGGAGATGAAGGCTATGCCAAGGATGCTAAACTGAATGCACCCTCTTCCCTGGCTGTGTGTCCAGATGGAGAGCTTTACATTGCAGATCTGGGCAACATTCGTATCCGTTATGTGCGTAAAAACAAGCCCTATCTGAATCCCCTCAGCATGTATGAGGTGTCCTCGCCCATCAATGATGAGCTTTATCTCTTTGACTCCAATGGCAGCCACATTTTCACGCAAAGTCTGACTACAGGAGACCACCTCTACAATCTGACCTACACAGGCGCAGGGGATCTGAGCAGCATTACTGATAAGAACAAAAATACAGTGATCATCCGACGAGACACGACAGGAATGCCTCTGTGGCTGATGGTCCCTGACGGACAGACATTCTGGTTCACCATTGGTACCAACAACGCCCTTAAAACTGTCGCTGCCCAAGGTCAAGAAATAGCTGTAATGACCTACCATGGAAGCTCAGGACTTCTCGCAACTAAGACGAATGAAAATGGATGGACAACCTTCTTTGAGTAAGTAATTTAAAGAAACATTTGCAAACACCTTCATAATCCTTATAATCAGAGTCTAGATCCTAGCTGAGCTGATTATAGATTAGGGCTTCACCCCAGAGAGCAACTAAATAGATCTGTTAAATCTCTTAAATCCAAAATAAAGTTTGTACAAAGTCATTCCTAGATTATCTGAACTGGGAGCTCTGTATCTGTGGTAACACTAAATGCTAAGATGCTTTAGTGAGTGAATGTTTAGAGTTGAAGAGTTCTTTGACATCTGAGTTTATTGGCACATGTACTACCTTCTTATGCCTAGATGTCTATGTCACTCAGAAATACAAGACCTGTGGAAGTATGGGTGTAATCCTATTTGCTGTTATCATACCAAATAGGATTACGCCACGATATGTTACTCATCTGCACCCTTGCTTGCAGTAACAGACTGCAGACCATCGCTTGTTGAGAGTCGTAAGGTACTGGAACAAAATATCTACTGGCAAGCACATTTTACCAGTAGGCCTGCAGTAAGACCAGGCAGTATATAATCATAATAGATTAGCCAGAGGTAATAATTGATTGAGGTAAACCGCACATTGTGAGGGAATAGTTGAAAACACTCCCACATGCTGCAGCATTTGAGCTTAGGATTTCATGTTCTTGTGACTTCAATGGAGCAATCTGTCCCATAGTTTAATATACTGCACCAAGGGATACTGTGCTAACTGGATGTCAATCCAAAAAGTGTGATTAAGCAGATTGGCTGGTCAGACATCTGTTATACCTCGCTGGAGGAATATAACACTCTGACACATAATCAGACGCTGTGTTTAATCTGAGTAGACATTTATCACCTGTGTTTGATTTGGTTGTCATCTGAGACGGTTGTACGGAAAAAACGATGCAGCGAAAATGGCACTAATGCAGCCATGCATAGGCATTTCTCAAGGTAGAGTGAATTGCCTGGGGCTTAAACAAATCCAGTGGGTGGTTGGAATTCTGAATCATTTCTCTTTGACTTTCTGTAAAATGGCTGCTGTTATTATCAGGTCTGAGTATTTTCTTACCTATCATGTAAAGAAAAGAGAGAGATAGCATAGCACCAGTGACACAAACTTTTGTAAAACAAAACGGACACAATGGATGTTCAAGGTTTTCCAAATTTCTCACAAATCTGTGCTGCACTATGACGTACAAAAAAGTTCCGCATTTTCAGGATGTTTGACCTACACATGTATCATTTAATCATAGAATTAGAGATATGGAAATAGGATTACCATGGTGTGTACACATATTATTCTAGAGTTGGATCATTGTTTGGCTTTGGCTCAGGAGAGATAGCAGGTATTCCACTAATCACAGGGTTGGTGGTTGGATCTATAGTTCCTCTTGTCCATGTGTCAAAGTGTCCTCGGGGAAGACACTGAAACCCAAATTGCTCCTGATAGTGATAGCCAACGGTGTGTGAGATGCAAATTATACAGTGCTTTGGTGTTTAAGCCTCTGCTACAGACAGTATATTGCATTTATAATGGAAAAAAAGGATAACATCACAGCATCACGATAAAAAAGAAATGTAAAACTAGGATGCGAAGTCATGACCTGTTCATTTATTTTTTAAATGGAGAATTGAAAATACTATTCAGAACATAATTAGGTATTATATAAGATATTGATGTAATTAGAATAACATAGTTAGTAATTATACTACATATTAATCATATCCAATATCTGGTTTTCTCTTTAAAAAAAATTAATTCATTCTTTCCTAAAAGTATTAGATCATCCATGTATTATTTACTGAATAGAGAGGTTGTTTTTTCTTAAATAATTAGCTTTGAAGGTCACTCCACTACCTGAGGGTCAAAGCCAAAATTTTCTACCATCAGATTTTAAAAACCTCCATTTATCTCTGCTCAATAAAGTGCACTAAAGTGCTAAACATTTTATCCATATTAATATACACTTAAGTCCTGTAGCCAACAGATCAAATTTGGTTTGACTTTGGATCGTTAATTTTGTTAAATGTAGAAACAATAACACAAAGGACAAAAAACAACACAAAAGACATCTGCTTCACTGGCTTTCTTGCCTTGGCGACCTCATCTTCTCTGACATTTACTGTATCCGCAAATGCTTTGTTGACCTCCTAAAGCTTTTTTGCTATGATAAGTGCTTAGGGGTTACTGTAAATCTATTAAATCAACTGAAGGATGTCTAATTGTTCTCTTAGCCTCCAATTAACAGGGCAGTAATGCTTCTATTTAGTAACAAATGTGCTTTAGCTCCTGGGTTCAAGAGAATGTTCTTCAGCTGATTAAATACATCAATAATAACAGCTAAATCATGTAAAGCAACTTAATGAAGTTGACCAGTCACATGGTTGTTGTCTTTATTTTATTTTCTCCAGTCATCAGCCACGTGTGTTGTGAAATTTAACAGGCAACAGGAGGAAGTGAAAATATGAGAATAACTCTGCATAAAACAGAGGCTAGGTATGCTGGAGGGGATGCTGATATGAAGTGTTCGGCCTATTGTTGGGCCCCAGCGTGAAAGGTCACAGAGCTAGCATGTGACACAGAGGTGATGCGATCCGAATGGACTTGTGACCATCCAGGGGGAAAGCAGTCCTCTCCTTCTGCTGAGAAGCCTGCCCCCGCATGCCCCTCTTGTCTAGAGAAAGCAAGCTAATAGGCAGCTGAGTTGAAGCAGGCCAGAGCCATTAGAGCTCAGCGGTGAAGCCCGAGGAATGGCTGTAGCTCAAGGCCCTAATTGAGACAGAGAGGGTTTGGGTCAGTGATCAAGCTGGGGCATGCAGCATTGCTCTAGAATGAGACTTCTGTCTTGTGGACTCAGTCTTTTGTGCAGAGGTGAAGGCAAACAGGAACACTCTCTTTGTCAAATGTACTGAACATTTAAAAGTGGTACAGAGCAGATAACGCGCAAGCTGTAGTGCTTTCACAGCAAAAACTTTGATTGCATGATGAACACAGGGAGAGTGACTTACCGATAAAATATAAGCAGTATCAAAAGAAATCAAGTGCTTTAGATATAAATTACCCTGCTAGTTAGTATTTCCTGAAGTGGAAGACCTAGGTTGAAATGTATCTATGAATCTCAGTCCCTACAGCTGAGATCAGATAACATTTATCTCTGGGAGATGATTCCTCTTTCACTCTTCCTTTCCATATTGGATATTTGAGATGGCAGCGCTGAGGAAATATCCGTAAACCAGCACCCGCCATCTCATTTATTAGAGGCTTTATTATGGCAGGCAGCAACATCGAAGAGGGCTTTCCAATCTGTATTCAGTGCGCAGATAAAAGTCCTCATTCTAAGTAATGTACCGTTCACTCAGTCCCATTCTGGAACACTGGCAATCTGAAAGATTTCAAATTGTTCTATGCTGATGTGCTCTCTGAGCGAAATGAAACAATCTGGCCACTCATGTTCCTGTGTGTGATGAACTGACTGATTTGTAGGCTAGGGAGGTGCTGCATCTCTTGAAGGAGTCGCACCTCAGTGCTCCTATTTCATAGACTGTATAATGAGATTAGGTGATATCACTAATCTTTTAAACTAATAAGCAGTTTTCCAGATGTGAAAAGATGTATGCTTTGGTGCCTTGGCTGTGGCAGTTTTTCTTTGTCAGTAGTTAGGTTTTTTTTTTTTTCCTATTGCATGGTTCTATCCTTTGAAAGTTACCTACAAAGTGTGAAGCATATCCATTAAAGTCACATTCACATTCTACTGGAAGAGCTAGAAAAATCCAAACTATTCATGAGCAGTGAACTGAAGCAGACATTGCTCACTTTTTAGAAGTTGTGCTGATTGTGCTTCAGTGATTAAAGCAGATAGTTTTGAGTTTTATTACCTCAGGCTGCCAACATCGATGGATTTGTTGCTGTGTTTACTGCCAGTGTTGACACATTTCCACAATTTGTGACACTGAGCGGGGAATATCAGACTCTACAAAAAACTCCTAATTCTTACTATAATTACTACTAGATCAGTTTATCCTAGATAGCAACTCATAATCACAGTAAATCTGAGATGACAGCGCAGCTCATTAGTCACATTTATGTACCTACATGAATTTATGCATACCTGACCTGCATTCATTATTATGATTGTTTCCTTGTGATTTGACAATGTCACTTTTTTCATGCCACAGTGCTGTTTAAGATTCTGCTATAGTTACTCTTTCTACACACTTTGAGATGACATGCCCCCTTTTGCCTTCTTTGCCTCACATTAGTGTATTTCTTTGTAGGTATGACAGCTACGGGCGTCTGACGAACATCACTTACCCCACGGGCCGAGTGAGCAGCTACCGTACAGACGCCGACAGCTCAGTCCGCATCCAGACAGAGGGCTCCAACAAAGAGGATATCACCGTCACAACCAACCTGTCAGCCTCTGGCACCTTCTACACACTCATGCAGGGTGAGTGTCTTTTGCTGTAGCTCATAAGTGCAGCCGGTGATTTTTACCACAGCCAAGGAGGTCATGTTTTAACCCGTGTATGCTTGTTTGTTAGTGTGGTCGTTTGTCAGCAGAATTATGCAAAAAGTGCTGAACTGATTTGCACCAAACTTGGAGGAGGGTTGGGAAATGGGCCAGGGAAGGATTCATTACATTTTAGTGTGGATCCAGTTAAAGAGGTTTTTTTAATCACTCTCCTGTTTTTCAACATTTTTGTCAGGCTTTCAGGATGATATGGTAAGGTATTGATCTTGAAAAACAGATAATAATGGTGTTGACACCTATTAGTTTGTACAAATTGGTGCAAATCCAGATAATGATCTGGATATAGGGGTTTCTAGTGCTTCTAGTGTTTATCAATGAGGTAATGATCAGATACTGTGAATATCATAACTGCACATGCAGTGAGCATTTTGCCACTTTTCTCTTTATTTGTTAGGTATAGATCACAGTTACCTACAAGTACACATTTAGCTATAACCGAGTTAGATTAGAATCACTGCCTTATTGTGTCAAAGAGGTTTGTGTATCCTTCTGATCTTGGATGCTGTGTTGTAAGGATCAATAGCTTTGTGTGAGACGTCCCAAGACACCTAGTTTAGATAAGGGAGTAGACAGTGAGCAATTTGGAGACCTCTGTGGACTGTCACTTTGGGACAGCCCCTCTTCACGCTACGGATGTCTGGAATAGAAGGCAAGCACCTTTCTGCAATGTCTGGTTGTGCTTAGCCTTGAGGTGTAATGTGGGCTGCTGCCATCTGGGCTAACCAACAGTTTTCAACTGGAAGTATTCCACAGGTAGTTCCAATAAAAGCCTTGGATAGTGAAGCCTAGATTATCCAGGACATTGTTTCTGGACTGTTACATAGCTGTTGACTTTTCCAAATTAAATTTTCCAGTCCTTGGAAGCGGCACAAACAAAAGTCCATTCACTTCTATCTTACTGTATTGCGGCAGAAGCTAGACACAGATGTCTCAAAACATGGGTAAATATAACCAAAACTACCTGCATGGCTATATTGTGGAGTTAAATTTGAAATTATATTTTTTATGTGAGCGAGCTGAGCTTAAATGGAGATGTAATGCCTCTTGACTTATCAGTTACACAGTAATATTTGTTGCGCCTCTGTTTTTTTTATTAAAAACGCATCGTGTAGTGGAACTCCCATTTACCAGAATGGAAATGGAATTGATTTTCTGTCATAATAACAAGTCATAAAACACAGTGCTGGTGGCCCATACAAGATCCTCCAGGTGTAGGAAATGCAGTGAAAGAGATGCAGACAGAGGGTGGACTGATATTGTGGCTTAGTCTTACACATTTAGGCATTCTGATTTCTTGTTTCATGCCTGAACAACTGCTTCATCGATCACCTGTTGACAGCATTGAACCTTCTGGACTGAATTCAGTTTTTAAAAGACTGCCCCACCCACCTCATTTCACCCGCTAACGTGTGATTTAGATTTTGTACAAGTCCTCCACCCTTTGGCCCAGCTGACGCACTGCAAAACTGCGTCTAAAACAGACGACGACACTCTCCAGTTTCTCACTGTTGCTCAAAGGACTGGTCACATCCGTATCGTGACCTTGTCTTGGACATCTGCTTGTGAGGAGAGTGGCGCCAGGAACTCTGCTGTTAATTAATTCACCGTTGTCTGCTTTGTAAGCTTGCAACTGGGTGATCACATAACACATGAATCCATGGCCTTCATGATTCTTTTCTGGTCATCTGGTTGTGTGTTTGTCCTCCTTTAGGTTAGCTTCAAGGCTATTTGTTGAGGCATTGTCATTACCTAAAGCTGACTACATATAAAAGATTGTGACTGATCGAAGAAAGCTTTATTTGTACTATTTGTACTTGTAGTTGCAAGACCAATTAGTTGTAGACTCCTCAAGATAAAACATGTATCAAATAAAGTGCCATGTAACAACACACATGTCAAAATTAAATATACTGTGTTAAATATATATACACATAGTATGTATATGTGTGTATATATATAGGGGTGTGTGTGTGTGTGTGTATATATACACAAAAGTCGAGTCATATTTAATTAAGACTAACTGTAACTGTATTTTTCAGTGGGTATTATATTGCTAACTACGCCTATTGTGCTTTTAGTCCTCAACAAAAACACAACACCCATATTTGTATTAAATGTCACTCTAATGCATGCCATATGCATGCATTAGAGTGACATTAGTGTACTGCTGAACCCCCGCACAGTTCAGCAGTAATTCCAGCTTCATCTGGTCTCAGAGGCCTCCTTTTGGTAGGGTTTGCCCCAGGGGCCTTTGGTCATCCCCTGAAGTGTCTGTATGATGGAGAGAGGTAAGGGCCAGTGCAAGGTTAGCCCTGCCTCCTCTGCCCATTTCTCTTGTCTCAGCAACACAATATATCCTGTGGCATTCTGTGCAAAATAACAAGATACAAAACTCCATCTCAGCATATGATGCTTATTGTTGTTCTCTGTGCAAAATTAAAAAAAATCGTCACAGCCACTTTAACCAGACATGTCAACACAAGGAAATTAAAGTGTATGTTTTGATTTTTTTGATGAAGTCAACTAATTAATCTAGTGTTTGACAAGCCATTAATTTTCTTTTGTTCTTAATGAGAATAATATTCATCCTGGTCCCTGTCAGTATAATGACAGGAGGCAAGGAGGAGGCATTCTCTGATGAATGTACATGAGATGCTCAGTGGAAACATTAGTCACTGGTCTGGAGCAGGAACACAGGCTGTCGTCACCTAGGGACAGTAACAGACAGGCTCAGATTTATCCCTTGTGAGTGTGTGAGTGTGGGTGGGTGTGTGTGCGTATGTATATATGTGTGGGTGTGCTTGCATTTGTGTTTCACCCTGCCTTCTCCGTGGCCACAGGCAAGCTAGAATCTTTGATAGTTTTCATTCCCCCATATCCTCCAGGCTGCCGCAACAGCTGTAAAACTTTACTTTACTGGCACTGTGCAAACTCTCACTATTGATCTTTGTTGTCACAGACCCAACATTATCGCAGAGGTTCAGTTAAATACTGCTGTTAAAGGCTTTCTTTTTGCTGAGCAGCCATTTTAGGTCATTAGGTTTGTGTCTCACTGAGATGAATATTAGATTTAGTCCTCTTACATCAGCTACAAGAAGCTCTGATTGTTTCTCTCCTTCTAATTCAAATCATAATCATTTTCTCCTATGTTCCCTCTGCATTTTCAGATCAAGTTCGCAACAGCTATTTCATTGGTCTTGACGGCTCGCTGCGGCTAGTGTTGGCCAATGGTATGGAGGTATCCCTGCACACTGAGCCCCACCTGCTGGCTGGCACAGTCAACCCCACAGTCAGCAAGAGGAATGTGACCCTGGCCATCGATAATGGCCTTAACCTGGTGGAGTGGAGGCAGAGGAAGGAGCAGGCTCGTGGCCAGGTCACTGTTTATGGACGCAGATTAAGGGTAAGCATGCAGCCTCGCTAAAAGTGGCTTGCACTTGAACACTCTTAAGAAGGATCACAAGGTGATGGATAAAGAATGGATGGCAGTTGCTCAAAATGGCATTGAAGTTCAGATACCTCCTGAACATGACTGCAATGTAATGCAATATCATCCGACAATGCATTGTGCTGGACACTCTTTTACATGCACACATTCCTTGCACCATGAATGGTGTAATGCTATCGTTTATCTTGCAATCATTCACAAAGACCAGAAATATATTGGCACTGTAATAACTCTGCAAAGATGAAAAGTCTTTAAAGCCATGAATTCCTGTGCAATGTTTTGGGATTTAGTTGTCCCTCAGACTTACAGATGTGTTACTCAAACTCGATTTCCTGGATCACATTTTCTCTTTTTCACCTAACATCCGCACACCAGTGCTGCCCCTTGAATTTTTTTAAAGGTCCCATTTTGTAGAAAGTGAGATTAAAAAGCAGGTTGAGGTTCCTATGAAAGTATGAAATGCACACAGCCCAGTTTTAGTAACTGCACTTTAAAACGAGCTGTCAGGACTTCTGTAACTTTGTGATGTCACAAAAAGAGGCTCATCTGTCTGCAAAATGTAGAAATATGTGACTGGGTAAATGGCTTCAACAAGCTAATAAATCTACTCACAGTATATCAACAGGTCTTTTTTCAACCAACCAATGTTTGACCATAAAAGCATCCTGAATGACCCACTGGAAATTACTATTAACACACAGAGTACCAGTAAAAATGTATCCTGACTGATTGGATTGCATTGTTTTTCTTGACTGTGTAAGGCAAATAACAACTTTGGTTAAGTTGTTTTCAGCATTCTCAGGGAGGTGACACAGCTAATGGGGAGGTGCCACTTTGTCTGTCATTGGCTGTTCATTTAATGGCCCTGTCGTCCCTTTGGAAGTGAAAGCTTCTAATGTATGTTACAGACAATGGCCCCAGGGGTGAGATAGGAAATGGGAGCAGCCTAATGGCAAGAACAGAGGGGATGAACAGAGCAGGAATCATTGAGCGACCTTGAGTGGCATGTCAAGTGATATTACGTGGGTGGCTGGGTGAGTGTGTAGCAGTGCGCAAGGGGTGGGGGGGGCGTCTCAGATACAGAACAGAGGGATGCATGTGTGTGTCTCTGACTTCACAGGTCCTTGTTCTGATCAGAATGAGCAAAGACTACACAGAAAAGTATTTTGGTTTGTTGCTGTCTGTGTTACAGTTTGTTCATCAGTCTTTAAACTTTGTCACTTTATAGAGCAACATGTGCGTGTGCTTGTTGTGTTCTGTTCATGTCCGAAGGGTAAACAGGGCTATCGACAGTCCTCAGTTTGCCCCCTTCACAGTGACACGCGCCGCTCCCGCTTGCCCCTCCCTTCCGCCCACACTGTTCCTGATTTATGTGGCCAAGTCACAATAATTCCACTGTTTCTTTCCATGGAAACAAGCCTTCCTCTTAGTGTGGCTTTTAAATCTACAGTAGAAAAAATCTTATGTAATTAAAAACTGAGACAAAGCTGATATCTCTGTTTTAGCACTGTAGTATCATCATAGTGTTTTATATTTTTGTTCAAAAAAGATGAGTCAGGAACAAATAAAATTATTTGTTTTCTTTGATTGCGATTTGAGAATAAACATAACTGATGTTATTGAAGAAAGCAGGGTAATTGTTGAATTAATCATGAGAACTAATGAAAGCGTTTTCACTTGCAAAATGACTCAGACTGTCGCATTGACACAAAAGTCATTAATACTGATGGAGAGATCAGACATTGCTGATGTTTTATGTTGAGGATAGTTTAAAAAGTAACATTGTTGGTCTAATGTGCTGTGACGGTCTCTTCTTTTTTCTACATGTCTACTTTCTTTGAGATGTTCCTTTTTAGAGGCAATGTCCAATTTAAAATAATTCCTCTTGAGTGGGTTTCTATTCTCATGGGATCTTGGGAACTCTGCTGTAAGAGTTTTTTTTCCACCCTGTTGAGTCTTTGGCGAACCAGATCCCGGCATGAGGCGCTTTCTCTCCCTCTTACACCTTATTTTCTTTTGGAAGCAATCTGAACACAATCTTTTTGGACAGGCAGAAGGCCTGTGCTGCCTATGAAATAGTCTGACAGACTGTCCTGGGCTTCAGGAAATGCCAGAGCAGGAGGGGTCTTAGTCTTTGATATCCAGTCACTTATATTTAAGAATCTAGGTAGTTTAAGGCATCACTGTCTAAAAAGTGTTGTAATTTCACTTTTGACAGTGAACTCTGACACACTATGACAGTAAGTGAAGGTAAAACAGAGGATACCGAATGTGGGCCCCCGTTCTTATTCTTAAATGTATTGAATCCATTGGAGGAGCCTATGCCCCCACCCCCACCCCCACCGCAGTCTGGGGGCTCAGATTGCTTGTGTTGCTCCAAACTATCCTGGAATTGTTCTCCTTGCAAATCTGTTGCTTTTAGTGTAAAGTAATCCTCTCAATTAGGTATCAGTGACCTTAATTGCCTCTGGTGTAATTGTCCCTTCACAGATGAGAGACCTAAGCATGCATTCCTCAATGTGAAATTGAAAAAGTGTGGCTTCTCAGCAAGGCCCCCTGTGACCTTCTCTGTGGCATGTGTCTGGAAGGGAGCCAGAGGCAGCTTTAAGATGTTTTTAAGCCTTGCCAAGTATTTTAACAGTCCAAACAGTGGCACACCTGAAGGGAAACAAGAACATGATTATAATACAAAATCAGAGGGGTCATTTAAAAAGACCTCTTCAACCACATTTTCCAAAACCTACCAGATGGTGTAAAAAGTAGTGCTTTCTATGGAGATCTGCTCTGACCTGCAACCTCAGGTCCTTTTCTCCTCTTGATTTGATTTTTTTTTTCTACTGTAGTTTATACTGAGTGAGAAACAGGAGTTGCTTCCTAAGTAAAGAAAGGCAGTGGGTTTGTCTCTGTGCTGACCTGGACGTGCCCATAACAATCATGCTGTGCAGAGAAGCCTTATTCTGCTCTGGTCCAAGTAAAGCCAAGGGTCACCACATGCAGCCTCATACATTCAAAGGAGGCAAGCAATGTAAAGTGTCATTTAAACAATGTTCTGAGTAACAAAGAAGAAGAATTGATTTTTTTCTCCTCTTTTCCAATTTACGGAAATGGCTAAATAAAATGAGGCTCATCTTCGCCTGGTAATTCTTCTCAGTAAGCAGTGAAAATGAATTTAATGATCAATGTGGCTCTAATGTTTCATGCATGAATAGACATACTCCCTCTAAGACTCTGCTGAATTTTTACACAAACAATGAAATATGGTAATTCTTATAATTTCATCACTTCAATGGCTCCTGCAGTCCTGAGATACAGCTCCTCTGCTGTATAATCACTTTGTGATTAAAGCTCTCCTCATAAGGTCCCACCTCGGAAGAGCAATGCACCGATTCCTCTCAGTCATTTCAATCCTCCAAAGATGTTTATTTTATCTTCATAAAGCTGATGTGGTCAGATTAAATGTTTCTAATTTCCTGCCTCCTCCTATAGGTTCATAACAGGAACTTGCTGTCATTGGACTTTGATCGAATCACCAGAACAGAAAAGGTCTACGATGACCACAGGAAGTTTACACTACGGATCCACTACGACCATGCTGGACGACCCACTCTGTGGGCTCCAAGCAGTCGTCTAAATGGAGTCAATGTCACCTACTCCCCTGGGGGGCATGTGGCAGGTATCCAAAGAGGTACCATGTCTGTACGCATGGAGTATGACCAGAATGGCAGAATCACCTCCCAGATATTTGCTGATGGTAAATCTTGGAGCTACACATACCTTGAAAAGGTACGAACTGTTGATGTAATAATGATTAAATGGTTTAAAGATAGACATTTAATATAAGACAAGAGGGACATGTTGTACAGATAAATTGTGGAGGTGTGTTTGTGTGAGAACCTTGTGTAAGTACCCTGACAAGGGTCTTTAAACTGGAGTTAAAAGTTAACTTGTAATACCCCAGTGTTTGTGCTGCATTATCAGGCTCCTGCACAGATATGAGCAGAAATGTAATTAAAACCTGTCTGGTGCACCGCACAACGTTGTACTCTGTTACCATAGTCTGACAGCAAAGTTCAACCTGAAATAGCTCTGATGAGGAGAACAGAGTGAAATGTCACTTTCTGCTCACTAATTGAAGGTAAGATTGTGGGGAAAAGGTGAAGAGCCGTGATTCTCCACCTTAGACATGTAATATAAAAATGGCAGCTTGTTAATAGTCTATAGTCAGTTTTTCAGCAACCTCTAAGTGCTGAGATAGTGGCCGCCTGTTTTGACAGCCTTAGAATTGATTTAAAGACATCATTTATTGGCCCAAAAAGGGTGCAAATGGGAATTTTTTGATATGCCAAGTTGTGAAAAATTCAGTTCTCATACTGTTTGAATCAAAAGACCCCACAAATGGGAAACAAGAAGCAGCATGTTTTTGAAATCATCTCTTAAGGAAATCTTAATGTCAGTGGAATACTCCACTTTCAAGTTGGAAATGAGATTATCAGTTTGACTCAGACTTGCATGAATAACATGTTATTGCCTTTGACATTTTGCTCATCCTTTTGTGGTGTGCCAGCATAGTGTCTCATGCATTCACAACTTACACTTATTGACAGTGCAGTGTCTAGGCAACAACAAAAAAGAAAAATTAATTGATAAATAGATTAATCATTGTTTTGTTTCATCTAATTTACATTATGTTTTATATATTTATGTGATAATTTATCAAAGAATCTTCCACTGTATTGAAATCAAAGCATATTTGTTTCCTCTTCTCTTTCCAGTCCATGGTTCTGCTGCTCTACAGCCAGAGGCAGTATATCTTTGAATTTGACAAAAATGACCGACTCTCCTCTGTGACCATGCCCAATGTGGCACGGCAGACCCTAGAGACCTCCCGCTCCATTGGCTACTACAGAAACACCTACCGCCCCCCTGAAGGTAACGCTTCAGTGCTCCAGGACTACAGTGAAGACAGTCAGTTACTACAGACCACCTACCTGGGCACAGGCCGCAGAGTCATCTACAAATATGGCAAGCTTGCCAAGCTGCTAGAAATCCTCTATGACACCACACGCATCGGTTTCTCCTATGACGAGGTGGCAGGCATGCTGAAGACAGTCAACCTACAGAGTGAGGGCTTCACCTGCACCATCCGCTACCGTCAGATCGGCCCACTCATTGACAGGCAGATTTTCAGATTCAGTGAAGAGGGCATGGTCAACGCCAGATTCGATTATGTCTACGATAATAGTTTCCGTGTCACAAGCATGCAGGCTGTCATCAATGAAACACCACTGCCAATCGACTTGTATCGCTATGATGACGTGTCTGGTAAAACAGAACAGTTTGGCAAATTTGGGGTAATCTATTACGACATAAATCAAATTATCACCACAGCAGTAATGACTCACACTAAGCACTTTGATGCTTATGGCCGGGTGAAGGAGGTACAATATGAAATCTTTCGCTCGCTCATGTACTGGATGATGGTGCAATATGACAACATGGGGCGAGTGGTAGCCAAGGAGCTAAAAGTCGGGCCTTATGCCAACACCACACGCTACACATACGAGTATGACGCAGATGGTCAACTGCAGGTAGTCTCCATCAATGACAAGCCTCTGTGGAGGTACAGTTATGACCTCAACGGCAACTTGCACCTCCTCAGCCCTGGAAACAGTGCACGCCTCACGCCACTACGCTATGATATCAGAGACCGCATTACCCGCTTGGGAGATGTCCAGTACAGGATGGATGAGGACGGCTTCCTAAAGCAGCGTGGGAACGAATATTTTGACTACAACTCAGCTGGCCTGCTGGTGAAGGTGTACAATAAAGTGAGCGGGTGGAGCATCAAATACCGTTACGACGGCTTGGGCAGGAGGGTGTCGAGCAGAAGCAGCATTGGCCACCACCTGCAGTTCTTCTATGCTGACTTATCCAGCCCCACTCGGGTCACCCATATGTACAATCACTCCAGCTCTGAGATCACTTCACTGTACTATGACCTGCAGGGACACCTGTTTGCCATGGAGCTAAGCAGCGGGGATGAGTTTTATGTGGCCTGTGACAACATCGGCACCCCTCTGGCTGTGTTCAGTGGCTCAGGCCTCATGATCAAGCAGATCCTCCACACAGCGTTTGGAGAGGTTTACCTTGACACTAACCCCAGCTTCCAGCTCATAATTGGCTACCAGGGAGGCCTGTATGAGCCTCTCAGTAGACTGGTCCACATGGGTAGACGGGATTATGATGTCCTTGCTGGCCGCTGGACAACACCTGACCACGAGATCTGGAAACGTCTCAACAGCAACCATATTGTGCCATTCAACTTGTACATGTTCAAGAATAACAATCCTCTCAGCAACAATGAAGAGATAAAGTGCTACATGACTGGTAAGTTCACGTCATGTTTTACAGTGATAAGATTTTTTTTTTTTACTCCACAAAAATCCCCCTGAACCCCCTTTTTCAGAGGATGGAAGCTTGGTTTCAAAGTAGTTACACTGGATTCCAGTGGCAACTCAGAGTCGAGGGGGGAAAAAAAAAATAAATGTGTTAGTGAGTATCAAAACATTCATAGAAATTTCTCAAACCACAGCTGCCATCCTCCGCAAAGCAGCAAGCTGCAAACTTGTCAAGGCCACATTTCAAGCCTTTAGGCAGTGTCTGTGTGATACTCAGGCAAGTTACATTTTCCTCACAACTATAAATGAAAGAAAGTGGGATGCAGCCCTGAAATAATACAATTATTTGAACTGTTTACGGGTAAGTAAGTGTAGTTATATAAATAGCTGTTGACAGATGTTAAGTGATTCTCACAAGAGCAATCAATAATGCATATCATTTTTTTATGCTGCTAAAATTACATGTGTGCAAGGGGAGGAGAAGGCTCCCATGTGAAAGTGCTATTGCTTGCAGTTCAGCAAACTATACTCATTTCAGTCTTTTATGTCAAAGTTGATGTGTTTTTATTCTAAACAACAAGCCACAAATGGAGGAACAGACCCTGCCAAGATTAAATTGAAATACAGTGTGCTAGAGAGGTTTTTAAGAGCTTCCTCACTGGGACATTGAGGTTGTTTTTCTGCTCTGACAAATGTGTGTGCGTGTGTGTATGTGTGCTTGTGCATGCATGTGGCTGTGCATGCTTACATATGTGCGTGCACCTAGTGGCTATCGTTTTAAAAGTGCTCAAAGGGAACAATGCTGTATGGCAAAGCCCCCTCTGTTGCTCAACACTCAGGTTCCTTCCCAGAAATATCACGTCGTTCTGTGTCGCTTTGTGGTAGGGAGGAGGTGAATGGCAGTGAAATCACCCCAGTGGAGACGGAGAGCACAATTGATCCATAGAAACCTTAGCCAGGGCCAGATGTATCAACCTCTTTGGCTGGAAGTTAAACAGCATTGTTAAGGACACTCACTAAATTCTCTGTGGTTAAACCAAACGGCCAGATCACATTCACAAATGGAAGATATAATTCTCTATATTCATTTTGCATCATATTTGCACAATAAAGCTTGTGTTGGCTGTTAAATAAGACAATTTTAGTTGTTATCCCGTATTCATTTACCTGTAGACAATACTGAAAGGAAAAAAAGCTACTTTTTGTTCAGGTGCAGTCTATCCCTCTACTGGTCTCTGATCAACAAAACCATTTAGCTGTCTGCCAAACAGAAAGGCATTCAGCTTCACAGTCCACTATTAGGAGCCGCCTGGCATTAGAATGCTAAGCAGACAGTTAGATATACTGTAGTGGGTCTGGCTCAATTGTGATTGATGGCGCTGACATTTCCATTCCTTTCACTAAATTACCAGGGTCCTTTCATTGTCCTCAAACAAATTCTTATTTAAAAAAGCTTTGTCAAGTGCGACAATGTGGCAGTGCCAGTCTGTGACAGACTTGCCCCCCAAGTGTCACAGCAATGTTTCTGCTGTCCATAACAAACACATTGAAAGGGGCAAGAAACAAATGGCTGAGATTTAACAGGCTTTGCTTGCAGTCATGTCTGTAGTCTTCTCTGTGGTTTTCAGAATTAATGACAACTTATCACAGGGAATGGCAGCAGCACCTGCAAACCTTTGATGACCCACGTTGTCACGATTATGAATTTAAAATCCCAGACCCATCATCCATCCAGGTCACCAGTCTTATCACAGGGCCAACATATAGAGACATACAAAGACAAACAACCTTTTGAACTCATGGGCAATTTAGAGTCACCAATAAACTTAAACATGTATGTTTTTGGACTTTGGGAGGAAGATGGAGGAACTCCAGACAGAAAGGCCCCAGGCCCAAGGTTGCCATGAGGCGGCAGTGCTAACCACTGCACTACTGTCACTTTCCTCTTTTTTAGCTTCTCAATAGAAAAAGAAAAAGAATATTGCAGAAAAACCTGCTGAGTCTTTAGGATATCTTGTCTCAGCAGCTTTGAAATTACATGAAGTTACAGTATATAATTATCAGCACAGCAGACACTCTCAGATGTCACTTGGCGGCTCTGGGCCCCAGCTGTGTGTCATTAGTGTGGCACCTGCAGGAGTGGACATGAATCATTGACACCATCACGAGTGTTTATTATAGCTTGTCCACTTTCGCAAACAAATCAAGAGTGCAGACAAAGTGAGGGGTATTTCAAGGAGACAGTAACTTGACTACAACATCTTTTTCTATTTTTAAATTAAATGAATTGTTCTTTTGTCTATTTATATAAGAGTATGTGCACATCAGCGTTTCACCATTTTGATCACTCTTCTGCAGATGTGAACAGCTGGTTGGTGACCTTCGGCTTCCAGCTGTACAACGTCATCCCCGGATATCGGAAGCCCAGCACAGAAGCCATGGAGCCATCATACGAGTTAGTCAGCACCCAGATCAAAACACAGGAGTGGGACAGCACAAAGGTAAGCCAGTCGCGCGCTCACCTATCCCACTTTTCACCTTACCGCAGAACACCTTCTTCTACCTTTGCCCTCCTTCTTTCCAACATCATTAGCAAACAGACATGCACTGTGTAGCCAGACTCCCAGAGGAGCTGCCAGCTATCAGGCCAAAACACGGCCCAGTGAGCCAGGTCCCTGCCCCCGGTGCTCAACCCAATGGGTTCAGGCTAAACAGCTCTTGTAATTGTCCTGCCATTAGGGAAATTCACTCTCCATTCCCTCCACCACTGGCCATTGATTTCATCTCAGTCTTACACCGTTAGCCAAGGTCTGATAGGTAGTAGACATGCTCTGGTTCCCACGTTTATCAGCCCTTTTAAGTTACCTCCAACTCCCCTGAATTATTGAAGAGGCCTCTGTAGTTGTCTTGGGTTTGGTTACATCTACACTAGTGAATGCCACCCATCAGGAGGTCAGATTCATGTTGGGTGACACATCGGGCTGCTACCTTAACACTGTCAGTATTTGTTTTTCTAAAGTGTATTCTCATCTATTTGTAAGCCTAAAAGCTTCTGGGATAAAACAATACAAGGTTATCGCAATCTGTGACCTCTGATCTGACCAACCAACCATAATAAGCAGGCAGACCCACCGGGCATATTAAACAGAGAAAGAAATGCTAAAAAAGTCCTGTAATACTATGAAGGGAAGTTTCCTCCCTGAGGATTTAAAACAGTTAAAATAAAAATGAAAAACATATATATGTTTTAAATTTTTAATTTCAGAATTTCTGTATACTGTAAGTGTGAAACCGTAATAGTATCTATAGCTCACCTCCTGCAGTGTTAGCCACTTTGGGTGGGTTACTGTCAGAGCCCTGGGCCCCTGGGTCTGACTCAGGCATAGCTCCTTTGCCTGATACTCCACAGAGAATCTCTGCACTCATCCAAGGTACCAATCTACAAAGGAGCTGCAACAGAGAATATATCTAATTTAATCCAAAGGCATCCCAGCAATTTCCATTTCAAATATTTGAGAGCAGATATAATGGAATAATGTCACAGATGATGAAGAATAAATGCAACGCTGTTTTATTTTCATACATTTGCAATTCTGACTACATCAGTGGTCACTATTTAATCAACCTTTTCAAATGACAATGATTTATCAACAGGCAGTTTTAACCTTTTTGCAATTTTTTTATTAGTATAATTGCTAAGGAAATTACTCTCTGCATAATAAGTCTGTTTTTAAGTAACTCCACGACAGAATCAGATTGTATACTTTTTTTTAACAGTCAGTTTCTTAGAAGCATAGTTTTTTCTAAAATTAAATTAGCCATAAATGAATCTATATTCAGTTTGTTAATGTTTGCTTCACTCAGAAACACTAAATGAAAAAGTAGATCCATTTGAGTAATAGTATCATTATCATGAAAGCTATTTTTTCATCAGTACACACAGCCTTTGAAGTATATGTTCAATAATATGCATGATGGACTGCGATATCTCAAAAAAATCCTGTAATGGGGGCTTTAAATAGAAAAGTTAGCCTAGATTTGAAGGTTTTTACTCATGTTTGTGAGGGAGTTCTTCTTTCAGCATTACTCTGGAGTATGTAGTCTGCTGTAAGTGATATGTAAGGATAGATTGAGATAATTAGTCTTTACCCCATGTACAAGCCAAGGCATGATATTCTTATCTGGAGTCCCTGCTTGTTCTGAGCTGGTTAATGCCATGTTGATCGTTACTGCAGATGGTCAGGCCAACCTAATTAAATGTAGGGTTCTTTGAAGCATAAATATAGATTTAAAACTGCACATGGTATGTATCCTGTGCACTTGGCATTTAATTTTATTTTATGTGAGAGAAAAGTATGCCTCCCTTTCTGTCTCTTTTCATTTAAGTCCCCATTTCACCATGCTACTGAATCTACACCCAGATTGAAAAATGCCGTGAGGGGCCAGACAAATGAGGTTTGTGCTGCACAAGGCTTGATCTTTCATTCTGGGTTGTGCTGGAGGCTGATTCCACCCCATGCTATGTGAATGATGCTTCTCCGGGAGTGTCCCAGGAGGCTGCTTCAGTAAAGTGGAGGACATTGCCCCCTTTCCTCCTAGCGCCCCTGGGACAGCTGACCAGGTCACACTGTTGGCACGGTAAACAAACATGGAGTGGCATGGTGTGAAGTGTCCCCCCAGGCCATTGCTCCTGAGGGGCCCCACAGCACAGCTGCCCCCCCTCCCTGTCATATGTTTCCTGCTTCATGCAAGATCTGACACCACGTCATGTCAAAGAGTGGGCAGACTTGCTGGTCACTGCTCCACACTTTTCAACCTCACCCAGCCCCCCAGCCTGTAGCCTCCTTCTAACGGCGGCACAGAGAGACAGAATAAGAAACTGTCAGGAAGACTTTGAATGTGACTGGTTGACAAAAACTCCCCAGGACGCTCACAGCCTCTTATCTTTGGCGATGGCAAGAAGGCACAGTGTTTAAAGGGCCTTTTTGTTGCTGCTCAGATCTGTTCGGGCAACTGTCTCACTGTGTGTTTGCCCGCTTCCATTTCATCTCACTTTCCTCATTTTAGCATCTCTCCCTTTTCCAGAGGAGTATTCTTGTCAAGTAGTGTTAGGACAAAGTATTAATTTTGGCTAAAGGGAATTTGGTATCCATACAGAGCTTTGATCCCTTAAGGAATGGGATGTATACACTAGTTACCAACAGATTCCTGTTTCATATTTAGCACAGCACAGCATGGCTGTCAGAAGACAGTAATTTCACCCTTTTTCAAAATATCATGGCTGTCACAAATGATCAGAGAGATTTGCATTTGCTGAGAAACACCTCTGCCCCTACCTTGACTGTGTGATACATTCAAAGCATCAGGAATTTCTAGTTTGCCATTGATAATGGATGCAATTATGTCATTATTTATATACATGTGTAGGAATATACACATATACAGAGACATATTTATATACATAGAGTGTGTGTGTGTTAGTTTTTTATTTGTTTTAAATTCCATCTGATTAATACACTTTTTACAAGAGGTGTTCCATCATTCTCATTCAGTCAGACGCCTTACCATAAAAAAATGGCTTAGCATTGAACTGAAAACGTTTGAAGTGTTAAATCAAGCAGTAGGAATCTCATTTTTGAGAAACAGGAGCATCTTAAAGCAGACACTCTTGCTTAGTCCCCATTCAGAGCAGGATGAGGATAAAGGTTATAACAAAGGTGTGAGGCAATCAGAAGTGAATATTCAGTAAATATCTAGAAGAGCGCTTCAAACAGGCAGTGGCGTAGCATTGTGTTAATTCATTTCTTGCTCAGAGAAACAGCAAAAGATATTTTATCATGTATGTGAATGCTGTGTGGGCTGTGACTGAACAGTATTGTATTTGTTTTGCAGTCCTTGCTGGGTGTTCAGTGTGAAGTTCAGAGGCAGCTGAAGGCCTTTGTGAAGCTGGAGCGTTTTGGCCAGATCTACAGAGCCAAAAGTGCCGGATGTCCTCAAAGTGAGAGCAAGAAGATCTTTGCTTCTGGCGGCTCCATCTTTGGGAAGGGGGTGAAATTTGCAATCCGAGATGGTCGCATCAGCACGGACATCATCAGTTTAGCCAACGAGGACGGACGTCGCATGGCTGCAGTTCTGAACGACGCCTTCTACCTTGAAGATCTCCACTTCACTATTGCGGGAATAGACACCCATTACTTTGTCAAACTGGGCTCAGTGGAGGGAGATCTAGCCCTCATTGGCATGACAGTGGGGCGCCGCACACTAGAGACTGGAGTCAATGTGACCGTGTCTCAGGTCAACACAGTTCTCAATGGCAGGACTAGGCGCATTACTGACATTCAGCTACAGTACGGCGCCCTGTGTCTGAACACACGTTACGGCAGCAGTGTGGACGAGGAGAAAGCTCGCGTGTTGGAGCTGGCCCGGCAGAGAGGTGTCGCCCAGGCTTGGGCCCGGGAGCGCCAGAGACTGAGGGATGGAGAGGAGGGTTCACGAACCTGGACTGAGGGAGAGAAACAACAACTCCTGGGCTCAGGGAAGGTGCAGGGCTACGATGGATACTACGTGGTTTCAGTTGACCAATACCCTGAGCTGGCAGACAGTGTCAACAACATTCATTTCATGAGACAGAGCGAAATGGGCCGAAGGTGACATGAACACGAGGCTCTGCGGTGACAGACTCAGATGTAGGACATGGGACTTCTTGCCAAAGACAGTTGTGTACATGACCACTTTTTTTTTTTTCTTTGACTGTGCTCAACTTGGTTTTTAATATACTGTAAAGAAGAAAAAACATGGTTGCAATCAGTTGCACTGTATTAATAGAAGAGTGCCCTTCTCCTTTTGAAGATTCTTTAACAGTCTTTGCCCTTCAAGTGCGGCTGCTAGAGGATGAAAATTTGCGATGTCTGTGGCTTATTTTTGTGACTCCATTTCCTCGTCCCTGTTGGTGATTCTGTTCAAAGGAATCCAAGAGGAGTATCGGTAATGCATTATGTTCAGTGGCTCACTCTGCTGCCAGACTTGCAGATTGTTATTCACAAGCTTGCTCCATTCTGCCTTTTCTGCGCCTCAGCCAAGGAGATTCCTTCTCTTTTAATCACTTCTTTTTTATACTTGAAACCCTCATAGCCCCAGTCATCCATAAATAATGAGAGCGATTTCTGTTGGTGGTAGAGCCCTTCATCAAAATACTAGCTGTACTTGTCAGGGCACCTTCATTTGTTTGATGTCTTGTAATTTTTTAACAGGAGGCTTGATACTCATCTGTGGTCTTAGCTTGGAAGGCTTCATTGCACCGCGGCAGTGCATGTTGATGGTCTTCATGAACTACAAAATTAGCAAAACTGCTTGGTCATGCTTAAACTGTATGGTAAAGCCAACAAAGGGATATGAGGTCACTTTTTTTTATTTTGTGTGTGTTTTCTTTTTAACCAGGTTGCTTTTTTTTATCCAAGGAAGACAATTAAAACATAGAATAAACCTTTTTATTTGACTGTGGTCAAGCAACTCAATTATGAAAATAGTGAGGAGCCAACAAAAATACTGTGGAATTAATGTGTGTATTAAACAACAAAAGGTATTTTACAGGAATGGTTTTTGAATTACATTTTAGTTTTGTTTTATAAATAGCTATATGAATTAACAGTATAACAAATGTGAATTTAAAAAAAATGTGAACTATTGTCCCTTTTATTGTTAATTGTTGTACTTGAACAATACTTAAGGGTGTTTCAACACATGGAATAAACTATGAAAGGTGGTTTAGTTACATCAATTACTGTGTTTTTATTAGACCAGCTACGTTTTACTGATCTCAATTGCATATGAAAGGCAGTGTTTGTTTATCATTGAGCTTAAGTCAGTATTCCTCACCACAATGTCCAGTCAGATAAAGTTTGGGATGAAAATATTTTTAATAAGTGAGACTGAAGATGGCTAAAGAAACCAATCTCATCAGTGGTATATACTACATTAACATATTGGCTGCTGAGATAGATAGGCTTTGCGTTGTGTTGTGGGTGAGATAAAAGATACAAATTGCCTTTGCCCTAAGGGCTGCCTGCAGGTCAGCATTGAAAGTGCTTTCATACTCCAGAATAGGGCTCCACTTGGTCCCAGGGCTGGCTGAAACACATTAGACCTGCAGATGTACTAGTTCCTGTTTACAGACTAAAGGTCATCTATACACATCAACCTTGGAAATAACCCCCGCGGACACATCCTAGCTCCGGTATAACCCTGTCCCATTCTCCCTCCTCCTCTCTGTGGAGACTGCAAAGGACAATTTACATCTGCTCATTCAAAAATGTCATTATGTGAAAACTCAAGAGGAGTCAAGACTATTTTGGAAATTGTGACTTTGATTTGACTCCTGGTACTTTTTGAACTATGCCAAGCCACTGCACACTCTTGACCTTCTTATAATTTTTCCATCAAACATATGAACTTGTTTGTGTGTGTTGGGGCAGTGGGAGCATGATTGAGTGTCTCAATCTGTACAAATGTTAAAGCTAACAGTACACGTTTTTTTTTTTTCTCTCTCTCTCTGCTGTTGGTTGATTCAGTGATGATGTTTTGTTTCCAAAAAAAAAAAAAAATGTATGTTCAGCATAATATGAATGAAGGATATTTGCATTGTGGAATATTGCACTGAGAACCGTTGCGTCATAAGACTGTATCTTTTTCTAAAGTTTTGGACTCATTTTGAGTTTGGGTTTGTTCTCAACACTGTGTTTTTAGCGCTTCTCTTTGACTATGTAAATATGAAGACATCAAAGTAAGCTGTAAATAAAATGCAAATGTAGATACCTCTTAGAGCTACATCGGTCACCCTGTGTAGTCTTAAGGTAGAAAAAAAATAAAGGGAATATTTTGTGTTTATTTTCGGTCTTTTGTTTTATATATTTATGTATAAAATATATATATATATATTTATTTATTCTATATAACGTGATAAAAAATATTTTCAATTTCAAACTGACGACACATATTGGTTAGCCTCTCTAATATTCACTTTACTACCACACTGTAGATTTTAACATATATACCTATATTACACATCATTAAACACGTGTTCTCTGTTCATCTGCACCTAGAGTATGTTACACACAAACACTAATTCTCCCCCCATATCACATTTCATGAGATTTTAATGAGGCTAATTTGATTCAATATGATAATTTAACATTGCGCCATGTGTCTTTATTTAGTTTAACATGCACTACCACCTGTTTAGATCTTTCATCTATTAATTCCTGAAACGGAGTGAGCATGTGGTCGATCACCAGCACATAAAATACAGACAATTAATAAAAATCGGAAATGTATTTAACTGCCATAAGATAAGCAAGCCTCAAGGGATGCTGTGCAAAACTATTAATTAAACTGTCAAAGTTGAAGAACAATACTTTGATGTTACAAAAGCCACCAGGAGACTGTGTTTTTAAACTTGATAACTTTGTTGAAACAAGTGGAGCTCAGGGGCTAATCCTGTTAGCGGGCGGGGTGGCTCGGGAGTTACTGCCAGTATGTGGTGGCGGCAAGGGAGCCTGGAACATTTACACTCACTGCAGGCAGAGCTGAGCTTGGCGCCCAGAAAAAGAACGATGGCCTGCTTTTCCTAAGCAGACCGTGCTCTCATTTGTTCTTCTCCACTTTGCATTAATGTGAGCGGAGGAAACCACTGAGCTCTCTGCATGACGGGCGAGCGTCACAGGAAATGATCACACCCGAATGTTTGCTTTAGCTAGTTTTACTACACAATTTTTTTTTGCAAAGTAAATTTCAAATCTGTGGCTCTCATCTTCGCTGAGACAGCCTGAGCCCTGAGCCCCACATGCCTCTGATAAAGAGGATTTCTTTACTGGGGAACAGAAAGTCAGAGAGTCTGTGCAGGATGAATTCTGCCGCAGAGGCAAAATGTCCTTTAGCCTTGAGGATTGTAGCCTTTCAGGCGAACCATAACAATAACTTCACCTCAACCCTTGTTGCAGAGAGGAAAGTCTCCACAGTGCACGATGGAAGAGGGAATTTTATTTTTCATATGTAACTGATAATTACACCGCAGTCTAATTAAATACAAACATCAGGTACAACTTTTACCCTATTGTGAACAATACAGCATCAAAAAATCCATTAACATAAACCAGAAAGCCAAATGAAAGACAAATAAGATTCGCGTGACTTGTTATTCATGGGTAATTATATATCGTACTGGAATATTATTCTTCTTGCCGTGAGAACAGACTCGCCCTGTGATGCTGATAGGTTGCATGTAGCAACACACTCCATCTCTGAGTCTCTGAAAATGTGAGCAGGGGGCAAAGAAAACAGTGTGTGCCACTAAGTGTTCAAAGTAATGGCTGAATCACTGGTATTGATGAATGGCCCTATTACAACCTCTCAGATTTGCCCTTGTCATTTGTGCCATGGGGCAGTGAAAATCTTTCTAATTGCAATCGATTAGGGCAACATATCATGCAAGCTACAAATAACGTGATATTTCGATCCTAATGGAATTAATATCAGACACAAAAGAGACCAGTGTCTGTTTTCACACAGGTCAGACAAAATTAAATGAGTTTAAATCAGTTTCTTTACTCAAGAGCTGTCTCCAGTGGTGCAAGGTGTCACCAATGTTATCTCTTGTTTTCTATTACTATCACCTCTGAAGTTAGCATGCTAACCAGCTAGTCTCAGCTCAGCCAGGCATTCTTATTGTTTTCAGATAGCAAGTCATCGTAGCGCCCCTTCTATTGTGAGGAGGTAGCGCTGCTCAGAGGGCGTTTTATAACCTCTCGACACAACAATGACTGAAGCTCTTTGCTAGGGAACCCATCCCCACCACTCTCTCCTGACATGAGACCACATGCGGCGGCAGAGAAAAGTTACACGCAGTGCCTTTAAGAGAAGAAATATTCCCAACACTGTTCCTGTGTGTGTTTTTCTTCCTTTTTTTTGCAGGGTCTACAGGAATTGGTTTTGGTGAGTTCAATCAGAGACAGACCTCCCTGACAGCTACACTATTTGTGGTGCCTGCAGCTGAACTTGATCCCATATTCACTTAACACCTACCATTATATTCAAATTTAACTAACCCCCTTCTAGTTATTTATAAAGGCGGAAAGAATTTGCTTTTAGTTGGATTTCACAACTTCGACAGGTGATGGAAGGCAAGACCTTTCTCTAAAAACCATGCATGAACTATTTCCCATTACCTGAGCTGAGACTGATGAGAAGAGATATCTCCACATTGCTTTCACACTCCATCTGTTTCCTCTCACTGATAATTTGAACATTCTGAGCCCATGTGTTGGATAAACACTGGCAAAGGTATTTGCTGTTAAAATCAGCAAAAGGTTGGTTCCTGCTGAGGGCCAGCCATCCATTCCCTCAGTGAATCCTGTACGTAGTCCGAAAATAACCACTAAAATGAAACACCTGCTGTCTCTCATCTTCCTCTGTCTGTCAATCTCAGGTATTGTAATTACATGATAGTCAGCTGCATTTCCCCCATGAAGATCAGTAATGTTGTTGTTGACAAGAAGTGGCACCTTGCCCCACTGTTCTGCCGTTCCTAGGAATTCTAAGCAGATAAGCTACTCTTGTTCAAGTTTTCCCAACATCTATAGAATAACTGGATGGTGTGATGGTCCACATCTGCTGTGAAACCTGATAGCAACATATGCCTGAATAGATAGGACATCCTCAGATTCTGTCTTTAATCATTCAGGTCCACATTCCCCTCTCTACCAGTTATGCAAATGGTGGACCAATCATAAAAGCTAATGGGGCAAGGAATGGTAAACCAACTGGCCATAGAGCAGTGAGGCAGAATTTTTCTCAAGGTTTGGGTCTCATTTGGATTCTCAATATGATGACAAAACACACCAGCAACAGAAGCACTCAGTAAAGTGCAAGCTTCGGAAATGAAAATGAAGTGATGGTTTTCAAAGTGTCATATTTCTATGGGTCATACAGGGGCCAGTGTTGCCTCTCACAGAACTGGCCTGCAAGGGGAAAATGGAAAATGTGCAGTACTAGCACCTTAAGCATTACAATGCTGCATGCTCGTAATATGAGAGGCATTATTTTCCAAAAATGAGACTTAAGAGCCCTGTGAGAGAGCCTGTTCTTCCCCATTGTCGAGCAACACAACCTGACAGTTTTGACCTCTGTGCTAGTGTGAGAGTGACTCATTACATGGCTTTCAGTGTTGAAGTAATTTTCACTGAGATACACATCACCAAGATAATCAATAATCTGTGAAGTGGAGCCACATCAGAGCTGGCCTCACAAATTCACAGGCTGTGGTTTCTATTGGAGGCAAGACTCACTGCAGCTGCAGACTACAATGACGAGGTCACATTTTGTTTTGTTTTTCACCTCTTTTGTAGAAGTATTTCCAAAATAGATATTGTGAGGAAATTGATTTGCATGTCTTTGAAAACCCTTTTCATGTGAATGCAACTCAGTTGTGTGTTTTTCATTATTTTCTCCTTGGTTACTTCAGCTTGTGCAACTGAGAAATGACAATTCACTTTTGATTCTCACTCTGATCTCTATGGATTATGTTGGAATTGACGCAGTAAGAAATTAATCCTGTCAGCACAAGGTGAAATTCTTTCCTTTCTTTTTCAGAAATTCAAACTTTGTGTGTGTGTGTGTGTGTGTGTGTGTGTGTGGGGTTGATGAGTATCGGACTCCAGCAGGGTCTTGGTGATGTTCGTGGATTCACTGGAGGCAGAAGCCGCAGCTGCAGCTGCCGTCTTCCATCACATTTCCCCTGACAGGTGTGAACAAAAGACCCAGAGAAATGTCACTGCAGCATTTTTAAGTCACTTGGACACTGTTTGCATTCAGGAATGAAACTGCCTTTGCACATTATGCAAATCATATTGACAGCATATCTAATGCTTTTATTAGCCTAATTATGCCTAAGGTCAAATCTGTTCATAGCAAAGGATCAGTACCCATTTAAACCAAGTGTCTGGGAGCATTCGAGTTGACTGAAAGGTTAGTTAATGCTTAATATCTAAGGACAGCTTATCATGTAGCACTTCGTGTTCATGAAAAAATAGGTGTTATTGATTTCTGTTGATGACATGAGTACCGCTCATGGTCAGTCAGGGGCTTCACGGCAGCAGTAACAACAAAGATATGAAAGGATTTGTTTTCAAAAAATGGTTTTAATTAAGAATAAAAGTGTGAAGGTGTGATGAAAGAGAGAAGACGTTAATCATAGATGGAGGCAAAGATGAACCATAAAGGTGAGGTTTGTCCTCAGTGGAGATACTCTGTTGTCAGGGTTGAAACAAGGCATATGCATATTTAATAGGCTTGAGCTGCTGCAAAGTATTTAGCAGCAGGCCATATTAAAGATGTATAAAGCAGTAGGGAAGGCTGTGTGTTCTTTAAATTAGACAGCTTTCCTTAGGTCAAAAGGTTAAATTGTTGTTGTTAAGATGTTGAAAACCTCCCATGCTCAAAGTGTTTGATACTTCCTCCTCCTTTAGGTGGAGAACCGATGCTGTTAGTTAGAATGAGCTTCCTGTTTTGTTCGGCTGAGGTGATTTAAGCCTTTAAGGCTATAGCTGATCTGTCACAAACTTTTGGTGGAGGAGTAGTTAGGAGCAGTTTGTGTGAGGCTGACTCAGCTGCAGTACTGTTGGGAATTTTGGATGTGAAATGCACAGTCGTAACAAAAAAAAAAAAAAAAAACAACCCTAACTGAGGGTGAGATCTTAATAAAGTTGTCGTATTTCCTGTGTTTATGGCTAAAACTATTAAATTATTCAATTTATGACATCCTCCCTCAGCCAGATGATACAGGCAGTATATAGGAGGGAAGGAAACCCCCCCTTTCTACTGGGATAGGGCAAAATCTCCAAAGTGCTTATTGCCACAGGCATATTCTTATTGCCATTGGCACGCCATAGACATAGTCTATCTGCCATCAGACGACTGTTTAACAAATGCTTTGTCATGAACCTGGGTGCTACTGCTATGAACTACGATACATGACCTATAGTGCAAAATCTAATTCAGTCAACTGAAAGAGTAAAATAAATATTAGAAAATAAGACAAATACCTTTGGAGAAACTTACTTACGAGTTCTCCAAGCCCAAGAGATAAAGAGGAGAGGAAATGATTACATAAATGCTCTATGGTTGATACTGTTCTACACTTTCACCTAGAAAACAGAATTCCACGTGGCTCAGTGGGAATGATGCCTCTGTTATAAAGAGCACAGAAGACTATAGCAGAGACTTTTGTTTCCTTTGTCCTCTTTTGAATCTGCTGCTGTGTGTTTTCAGTTTGAAACACAAAGCCTGAAGTCAGTCTGACAGAATTATTTTGGTTACAGAACCTTTGGGCCCATTACGAATACTATTATGTAGATCAGCCTTGGGGAATTTATTTCCACGTTGTGCATTTGGATTGCGACACGCCTGGCCTCTCATTTCATTTACCCATACAAATAAGCCTGCCAGTCCAAACGCTTTAAAGTTGTGGAGAATTTTTTAGCACCTTTTCACTGAGACACTTGTTTTCTTTCATATTTTATCCTAACCAAATTTTCTTTAAACGCAGAACTGATAAAATTGCTGACCTCCCGTCCAACACCTCTTCCACAGGGAGACACACACTCACTGACACACACTACTACACTGCAGGCAAAGCATGAAAACACAGTGATTATTGCTGTCAGGAGAAAAATGTTTTTAACCTCAGGTTTTCATAGTCTCTTCTTATTTGAAAGATCTTTTTCAGGAAAGCTTGAATGCTGCTGTGGTGTGACATGCTGAACATCATTCAGATTTGAAACAGGACGACAGAGACACACATACAACAATCCTTTCATTGGATGACTCAGATTTCTATGATCCCTCCTGGCTGGTGTGGAGTTTTTTTCTACATTGTTGTTCTACATGTGCAGATTCATTGTTTATTGGCAGGAAACCAAACCAAGACCAGTACATGTGCGTGCAGTGGAGCAGAATTAGATTATAATTCTACTGTACACTCCTCAGCTCTAATGCCAGCCTCGCTGTGGCTATTATACTGCATGTTCACAACACTGAAAACACTATTTACCTTTCTAAGACGCTGCTGTGCAATAGCAATAATTTTTGTCTTCATTTAAGCAATAAAACAGAAAATAAATAATGGTTCTTACTTTTGATAAGTGTAGCAAAAACAGACTTTATTTGGAAATAAGCAAATCTGCCCATATAATCCTAAAGATGACAATTTTCAAGAGTAAGCTGCTACCACACCTGGTTTATCTTTTTTTTCCCCTTAATAATAAACATTAACAGTCAGACAAAAAAAAAAGGGAAATATATTGTGAAATACAAAAAGAGATAAACAAAAAGTTGGCATTTCATATAATTTGCTCTTGAAAGAGATCAACCATAAAACAGTGTTTGTTGAACACACAAGACGTCGACTCTTTTCATCATGACATAACGTTTCAGTAGCAGTGCAGCTACAGTGCCAGCTCCCAGGTTGCACTGCATGTGTTTTGTCGTTTCAAAAAAAAGAAAAAGATATTTCAGTCTCTCTGTTGCTGTACAACAAAGGTGCTTGAATAGGAATTGACTGCATAAATAAAACAGATGCAGCTGGAGGACAGCATTTTGAAACTGAGCCTGAAACACACGATACATATGTCCACGATCTGTCCACGAATACTAGAAGACAAAAATTTGCTAGATTTACTATTCACGTCAGTAGAAAAGGTTCCACTAGTTTAATTTGCTCAAGGTCCCTCCATCCATTACCTTTACTGTTTATCTTTATAGAGTTGCAGGGGGGTTGCAGCCAATCCCAGCTGGGTTGAGCGAGGGTGGGGTCTGCCTCTCTGACACAGGGCTGACACATAGAGACAAACACCCATCATCCATCAATGTGCATCTCTTTGGACTGCAGGAAGAAGCCAGAGTAGCTGGACATGGAGAAGATGCAAACTCCACACAGAAAAAGACCCCAGGTTGTGAGGCGACAGTGCTACCCACTGCACCACCATCACGACCCTAGCTTGAAATGGATAATAATAGTAACCCAGAGGTTGCTACTAAAAACAAAATGTAGGTCTGAATCTAACTTGAGATTTAGAGAATCATTACCTGAAAATTATGTTTAATAATATGCTGCATGTAGTATTTTTTTTTTTTTTAATTATTATCTTCCGTTCTTTGTGTGCCTCAATGTTGTCATTACTTTCATGGAATTCACACCTCCTCCGTTCTGTGGGTGTGAGACAGACCCTTAATTTTGAGGGATAGTTCAGGCAGGTCTTAATTGTTCTATAATTAACATAACAACATATGGGCCCAGGCTTTGTTTTTGTAAATACACTGAAAAATAGAAAATAGTTTGCTTGAATACTCACATCCCCAGTTTGATACAGTGAGCGAATGCAACTTAAAAGCCCACATGGACAACTAGGACATCGCCATTCATTGTTTGGCTAATTGGAGGGTAGTTGGTACAGTACGTCTTGATAAACTAAAGTAATTAGTCATAGATTTATGGTTGGACATCTGCTGAGGCAGCAGTTTCCAACCTCTGCTGAGGGGGATTGTTGCCTTTGTGAGGAAGGAGAAGAAGAGGAGATTTCTTCCTAATGTGATCTAGTAAAATATATTATCATTTGAGGTATCTTCAGAGCAGAGCAGCAGGACACATGAAGGACAGATGGGTGTGTGTTCCACTGTGAACAGAGATGTTACACCACAGCAGAACATTATCTAACTCTTCAAACTGCCCTTGACAAAGACATGTTCCTGCCCCAGGGGTATCACACCAGTTACTTCAGCACTCTGACCTTTGTGATTAAATGTACATGTCTCAGATATTCTTGTCTACAGAAGAGTGGATGTCAAACCGGACCTGCTGAAATCCGCCAATTAAAACTCATTGCTTGTCAAAGATAATAAGTTCTTTTTTATTTTTTTGTTCTGCTGCAATAATGCTTCCCAATCAGGGATGAAACCAGTTATCATTCACTTACTGTATCATCAGATCATTCCTGCGTCAACAGGGGAGGTAAATGAAATAAATCAGCAGGGGAAGGACACATTAATGATAGGGCTGTGGAGGAACGCTCCCACACAAATAGCTCTCACTGCTCATTTGTAGTTTGCTGTTAGTGAATTGTTCATCATTTTAATGGCCTTCTTCAGATAGGATATTGTGTCTCCCCTCCAAACAGACGCTTGTTGAACAAGAAGGCCCTCAGTGTAGAGCGGAATTTGGCCAAAAGGATGAAAAATTAGTTGTTCATTTCAGACAAAATAGCACAGATTGTGAAATAGCATGGGAGAAAGGTCACAAGGACACCGACATAAGTAAGTCTGTTATTTTTGGAGGCATAAATGCACACAGAGAATGCCTTTCCAGTTTAGCTGTTCATTTTGCAAATACACTTTGATACCACAGACTAAGAGACAGACAGACAAACATACTCAGACCAATGGATGCTTATGTATAAATATATAACTTTTCTGGAGAAGGGAAAAAGTCATATATAGCAGCCTAAACTCTGTACCTTCACAGCAGGTTGCAGCAACGTTAGGCTGCTAAAAATGTCCAGAGAAGTTGTACAATCTTCAGGTGGAGCTACTGATTATAATAATCCCACAGTAGGCATTTCCTTCTCAAAACCTCATAGAAAATATATGACACAAGGAAAGTTTTTTTTGTCAAGGTCACCTCATTGGTAAACCCAGACTGAAAAGGTGAGATTAAAAAAAAACTTCTTACACTTTAAGGTGTTTTCAATACAGAGGAGATATAATTTTAATACTTCACTATGGCAACATGTAGTCAGATATGCAATAAATTCTGGATATACAGTTTAAGGATGCCCTCATACTGCACCCCTAATAAGGTAGGAAAATAAAGTTGGGGTGACCCATATAAAACTCAAAATTCTGCTTCACATTGTAAAGTTAATGTTTAGGACTATTTGTGCAAATGCTCATGTAAATGAGGGTAAGGGATGTTAAATGAAAGAACCTTTGCCCACACTGCACCCTCCTACAGCAGGCGCTGAGAGGTGATGCTGCTGTTAAGGGTGGATGAGAATGAATCGTTCCATTACACTGTGGCCAATGTGTGTGTGGATGAGAATAAGAGCAGGCAATGAGGTACAATATTTTGATATTAACTGTCTGCTTTTCTATTTCTCATCATCTGTTCTTAGCCATCTCGGGAGAGTCTTGCCTTCGACTACCTTCAGTGGAAGAAAAGGTGCAGTTCAAGTGTTAAACTGTTTTTTTTTTTTTTTTTTGAGGTTGAAGTTGTAATGTTGTTACTGCTCCTAATGGCGTGACTCCACAGCAAATCAGGGGACCTTCCTTTTATTGCAAAACTGAAAATACTCTAAATCTGTCAGTGTTCTATGTTTGGATCTTGAGTCAAATCAAAACATATTTTAACCTGATGCAGCAGTAATCGCCACCCTTGCTTGACTGGTGCTTTCCAAAATATACATAACTGTACACGAATGTTGGGTAGCTACTGATTGAATGGTTCCACAACAATATCTCATAAAAAGCATTACTATAAGTTACACAGAAACAGTTCGGTGACACACTGTGGTATGAGAACAATAGTGTAATCAGGGATTTAACTATGTTATTCTTCTTCTCCAACCCTCAGCCAGTGAGTGAATTATGTGGAGGTTTTGAATGCAGGGAGCAGATCCTAGCTACTCAGCTCCACAGGAATTTGCCAGGTTTGACTCAGATCCAACAACAGCAATTTCAGATATGCAACTTTTTTTTTCCTTTTTTTTTTTTTTTTAAATGTTAGAGAACAGCAGGATCACTTTGAGGAATAAATAAAGTAAAATTACAACAACAAAAACAAAAAAAAAATACACGAAAGTTGTAGCTGTTGGTTGATTGATTGATCAGGATATTAAAAATCAGGATCTGAGAAACTTTGTTGCCCCTCACAACAAGGTGATGAAAAGTTAGTCTCTTGTGAAGAAAAACGTACACAGGAAATCCACCCCAGTTAGTACACAGAGAGTGAAAACATGCTGAATAAAAGGAAAGGCTAATGATGAGCATATGATAATTACAGTGTGGCCAGACCCCCAAGGAGACAGCCTCAAGGGGACCACGCCATTACCTTCTCTTAAAAATGTTTAATTTAATCTTGTCTGTCTCGGAGAGGAAAAGTCAAAGCTGATGTCACTTTCCATTTTGATATCGGGGTTCCCTTTCTGCCAGTTTCTCTGCTCACGTTAGGAAAGCAGCTAATCGTTACTTTCATTGTTGCTCAGTTTGCTCTTAAATGAATGGACGGATCCATCTTCTAAAATGATTTAAAACGATTTGTCTTGTTTTGTGTCACCAGCTCACTTACCACCCCAAAACCCAAATATAACCCAAATATTCACTTAATATGCTTTATTACAGAGAAAGCAGTTTTCTTGTCCTTGTGCAAAAAACCCACCAAAATTTTTGATTATTCATTTTCTGTTGATTGACTATTGAATTAATAAAATAATGATTTCAGCTCTAGCACAAACAAAGTCCTTTTATTTTATAAATCTCAACCCGATTACTCCGAACACTATCATTCCTAAGCTGTGAACTCTCAAGCACTTTTAAAGTATATCTTCTCTAAATTGAGGCTGCTCCAGCAGATAGTGGCTATGAACCGGATCCACACACAGTATTATGGTGGTAACTTGCGAGTTGTAGGTGAAGCAGAGCAACAGCCCAAATCTTTCTCAGTGTAAGGGCTGTTAGTTCCTTTTGATTTGTGTTTGGCCGAGTGTCACCCAAACCCATTCCCTGAAATCACATCACTATAATGGTCTAATCAGCACTTAACGAGCCATGTTACATAAAATCGATGCAGCCGTCCGTTTGAGAATGCAGAATATTTGGAGGGGCCGATGAAGGCTGGGGGACGTGGGGGCAGGAGATGGTGTCAATGAGGTGCTGCAGTCATTGGGCAGACAGCTCAGCTCGGAGCCGTGGATGCACTTGCCCTCTAAGTTCAGTGATCCTCCTGAGATTCAAGCTTTTACAGCAAAATCCTTTGTTTTGCTGACTAATCGTGTATTGATTCTAACAAGTTGTTAAGCTCAAATAAGGCTGTCAGGCCACTGCCAAACAACTCCTCTATCTGCAGAGAACAGAGAGCTATGCGCCTCCCATTAGGAATACTATGATCTGACTTCTCCTGATTTATTACATGTGGAGTGTAAACAGGAGAACGTTTGACTTCGGGGTGTTTGCCTCAGTTGTGCAAGGATTGTATAGCTCGAGACAGCAGAGTGTTTTCACCTTGTTACGTGCATACATTGCCTTGTGGTTTGTGTGGGATGATGTGTCTGTAGAAATATAAATAGCCGTCATCTCTCCCACGTGCATGTTGTCGCGGAATGTGTCAACTTTCTAAGCAAGGGGGAAAAAATTACCATTCAAGTTAAAGCTGAACACTGAGGGTAACACAACCTCACCCATTCTTTCCTATTGGTGAGTAGGAAACACATCCTGGGTGCATGAGAATTCACTGGGCTATCTGCTGCCAATGGAAGCCAGCAGGTCCTTTTGTATTTCTGTTGATAGAGCTGCAGACAGAACACGGCAATGCCAGCTTGTTTCCAATTCAGCAGACCCCAGAGCTGCAAATTAATAACATACTGGAGGCTACTAAGGGGTAAATGCATAAACCCTACAGTGAATGGGGGATTGGGAAGGTGAGTTGAAAGTCTCGTGGAGCTACAGCACTACCCTGTGGTAGAGTCAGATATTGCACATGATGATACTGAGAATGTAAAAGCAGATTTCAGCAAGATGTTGTTCTAATAATAAATGCAATTCACTTTGATTGATTTCTTGGAAGGGCTATTTGTTAATTTGTTTTTGTTATAAAATGTGTGTGTTTTCCCAGCAGCAAAATAAAGTTAACCTTCTGATGAGTGGTAGGCTTGATTGTGAAGCTGTGTTTGCCGTGAAGACACAAAAACATATGATACACACATACACCACCTTTGCAAATTTCACATTATATTCTGTCAATGAATCAGAAAATAGAATAGTTCTGCTCCATATTAAGATGAGACCATGTGCATAATTGCTCCCACCATGCTGGAGATAATTAATATCAATGACCCTGCTGACTTTTCAAATGCATCATGTTGGGTTTAATGATGATGTGTCACAAGCAGCCGGAGGTGGAGACACCCAGCTCTGTGTTTGCTGCCAGACCCAGACCAGGGGCTCCAAAGCTGACAGGCGAGACCAGGTGAATAATTGTCCATGGCATCTTATTACATTGCTGGCATGATCTGATTTACTCCAGCAGCAAATGGTGGGAATAAACCAAGTGTCGTTGTGGGTATTGAATTAACAAGGTTTGCACGCAAATGGACCCCACACTGACGGCAGATAACTCATGAAAGATTAAAGAAGATTTCCTTGTGGTTGTGATAGCTGCTCTACTTGCTTCATTACACCACTGAATCACTCCACATGTGTTGAAAATATATTTTATGTTTCTCCCTGTATGTAGAAAGGAGCTTGGTCTATGGCCATTTGTATGAAATATTCTTCTTAGTGGACCAGAGCATTGGACCTTGAGCATGCAGTAGAAAAAACTTTTACAGTTAGACACAATGCTTACCCCACCACAAATTCCCTGAATTCTCACTGTTGATACGGACGGTGACTATGTGAGTTTTAGAACATTAAGTGCTTGTGTTTTTAAAATTTTTCAAATTTTGTATTTTCTTCTCTATTAAGCCTACAGTTGGGTTTAGTTAAAAGATAAAATCAGAGGTGAATTTCATCTTGTTCTTCCCCTTTCAAAAAAAAATTTAATGACCATAATTTCCATACTATTTTTTCTTTTGACAATTCTCACATTTAAATTTTTCCTGAACATCTTGTCTAAACATCGTGTGATAATAATATATATTTAGAGAAAATCCATAATTAAATGCGTAACTGTGTAAATTGTGTAATTGTGACATTATAAACCTCTCACATCAAAACTACATCTCCCTAGAACAAGACAGGGCCTGCTGTAAGAAACCGAAATATGATTGGTTTATCATAATCCACGTGACTGAATCGGGCGAATAGTGAGAGACCTAAACAGGAAGTGTAACTGTCAGAGAAGTGGCACAACGTGAAAGTCAGGACGGAGGAAAACTGTTCATTGTAAACACAGCACAATAAGTGTGGTGTTGTTGTTGTTTCTTTGTGTGTGTCCAAGTTGTCTCAGCATGTTGTGGTTTTAGTGTGTTTCTGTGTCGGAAGCAGTAGCGGTTTGTCACCATGTTTCAGGCTGCAGCTAAAACGCTCTCAGCTGCAGCAGCCGCCTCAGTTTCTCGGGGTTTATTGTCAAGTATTCGACATTATTGTAAAAAGACACCGACCAAACTGAGAGTATCCGAAGCATTGTCAGCTGCTGATGTGGGAGCCAGTGTCAAAGTACAGGTAACGTTGACCCTCAGTTTTCCCTTGTTGATATTCTCTCGATGTAATTTGTGCTATAGCGGCAGTAAAATGCCGCCTATATGAGCAACAACCGCCTCCACCGTGAGCTCCCAGTGTTCCCTCTCATCTATTAAATAGATGTAACCATGCTGATGTTTTAATATATGCTATCACAAGGATAGACGTGGCTAGATGTAAGCTATAGCCTGCACACATCTACTTTACATTAGAGCGAGCTATCTTTTTTATCTGAATCCCTATTAACACACATTACAGTTTGGCAACGCTATACTTAAAGTTTCACACTTCTACATTATTTCAAATGTAACTGGATATTGATGTCACATTGCACAGTGGTACGCAAATATTGAAGCATCCCTGGGCAAATGATAGTTTTTGTTGATTTTTTTTTTTTTAATTAAGTAAATACAGCAGCTGCAACAAACCAGGCAATTCAAATTTTTACTTTTTATTTCATAAACTTCATGGACAGAAAGCATTGCATCAATTTGGAGATTTCACTAAATATCAATTAAGTCAGGCAGTCAAGAAAGTGAAACTGGAAAGAGGCTGTCTCCTTAAACAGGACAATGATCCAAAGCAGACCTCAGAGTCCACCATGAGCTACTTCAAGAAACGGATCCTCTCAGTCCTCATGTAAACATCACTGAAAATCTGTGGCTAGATCTTAAACATGTGTGTACAAGACAGACTAAAAATACCCCAGATCTTAAAGTGATCTGCAGAGAGTGGGTGAAAATTCCTAAATCAAAAAGTCTCTTAATGTGGCTGGTTGCAAAAAGCATTTGTAATCTGGGACCAGACCTGTGTACAAGATATCACTTAACATTTTTAATGTCTGTTAGCTGCAGGGGTTGTATTTATTTTTTTTTTCACTTCGAAAGTAAATTAAATATGTAATCCGCCCAGCGGAAACCAAACCTGTGCAAACAACATACAACAAGAGGTGAAATTCTGAAATGCCCAACATCTCAGGTTAGAAACGGTACATGCATGCAGAAGGAAAATAAATCTGTATTACTGGATGGAACAGCTAAGTTCACTTGTGTCTCTTTTGTAGGGATGGGTTCGCTCTGTCAGACCTCAGAGGGCAAATCTCTTTCTCCATGTCAATGATGGGAGCTCTTTGCAGTCACTGCAGATTGTCGCTAGTTCAGAGCTGAATAATCCGTAAGTATTTCTATTTTTTCAAGTATGTAAGGTGAACATTCATTAAAAAATCCTGACTGTCTTTAACTCTTTTGATCATATTAAGGTTGCTCACATTTGGTAGTGCTGTTGAAGTCACAGGTATTCTTAAGAAAAGTCCACACCAAAAGCAGCCAGTTGAGCTGGAAGCAGACCAAATCCATATAGTTGGAGAATGTAACCCTGTGGTAAGAAAAAAAAATCTCTGAAACTTTTTATGTGATCATCACCCAGGAAGTGTAATATTATATTGTCACTTTGCCTTTTAGGATTTTCCCTTTAAAATCAAGGAGAGACACAGCCTTGAGTATATTCGCCAGTTTCCCCATCTCAGGTGTAGAACAAACGCCTTCAGCTCCCTGTTGAGAATACGAAGTGAAGCAACTACAGCAATTCACTCATATTTCAAGGTGAGAACATCAGTGGAGGAGTTATTGACAGAATGCAGAGTAAGACTTTTTGTATTCAGTTATTTTTTTTTCTTCCAGGAAAACGGCTTTGTGCAGATCCACACTCCGATCATCACCTCAAATGACTGTGAAGGGGCAGGGGAGCTCTTCCAGGTCGAGGTGAGCATCGAAAAATGTGTTTACAAAGCTTATGATGATGAGTTATACTGTATGCGGTGTCACCTCAATTGTGTGATGGTCAGTCAAAGCTCTGTTGTGAACTGAGGTATTAATGATAGTGTTTGAAATGTGAAAACCTTTTACCACAGCCATCAGGCCCAGGGCATGAAGAGGATGAGAACTTTTTCTCTGTCCCATCCTTCCTGACTGTGTCTGGTCAGCTTCATTTGGAAGTGATGTCAGGGTGAGATAGAGTATAAGAATTTATTTCCTGGTGACATTTTTCAAATTCACATATCCTGCTTGCGTGTTCTGCCTCAGAGACACATGCGCATACGTTGAAGTACATTTATAATTATGCGCTGTCACTCATGCTCTTCCAGGGCTCTCTCTCGAGTCTACACATTTGGGCCAGCGTTTCGTGCGGAGAACTCCCAAAGCAGACGCCATCTGGCTGAGTTTTATATGGTGGAGGCCGAGGTCTCCTTCACACAGTCCATAGAGGATCTCACAGTGGTACACCATGTCATTGTCCTCAAATACATTATTGCTCTATGATATACAGTAATGTGCAACAGTCTTAGGCCACCTCTATTTATTAGAATACTTTCAAAAAATACAGGAGATATGTATGCAGTATTAAAAAATAAACAGAAAAATAAAATCAGAAAAAACAGCTTCTATAGGCTTAAAGTGGCAAGTATGATTTTATGTCTGTCAACTTCTGTGATCTTTGTCATTTTGAATGGAACGATGTGATTGAAAGTTGGTGTTATACATATAAGCAGCTTTCAATGAGTTTAACCCATACAACATGTGCATGTAATGCTCAGTCATGTCTTGCACAAATCTGGTGTAATAAACCTTTTTCACAGCATAATTTTGACATGAAATAGTCGACAAATACAAGTGTTAGGCTGAGATATAGTTATATATGATTATAGCATTGCTAAAACAACAAATCGAAGCATGGCCCAAGACTTTTGCACACTACTATATATCAAAGTAGCTCGTTGGCATGTTACAGCGTCATAACTGATTTTGACTCAACATAATTCTGTTTATACAATATTGATTTCTTACCTTTCTTAAAGTGTTTTGTTCCTTTTTAGCATGGCATGAAAATAAAAAAAATGTACACTTACCTTATGCAACTTTTAAAGTTGCCCTTGTGCACAGTTGGTCAGGAGAACTTTAATTATTAAACTGGGCCCACTCCTTAGGTCATGGAGGACATGTTCAGATCAGCCACGGAGCATGTCTTGGCTCACTGTGCGGAGGATGTGGCTTTGTTTCACAAGCATGTGACGCCTGGACACAGGGTGAGTCCTGAAGGACACTTACCTAACTTGGATACATAACCTAGCTTCTTATACCATTCACCACCAATTCATCTGATTTTGTTATTATCTCAACTTTTATTTTTCTCATGTTGAATCCATCCACTCTAAGGATACTGTGGATGCCATGATGAAAAGAAGATTCCCTGTGTGAGTCTCTGTTTTTCTAAACATGGTGCATAAAAATAAATCAATCAGTTGTTGAAGGCCTTAAACAAAAGACACTATCCCAACCTACTTTCAGGATAACCTACAGTGAGGCTATAGACATCCTAAACCGCAGTTCTCAGAAATTTGTCTTTCCAACGGATGTAAGTGGTTGGATTTCCCTCTACTGTATATTTGCAACTTAACACTATCAGTACGCAGAGCTCCTTATTGACCTTAGCTCTTCTTTTCTACAGTGGGGCTGTGACCTTCAGACAGAACATGAGAAGTACCTGGTGAAACATTGCGGCAACATTCCCGTCTTCGTCACTGATTATCCTTATGATCTTAAGCCTTTTTATGCAAAAGACAACCAGGATCATCCTAAGCATACAGTAAGACGTGGTTACACGCGGTTATAAAAACGCAGAGTGAATCAATAATTTAACCACTCGATTCTTTCCTTGTAATGTCAGTTGGGTTCTCGAAGCAATTTGCATATGTGAGCTGACTATTACTGTTGTTTATTTGCAGGCAGCTGCAGTGGACCTTCTTGTGCCAGGAGTTGGAGAGCTCTGTGGGGGCTCACTGAGAGAGGAGAGGCTGGATCTGCTCAGGGCTCGGCTGCAAGAGTAAGCTTATATTGATGTCAATTAAAATAATTGATATCAAGAATAAACCATATAAGAATATAATAAGCGATAAGTGTAAAGCGGTTTTCTATATGACCTTCCACAATACATCAAACTCTTCTTTAACTTCTTCAGATGGGTGAGCAGGAGTCCCTTGACTTATCACATATGTTCAGTGTTTGGAAAACTACAGGATATACTATTTATGATAAATATCTAAAAGGATAAAATTACAGGATGAAATTTTATATCCAAATAGTCAAAGATCAATTTAGGACTGGGACTATATTTCCTGTGACTTGGCTGTTTGTGGGAGGCAAACAACCACAAGGCAAAAATAATTAGAATTTAAAAGCACAAAGCATTGAAAAGTATGGCGAAGAGGATTTATTGCAGGTATTGATCTTATGTTTTGTTCAAAGGTGCTTACATTCATTGTTATGCTTTTCCCAGGGTTGGATTAGAAGACACCTACAGCTGGTAAAAAAAAATAAATCATATTTACCCTAACAACATTTTAACACAAACATCCTTATACACCAACAGGGTTCTAATGATATTTTTATTTATTTGTAGGTACCTGGATTTGAGACGGTTTGGATCTGTACCTCATGGAGGCTTTGGATTGGGATTTGAGCGATTTTTGCAATGCATTGTGGGCGTTGACAACATAAAAGACGTGATTCCTTTCCCCAGATTTTCCCATTCTTGTCTTCTATAAAAGACAATTCAAGTATATATTTATTGCATCAGTGAAGTCTGTTTCTGTCTAGCAAGCGTCAAATAAATGTGATATTCAACATTGTAATTTTTTGTTGGTTTATTGGTGTGTAAACATCAGTCAAATCTAACTGCACTTGCAAAATGAAAACAGCGAATGTTGGTATTTGAATTGATCAAAATTTAGTTGTAAGCTCTGATCAATTATGCATGACTTATTCTACGATTAAAAAAAAAACAAAAACAAAAACAAAAACAAACATAACAAAAAAACATTGTTGCTTCACACAGCAACTACCACGTTTCCACAAGATGGTGCTTTTTCCCCCCATTTCCCAAACGGGAAAATATGGCTGTTCACAACAGCAGCTGCTGACTCCTAATAATTGAATCATCTATTCAAAGAACAGGAAACATTTGGAAGAAACCATCCTTGTTAGATATGATTGATTATATTATTATATTTGGTAAATTATTCTACACAAGTTTTAATTTAATTTGAAATCGGATAGATCGCGGTACTTGAAATGATACAGCATTGCTTTAATTTAAACTATTTTGGGGGTAAAGTAGACAAATAATAGAAATCGATTGGTTCCTCCATGATTGAAACTTTGGGATCTTGGAGCCACTTCACGGCAGCAGCTTTCCCGTCCTGTTTCATCCCAGTGCAGCCCATCCCTCTTTCTGCTGAGTGGGCGTGGTATGAGTTGGGAAAACAAACTGCAGACACCCTGTGATACTTCCTCACCCCGCATCAGTTCAGTTTACCCGCGGCTCCTCGTCAGCTGGCCGTGCGTAATTCCCCAAGAACCGAGTTGCGCCTTTTTTTTTTTTTTTTTTTTCCCTCCCCCTCGCCAACCGGGGGTTTTGCGCCCTGTACCACCAGGAGCGACGGGCAACATCTCCGATCAGCACTACTCTAATTTTTTTTTTTTTTTTTTTTTTTAATCTAATGGGGGGAGCAGACTGCAGCGGTAGGAGCCAAACGCTGACAGCACTTTGAACGGGCGAGCCTCCAGGAGCCGACATGTACTAGTGACACACGGCAGTTGTAGAGCGAGAGGAAACAGCAGACAGTGACAAACATGAGCGGAGGAGAAATCATCTTCCAGGGCTGGCTGAGGAAGTCACCGCCGGAGAAGAAGCTGAGGAGATATGTAAGTGGATTACACTTTCGCCTTGTTTCCCGACGAGTTTGACCGAATTTCACTGGTGTCCTGCTGAGTCAAGTTTCTGCTCTTTGTCTTTTATTCATCACCATCTCAAATAAGTGTTGTGAAAGTCAGCTGCAATTCTAAATCCAACTGTAGCAGGTGCATCCCACTCCCAGCTGGGCCTCCTTTTTAATGACCTACAGGAGGCACCAGATATTATTTTTGATTCTGAAATACAGTCTCAGTTTGACTCAGTTCTTACATGGGGGGGGCCACACACCGTGGGGTCCCATGACAAGACAGAGGTAAGCCTGTGTAATACCGGACAGCTGTCTGTAATTTTAGCTAAATAACTCTCTCTCTCTCTCTACCTCTCTCTCTCTCACACATACACACATACACACACAAACTGCCATCTTGCTTTATTCGATCATGATGAGGTAATGTCTAATCAAGCATTGATGGGGCCAATTTTCATCTTGGCCAAGCTGACCAGTGCCACAACAATAGTGATCGCTGCACAGCACTTGAGTGCCTTGATAAGGCTGTATAAGCCAAAGCTGCTATAGTCTCTTGCTGGGTGCTGGGCAGGAGAATGGAGGCAAATCAGATAATAGGATTTATGGAGGCAGATAGAACCATGAGACAATCTCCTGTAAATACAGCTGTCCACTGTTTATGTATGGTGTTGCATTACCAGGCCTCTCCATGTTCCTACTAGCTGACTTTGCCATGATGTCATCTCCCTGTTTCATCTGGAAATCCATCCTTGAATGTCTTCAAATGTACCCCCCCCTTTTGTCCTGTCATTTCCTCATTGTCTTCCACTTAAAGCTGGCTAATGTTTACATAGAGACCACCATGGTCAGTATGGAACAGCAGCTGCAATGGTGCAGAGGAAAAAACTTGCTTTGTTCATAGCAGTACTGTATAAACAGGAGAAAAAGCCCTCACAAGGCATAATGGACCTAAGATAATAGCCTTCCTCAGGCGAGAGAGCAGGGAGCAGCCTCTCAGCCCTTCTCACCCTGCTTCTCACCCTGAGCAATAACCTATAAACAACTATGCACACACTCGGCCTCAGCTAGAAAACAGTGTCATGAGATGGAGTGTCCAGAACAGGCAGACTTGTGAATGCGATAATCTGTCCATCTGAAATTCCTTCCACTTAAAGTCAGGCTACGGACAATTGGGGCCATTTACTCACCAGATTTGCTGTCATCTGACATCGTTGACGTCCCAATGAAGAGGGTTATTTTCAGATACTACTCTCTGACATTCCTGTCTGAAGGTGTGCTGTGTTTCTCATGGTAGCAAGTTTGATCGGTCGTTATATTGGAATGAGCTGAGGAGGTGTGAGAAATGTATTGTTTTGGAGCTCCAACTGACACGCTAACTGAAATGCTACAACAGTCCCCACTGTTGTGACTCCTTTAGGAGATTATTTACAACAATGAAAAGCTGTTTTAATCCTAAACAGCACATTCCCACCCCTTTCTAACACAAAGTCCTTCCAAAGCCCAATAATCAGTAGCTAGTGAAATGATTGGTCATTATAAATAATATATATATATATATATATATATATATATATATATATATATATATATATATATATATATATATATATGTGTGTGTGTGTGTGTGTGTGTGTGTGTGTGTGTGTGTGCGTGTGTGTGTGTGTGTGTGTGTGTGTGTGTGTCTCCTGCTTACAGTTCACAGACAGTTTCTGAAAATGTGACACAACCAATTGTGTTAAATGCAGCATAGAATCCAGTGCATGTTTAGGAGAGAGTAAAAACTGGTACTACCACAGCAGGTCTGGCATGCAAATGATATGCAAAGTCAGAGAGCAAAACACTTGTGGCAGTTGAAGCCTGTATGCAACTGGTGGTGAAGACAGGAGGCAACATGCCTAAGCTCAGTAACCAGCATGACTAGTCCTGGTTAGTTTTCTAACTGTTTACAAATGTGATTAGCTACAAGCAGTGACTCACTTTTTCTACAACAGCTGCTTGCTGCTGAAACACATGATGAACATAAACTTTTCTATGCCCCCTCCCATCCCAAACATGTGACAGCAGCATTATATGTAGTCACTTTTTAGCCATGCTGCATGTCCCCCAGGAAAACAGTCACACAGTTTTGTCTCAGAACTGCGAAATGAATCACTTGGTTGGAGTTTAATTCTTCTTGGGGGCTGATCGAGGCTCCAGAGGTGGGCAGTGTTTAAAGGTGGGAGTGGCCTTGGTTGCTTTTTTTGAACAATGTCCAGAATAAGCAGAAGGAACATGAAAACAACTGACTAACCCAGCACTTACCCAGTGTCTCTTGCATAGTTCTGTGGAGGTTATTTTACTCATCGGTCAGTGGTCAGACAATCTGCTTCATCATGTCTGCAGTATTATCCTCCGAATCATCTTTTATTCTTAGGTGCTGTGTCGCTGCTTATCACCTGTCAAAAGAATACACTGTTAAAAAATAGTTGGCAGTAGTTTGTCTTTCTTGACTTGTCATAAACAAAGGAAGTAGAAATCAAGATAAGTAAGTAAGTAAGTAATAAGTTATAGGAAAAACTGGAAGAGGAGGTGACAGATACACCTCTGTTACTTCCAATGTTGACATATGCTTAAAAAGTCATTGAAATGAATCATGCACAATATGAATCACACATTTGACGTGTCACACTGTAAACAATTTAATTCCTGTTCTCAGGTCGGGATCAAACTAGTGTTGCCTAAACCCTCCCATCTGTCCGTTGTTGTATCTGACATCATGAACGTGTCTGTTCACATACAGTAAAGCATTGCCGCATTCCAGACAGATCATATCGGTAAAGTGATAGCTGCTGCTTCTGCTTTCTCCCGCTGCCAGTTTCAAAGGGGCTTTACCATCTTGTTCTTGTGGATGGCACATAAGAGGGGAAAGAGGAAGAGAGGTGGTGGTGGTGGTGGTGGTGGTGGGGGGGGGGAGTCAAAGAGTTTTCAAGGCAGGCATAGCAGAGCAGCAGCAGCAGCAGCAGCCTGTGTCCCACTCTCAGCTGCCGGGTCTACTGTTGTTTTGCAGAGGGGCTTTGGGAAGTCCTTGCCCTCAGAGGTCAACTGAGAACGCCTCCCAGTTCCTGCTTTGACAGACACCCAGCGCTCAAACAGACATTTTCCTTGTTCCACTTTATCTGTGGGCCCTCATATGGGCCTTTCCCCAGAAGCTACAAAACTGGGGTGTTTATGTGACTGCAGTATCAACTCAGATTGGTTTATTATCATTAGATATGTTCACTTAAAGGAATCCTTGTGACTGACACAAGGCTGCAACCTGATATTTTTCATTGGTTAATCTGTTCATTAATTTTAATTTAAGTTAATCAGCAAAGTGCCTTACAATTTTTTTAGTGTTAAACATGTCAGGAAATAGTATTAAGTGCCTATTATAACTTGTCTGAGATCAAGGTGACCTCATATTGCTTGTTTTGTAGTATCAGCAGTCCGAAACCTCAATCATATGCATTTTATTATTCATAAGAAATGAAAGCGTAAATGTCACAATAGTCTTATTTGTATTCTTTCTCAAGGTTTTCTTCTCCAACCCAAAATTCATCCATTCTCTCATGTTCATTGTAAAAAAAAAAAAAAAAAAAAAAAAAAAAGAAAAAGGTGGCCATGTTTGAACCTTTGTCATAATATCCTGTCCTGTGCCATGAACTCTGGTGTAGCCTGTGTGTTTTCTGTCCAAAACTCAATTATTGCACCAATAGCAGATGCCAGACTTCCTTTGGATGGTACCTACAGGAAGTGTTATGACAGAGGTCCTATGACAGGGAAAGAAATTAAATTGGTCTGTAAGTATATAAATGTATTTCCATATCTAGATGCTATCAGCTGATCTTAAAATAGGGCCATTCAGAAGTAAATTAGATCCCACAGATTTTTTTATGCCTCCGTGGCAGCGACAGCCATGGCTGGGGGCATTATGTTTGCGGGTTGTCCGTCCGTCCTTCTGTCCATCCCATTCTTGTGAATGCGATATCTCAGAAATGCCTCAAGGGGATTTCTTCAACTTTGCTACGAATGTTCACTTGGACTCATAGATGAACTGATTAGATTTTGGTGGTTAAAGGTCAAGGTCACTGTGCCCTGAGAAACATGTTTTTGGTCATAACTTATAAGGGTCAGTTTCACTGTGCCATTATAATGTCCTGCAAAAACACTTTTCTGGCAGTTATTCAACGTTGTAACAAAAGGGAAGATTGGGATGGGAGACCATATTTCACATTTGCTTAGTTACTAACTGTTGACACTAATCTTGGGTACTTGGCTTGAAACTGTTGCAATTGTATCGATATTCTCTGCTGCTGTTGAAGATGTGTGTGAAGCAGTTTACATTTTAGAATTTGTAGCTTGTTTGCAGAAACGTCCATATTCGAAGCATCGTCGACTGTCATAGCTACAACTTTGTACTCTACCAGCTTTATTGGCCAAGACATGTCAACACACACAAGGAATTTGCTTCTGTTTTTTGTTTCTCTCAATGTGATAGCTTCCATTTTGCCAAGAAATTTCACTTAATACCCTTTAATTAAATTTCTTTAAAGTCTTTACTACATATATTTTATGAGTTTGGACAGATGTGGATGTAGACTGCAAACTTGTCTGGTTGGCAGAAGCATACAACCACGAGGGAGTAATTCTAGTCTCTTGTGATTTGGACCAGCAGTGAGAATGTCCGTCTGTACTTATTTGCTGAGCTCCCACTATCATAGGGGTGATGGTTTCATTTAATGGTGCTCAAAGAAAAAAAATAGTCAGACTACAACAACATGGATCACAAACAGCTGATCTCAACAACTTTTGGGACGCATCCATTTTTATTTTTGCTGATCCAGACGTCATAAATGATTACAGTCCTGGAACGAATCTACATGTGAGACCATAAACAAATGGTTGATCTGGCATGTGCAAGCTGTAGTTTAAAGGAACAGAATAAAATGGCCACTGATCACACATACAGTATATTGTTTGCTTCATGTTCATCCAAGGGTGTGCTTCTAACACCTACTAAATGTAGTATGTAGTAATGTAGTAATGCAGTATTCTTCCACTGACGTTTTTTTTTTTTCTACATAAAGATAAATCTTATTTCTTCACTGCTGATTAGATCCAAACAACAAGTCATGTACAGGAATCATGCTGCAAGCTGAAGCTTACGTGTCATATGACTGTCATTAGTTTGGCCTTCTGAAGCAAAAGGGCTTTGCGGTCGTAATGTGACTCACTAGAAATGCCTTTTGGCTTCTAGTTTGGAAGCATATGAAGACGTAGAGCTGAGAATGACGTAAGAAGTTATTTAACTATAGGTTGTCATCATGATCAAAATTCTGAATGCTAGTGGTGACATCTGAGGATTCAGGGTGAGGTTTGGTGTCTGATGCGTGTGGCAACAAAAGTCATTGACAACCATCAGATTTTCTTGAGCACACTTGCTCTTTTTGACCGACGCAGTCAGAACATTTATTGACCTTCCAGGCACTTTGTCCTGTTGATGCCGTTTGACCGGGTTCATCTTAGATGCACCGTAACAGTAGATGGTGAGGGATGGGAGACTGTTACTCTTTAACTCCTTTCAGACATATTTCCCACTATTCTCATGGAATTTGCACAATGTATCAGTCAGTTTGTAGATGAGGCTTAAAGTATATTATTTTTACTTCACCTTTACTTCATTTTTTATTAAAGATACAGCTCATGGGGGACCAATAGACAGAAACAATACAACAACAACAAAAGGAAATCCACATAAAGACTTTCCACAGTACTCAGACATTTACCTATAAGCTGCAACACCAGTGGTTCCACATCCTTGACAAAAACCTCAGGTCTCAGTTCAGGGTTGGTTAAGAATGAGATAATGCTGTTTGCAGTATCAGATAACCTACACATACATCTATATGTCAGATTTCGTATTACAGCAGAGCAGGTGGGAACACCAACTTTCACAAACAATTGACTGGCACTGCAGCTTCTTGGGACTTTAAGCAGCAGCCTCATACTATTGTTATAAGCCTAAGGATAAGGACTAATATCAGATTCATGGTGAATTTTCTAGTTTAAATGAAAAAAATAACTAGCCTTTTAATTGTTCTTATGTTCATGACACATTTGTTTGACAGTCAAACTAAACCAGGGAAGCTTTCAGGGCCCTGTGAGCTTCAGATGAGGCACAACAAGGTATACGCCATTGATGAAAAACAAAACGACCAAATGCAATTTTGGATGTTCAAAGTCCAAATTTTGATAGTGTGACTCCATTGAAAATATATCTGAAAAATAGCCTTTATATTGTATTTGAACTTGGTAACAAGCCTGAGATACATTAAATTTCACTTGACTTGATTTGACTTAGTCTGACTTTGCAGTAATATGATGTGTTATCTTTCCATTTCATGTGAAACGCTTGAGGTGAGGTAGTTTGTAGGAGTTGGAAATGTATAGACAAAGTGCCTCCAGGCTGCGGCTGTGGTTATAGCTAAACTCAAAACAGCTTCAAATACACACGTTTCCTAGAGCTATACAGCAACAGAAAACTTAGACTTCGAAAGCAGTCTACAGCGGAAAAAGTATTACATGTCATATTTAAATCTGTGTTTCTATTTTTAGCGAAGCTGTAGAAAGGGGATTGTGTCTCAATAATAAGAATATTTGTTAGCTCGTTAAACTATTATTGTGAAAAGGTCTATTTAATAACAACATTGCTGAGACTAGAGATATGTTTCCTCTGAAAATCCAGACAGTGCTGAGTCATTGTACTTCAAGTGTAGAAACTGAAATTTGTTACAGCTGAAGCTCAGTTAAGAATAAACATTGAGTAATGTAGCCAGTGTACAAATACAGACATTCACTGGAACACAGGGAGATAAAATAGTACAATGACATCTTCGCTGAGCAGAGACGCTGATGCAGATCACTGGTATGTGTAAGCAAGGTTTTCAGGTGACACCCAATGATAGGCATCATGGAGGATTACAACTTCAAAATGCAGACAAAATAAAGACATAAAGTAATCTGAGACTTGCAGTCCGGAATATCTTTTTTGAATTTTTGGTAACACTGGAGTTGGAGAGACTTTACGGATTATTTGTAACATTTCAGCAGGTTTTTAGCTGAGATTAAAAATTCATCTGACCCACACCATAACCATGAAATCGCTTACTAATTGTCAGTTGAATATTCTGGTGGACAATCAAAATAAAGTCCGACCAAATGATTATAATTCATTCCAGTGGTTAATTATAAATTCAAATTAATTCTCATAATTTATTGATAGTTGCCTTTGACGATAAATTAGAGTGATAATTTAAAAAATAAAAATGTCCATTATATGTTAATTGTATTACCTCATTAATGTTTATTTTAATGATGGCTAAATAAATACTATTAAATAAATACTATATTAGTATGAACAAGGCTACATGTCAACCTCTGGCCCCTGATAATCCTGTTACTTTCTACTGTCTCTACTCTCCACTGGAATAAAACAGAAATAATAATAATATTAATAATAATAATAATAATGTATAACAATAGTGAAATTGATCACTATTATAATTTGGGAACCCTTGTAGCTCACCTGGTACATTAAGGCAGAAGACAAAGAAATTATGTTGATTTTGACAGAGACTGAAAGACAAAAAAAACAAAACATATTTTTCTTAACCAACGATTGATTAAATGAGTCATTTAAAAAGTACATGTTTATGAAGTGAAATTATTCAGGCACACTCCGAATATGTCATGAATATATAACATTGCTTACATTACTTCTGAACACTACTGTATGCGCTGTGGTGGACTGTATGTGCCCCTGTCACATGATATATTTTCAGTGTGTCGGATGATGTCATACATGCAAGACCCCATGTGCAAAGGCCGCCTGTAATGGTGCACACAGCTGGGTGAGGGGCGTAGCCTCGCACGCATTGTGATGTTTGAGCTGTAGTGATGGTGTAGCAGATTAAGGTGCACTGGTCAGATGCCCTCGCTTTTTAAGTTGTCGTGTTTTATCTGCTGCTGTGCATCTAAAACCACCTTGAAAGGAATTAGAGAGACCAGGAGGGGCTCACGGCACGCCCTCCATATAGACGTGTATGAGCTGCAGCAGATGGCAGAGGCAGGGGAAGTGACACAAAGAGTTCTGATTAAAGATAATGCTCCCCGTTAGTCAAACTGTCAGGGCGGGCTTACTCTAAATAAGCCCGGCCTATTGCTGATATGGAGACATTATGAGATATTACTTATTTTCCTAATGATAGAAGTGTTCAACTGCAAATTGAGGTTGATTATATTTACAGAGAGCTTTTGAGAGGTTGTTTTTCATAGGATGTGCTGCTGATTTCCCAGATCATTGCCCCTGTGAAGTGAGTGAATGTGGATTCTAGGTTCCAAATGCAGCATCACTTTTCATCATCATCATCACACCTGTAGAACGGAGCTTTCCATCACAGTCATATGACGGCATTGCACGTGGAATCATATTTATATTCTTCTCTGCAGTGTATGCACTAAATGGTTTTCAAAGCTGGTGTTTTGCTAGAGAGGAGAATGTGAACTTGGCAATTCCACACGAGGGAAGCGTCAGGAGTTAAGTGTTCCTACCCTTGAGAGGACCATGTGGACCATGACCTGTCCATCTTGGCGCTCCATAGCTAACCTCCCACCTTTTTTATTAACACACAAGAATTTATTGGCATGTTTGGGTCTTATCTGCTTGTGTTATGTCTTACAGCTGCCGGCCTTTCAAGGTCAGTGTTTTGACTATTGGGAAATCTGAGCAGTTTGATTTAAATTGCAACGGTGCTCTAATGCATCCGTTGGACTTTAACACAGTTTTAAACTATCCAGCAACTCTGTTTAACATCTTTTCATGTTTACTTCTCTGGGTACGTGGCTGGGACAGAGCCGTGTCCAACCCAGGAGCATCTGGATCTCTTCACCACTTGAGACAGATAATGGGCTGGAGTTGCTGAAAATGCAAAATGGGTCCCACATTGATAGCACACTGTTGGACTCCTATTTTGTTTGTGACCTGAATTTATTTGAAAACGCTCCAGAAACGTGCATTATAAATTTTGTCTGGGTGAGCTGTCTGCTTAACATCTCACTCTGAGCTGAGATGTGGAGCCCTGTGTAAACTGTAAGATGTCCAAGGAACTTCCTTGTGCTCTCTCATGTCCACTTGTGGTTTATTTAAGCTTACTGTTACATAAACCGGTGTCACCCAGGCAAATGCAGATACATGACACATCTAGCTCCTGCATGGAGGGTTAAGCATCCTCATGTTCTGTTCTTGAGAATTTACACATCAAAATATGAAAGCTTGGAAAGTATTGTTTTTGTGCTGTGTGAATGGACAGGCGTTATTCTTCAAACGTAACTGGACTGCATTCCCTTGCTTGTTGAAACTCCCATCTGTTCCTGGAATGTGGGCTGACGTGTGGCTCGCTATTGATTAGGGCTGGATAATCAGGGCTCTGTCGTCATTGTCCCTGCAGCTTTGTCCCTCTTCAGCACATTAACTAGAGTCAGTGTTTAGTCATTCACTCATACAATTGCAGCCATTATTAACAGTCCCACCTTTTAATTCATGCATTGCAAAGTGGTCATCACTGATGCTCTTTTGTTGAGACGTTTTCTGGAAAGATGAAATTCTGGCCTCTTTTCAACCACAAGAAGGATCAAGAAATGAAATCACTGATGTACTAAATATTCCTCTTTTGTTCTTCTCTAACTCTGAGATTGTAGGAAGCACCACCCACACAGAGCAGACGTGGGGTGAAAGCTTTAGTTTTTGTCCTTATTTTGAGCCAGTAACCAGTCAGGGTGAGTGGAAGGAAAAGCTGTATTATAACATGTGAGCAGTCGTTTAGTCGTTTAGTGCATCCAAAATAAAATGATTTAGATAAGAAATTTAAATATAAATCCAAATATTTACATTTTCCAGATATGTGAAAACATTAAACATGTAATTTTATCAACCACTTTTCCTACCTCATTATTCTCTGCATGCTCAGTCCTATCCCTCAAAACACTGAAGGGATCACTCTGAACTCACCTTTTACTGTAATTAAGTAGTAGTGGCCTAGCGCCAGTTCATTTTCATGCACCCTTATCACAGCGTTGGTGTATGTGGGCATGAGCGCTGATGTGCTGTCGCTCGGATTAAACAGGAGACATTTTGCTTGAGGCGTCCAGTCTGACTGCAGCCGAGCAGCCGCAGTCACAAGAGGTAAATCTCTCCGCCACAGCACGAGGCCTTTACAAAAGCTGCTCATAGCTCAGAAAATGTACACAATCAAGGTGGGCACACGGCTCTCCCGCAGCCCCACGGTGCTGGTGTTTGTGCAGCTGTGTAGTGTGTGTACTGCAGCACCAGGTAAAGCAGGGAAGACGGAGTCAGAGACAACAACCTGCTGTCTCCTCCTCTGCTTTAATAGGCGGAGAGGTAAACAAGAGCAGTCTAACCTTTTAACTTGGATAACATACGTGTTTAGTTTGGCTGTTTGCTCATGCACATTTAAAAACATGTTGACTGATGCTTATCAGCAAAGCCTGTGGACACAGCCTACTACTATACACACACTGTATTGCTGTGTTGCTGTAAAAGGTACACCTTGGATAATTGTTTAGGCGCCAACCATCTAAAGGGTTCATTAGTTGATGGTAGTGGGAGAGCAGAGTGATGAGTTGAGGTAAGACGGCGCTTGTTTTTACACGAACACATTATTAGATATGTGCACATACAATAAATAATTGCTATATCCTCTAAAATGCGCTATAAAGCCGTTGACTATCAGCACATACCATACAATTACATCTCTCTTAGTTCTGTGGACTTTTGAGCTTTTGTATTAAATTGTTTGTTTTCCCACAGTATCATTGTTTTGCCTACTGCCAGAAATAGAGCAAAGCATGCCGACTTATCAGCACGTGAAGAAACAAAAGGAATTGGCAAGAAGAGCTAGTTTTGATCCCATTTTTAGAAGCAAACTCGCTCAAAAGTTTGTTATTAGATGTTTTCCTTCCCAGTCATCAAAAATAGATGCGGCCGTGTTATCCTTTGCGCCCCACTCCAGTCTCTCGGCATCTGTGGCTGGCTCCCAAGAGCACAGGGTAAATGTGTTGCAACAAGGTAAGATTGAGCTTTTATGGTATGATTGAATAAGACTGAAGGGATGGACGATGTGCACTCATTGATACGGTTGGCTGACCTTAATCTTGGAGAGCTTCGCGTGGTGGCAGGCAATCATTTTGTTGCTTTACAGCCTACAGTTGAGAACTTGACTTCAGTTGAGTTGAGAACTTAATTCTTGGGAAGTTTTTTTCTGGGCTGTCTAGTTGACAATAGAATTGCTGTGCTTTATGCAGTTATGTTGGTCTTTATTCTGCTTAGATTTGACCTTTATATGGCTTTGATCTTGTCTGTGGAAACAGGACACATAGACTGCAGAACATGATGAACTAATGCCAGTACATCAGAGTAACAACATGTTCCGTGTGGTTTGAAGTATGTTCCGCCCACAATAATGCAACTCTTTGATAATCGTGTTAGTTGAGGGTGTGATTGGCATCCTGGCTCACGACCCTCTCAGTGGTCCAGTGGACTGTCCGGTCCAGTTGTTAACAAGGGCAGTGTGTCTCGGCTGAGTGGCCCCCCTGCCCTCCTCCGCTTTTTTTTTTATTTTTTTTTGAACAGTGATGTAGCTTAAACCAAAGCCACGAGGGGGAGGGGAAAGTCGGAGAGCTGGGAGAGTTCAGCCTAGTTTTATAGCTTCAGCCCTCACTTCCCATGCGCCTAGACAGTGATCGATGGGCTTAGACATGCTCTGTAGGACAGGCAGTGGGTGGGTTAGCTCATTTTGTTGTGTCCTCCTCCCCCATGATTTACTTTGCTGGGGAAGTTTGCTCAAATTTGAAAGAGTGCATGAGAGCGAGAGAGGGTAAAAACTGCACTGCCAGTTGTGTTTCTGAAAAGGATGATTTGAAACTGAATGCACTTCAGATGTTTTCCTTCACTTTCCATGCAAGTCTTCTGTAAGAAGGCTATCAGAGAGTGTGGCGGAGGGAAACCAAGCTGTAAATGATTTTGTTCTTGAATTATGCAGCGACTGCTTTTCCTGTGGAAATACTCTTTCTATTTTTAGCATGATAAGGCCTCCTAAATGAGTTGTCTTTCCTCCGTGGTTGAGAGCTCTTGCTGTCTTGGGTTAATATGCTGGCCGCAGCTGAAGGATGCCAGGAATAACCCAGCTGGGTCACACTGACCTCTTGAAACCGGGCAGTGCTCCAAGTTTCAATTAACTGATGCTCTCTCTTTCCAGAAAAGGCAATAATATTTAAATGGGGTTTGTAAGAGTTATAGCGATTCTCTCTGAATGGTGTAATGGCACTAAACCAATGAGCTTTGTGGACATGGAAAAAGAAGAAAAAAAACTATGCTGTGTTTTGTGTCTGTTTCTATGGAGCAGTGTGATGACTGTGTTTTCATGAAATAAGGAAGTTCACAGTCCAGTGGAATCCTTTAGATGGAAACTTGAGGAGTAAGACTGTTCCCACACCCATTACCAGTGTAATCTGCACTGGTGAACATTCATAACAACCTCCCATAGTAAGAAATTACCTCATACACAGTTTTGACATAACTGCAGGCGTCAGGTCGTGCTGATTAAACCTGTTATTTTGTTTGCTTTTTTCTGCCTCCTGAGACTGGGGCTAGTGGAAAGATGCACACAGCAGTGAGGCTGCACTATCAACACCATTAAGGGCATACTGCCTCCATTTTTTATCAGTGTATCAGTCTGACAGAGAATGAAATGAAAAAAAGTCTTATACCCCAACACCTCAGGTGCACTTCAGCTACACACCACAGATAAGATCGAAATCTGCACTTCCTGGAAAAAAGAGAAAGCAAGAAAACGTGTTGCTGCCTCCTCTTAGCCGTGTTGACTTCTTAGAGGAAAATAAAAACAAAACTGACAACATGTCAAAATAAAGTTTAAGTAATTATGTTGCATACCACTAAACTATACTTTAACGCCATATTACTTTCTTCAATGTAATAAGGATGGTAAAATACGTAAAGCACCAAAGTACTGTAAATTAATATTCAAGGTGCCAAAACTCTTGTTTTGTAAGTTGAATGTTTTTTGTACAGTTACTTGGACCAAATAAAAAAAAAGATTTCAATCACATTTCAATCACTGTTGATCAGTTGCAGAAGCAATAGTTTCCAGTCTATTCCCAGTTCCAAGGTGTTTTTGTTTGACACATTTGTGAATTTATCGCAGTGTATTTATAACTGACGGGCTGCCACACCTCATGCTAAAGACATTTTCCACCATTGTAAGAGGAAATTATTACATTCTTCTGAAACGTAATATTAACCTTCAATGGGGAAAGTGCAGCAAAGGTTATATATTTCCTGGCTGATGCTGCCATTTAAAAAAAAATTGCAGATAAGCAGGTAAAACTGCGGTAGTATAGTAGTGAAAACCTTAAAACCTTAAAATTACTAAACAAAGAATGGCATCCTATAGTGCCACACACTCAATTTAATTGATGCAGAAACACCACAGCAATGGGCAGTTCTGAAGAGGCCTCTTTCACAGCAGCCACTTTGCTTCAGCCATCATTATTTTAGCATTCATATTTCCAGAGGACATTAGGAGTAGCTCCCTGAAAATCACATACATTTGTGCATCTGTATATGGGATGGAAGGGTGGGGGGGGGGGTTAGCCTTGCAGTGTCTGTGTTAATGGAGAGAGAAGGGGGCCTGCAGGATCCTGTGTGTCAGCAGCCTGCATGTGAGAGACATTGCCTGGCGGAAGTGCATCGCTGGCAGATGTCCAAAAGACCCCCCCCCACCTCCTCCTTCAACCCCCCTTAACTCCCCCTTTCCCTTCCTGGTCTATCTTCCTCTTTTGTCTCTGAGCACAGAGAACACAGAGTCCCTTTAAGGCAGCCACTGGGAAAACGTATGGAGCTGTTGAAATCAAGGCCACTGTTCTCCCTTGCTTGCTTTCCCAGTTGACAAATACATCAGAGGTGTTATTGGCGTGAAATCAACACGTTACACTGTATCTTTCCCATACTTGCATCATAACAACTTGCTTTGTTGGAGCGTGTACTTCTGCTGCCTCTCATGCAGCTTTGACAAGGGATGTTTATTTACACTCTCCGAGGAAACTCCAGCGCCAGTGACTCAATCAGATGCAGCTGTAGCATGACTTTGGTTGGCTCAAACCAGTGTCATTCACCAGTTCTGGGAGTGGGAGGAGCTTGGAGTCACGTAATGAAGTCAACATAGACGAACTACGCTTCTCTCTTAGCTCACAGAAGGACATCAGCACAGGAAATGCGTTGGGAGGGAGTAAACACCTGCTGCCTTCACCCCCACAATCTCCAACACACACACACACACACACACACACACACACACACAGACAAACCACACACACAACCGCATGCACGCTAAAGCATCATAACCTGCTGAAGTTAGCAGACTTTCTCTGAGGTATATTTGAGTATTTGAGTGAACAGTTGAGACCACAACCAAAGTCTAGCTGTTGTCTGACTGTGTTGCCATGGCAACATGCTGCATCACACATGAGAATTGAAGCTGCAGGATTTTTGATCATGTAAAATGTCAGCTACATTTTACATGATCAAAAATCCTGCACTTCTAAGAGCTTACGTAGAAATGTGTTCATTTTTTTTTACTTTCAATCTCATTTCCCAGGCATGGAAGAAACGCTGGTTTATACTTCGCAGTGGTCGTATGAGTGGTGATCCTGATGTTCTTGAGTACTACAAAAACGACCACTCCAAGAAACCCATCCGGGTCATCGACCTGCACTGCTGTGAGCAGGTGGACGCTGGCCTGACCTTTAAGAGGAAGGAGTTCCAGGACAGCTTTGTGTTTGACATCAAGACCTCAGACCGCACCTTTTATCTTGTAGCTGAGACTGAGGAAGAGATGAACAAGTGGGTCCGTTCAATCTGCCAGCTGTGTGGGTTCAACCAGTCGGATGACAACCACGGTAGGAAAAACCTTGACCTGTTGCTGTATCACTCTGCCAATGTTCCTGTTTATCTCTCCTCCATCTCCATTTCTATATTTCAACCACATTAGTTGTTTTGTAATTTCTTAAAATGGCCAAAGTATCAAATGGTAAATGTTAAAAACATATCAAACAGCCTGAAGTGACCTACAGACACTTAAATAAGACATTTTCTCTCTAAACTTTAGCTAAGAAATCTGCTCTTGGTCTGCTGTCGCTATTTTCTTAAATGAAAAAATTCAAGCAGTTGTTTGGTACATTGAAGAATCATGCTTCCACTATTAGCCAGCAAAGCGATTAAGTTGGCAGATATTGCGATTGGGATTTCAGTTGGAATAAAATGTTTGTATTTCATTTTCACTGGAAAAAATGTAAAATTATTTTTGTTGAATCTCATACCAAACAAACACAAACCTTTAGGTCTGGAGAACATGACTTGTATGCATGTTGATTAAGTGCTGAAATTATTAGTCAGTTAACAGAAAATAATCGCCAGATTTAAACACTTGCTGGCCTTGCTTTCAAATTATGACGCTTTTTTTGTAACTTGAATACCTTTTGGTTTTGGCCTGTCTATCAAGAGAGAACAAGCAACTTGAAGATATAGCCTTTATAGTTTCGGAAAGAGTAATGTGCATTTTGTCCTATTTTACTGACATGGTGCCAAATAAACGGTAAAATAATTACAGTATATACAGTAGAATATGTTCATACGGTATCTTTTAATGTATTCATACAGGTGTGTTTTGATGTTTAATGCATATAAGCAGCGCAAAACAAAATGCTTCCCTTTGATTTTTCTCCCACTTTGCTTTCTTTTATTATTTGGAAAAGCTTGAATCTTAGTTTTCAGAAAAATTCAGCAGCAGAGGTCTTGCCACATGATCTCATTGGAGATGGTGTTTTTTTCCCATCTTTGTTATTTGAGAGAGTGGAATAGGCACATCTCTGCCAAATAAATGGACTCAGTGTCTCAGAGTGTTATTGATTTTTCTCTTCATTTGTTTTGTTAAAGAAAGGTCTCATCTCTGCCTCTCCCTTGTTTTCAAGATGATTGAAATACTCTGGATATTGGCCATTTTAGTTAGTAGCAGATACAGAGGCTTGGTTTTGTGTTTTTGTTACGAATTCTGTTCCAGCGCTTCTGTGTATGAGAATAGCTTGAGTTACCAATGATAAATTAATCCACTAGTGGCACCGCAAAACAAAGTCTCAGATCTATGCTAATGACAACGTCTTTATGCATTAATATTCATTCCTCCAGAGAAGAGATTTCAGAGTTCACCTTCAAGTCATGGATTTCCCTGAGTCACTGAAACTATGATCTGTTGCCATTAAAAACCACAACTACCACTAAAACTGATGACTTAAAGATACTAAACTCTTACCTCTCCATCAAAGCAGCAGTAGTTAAGTCTTTACATTTTATGAGTTATTTTAGCTCACAATGTCTGTGGGCTGAGTAGTTTTAGTGTCAGTGTATCTCACTGCCTTTTGTTTGTGAAAAAGGTCCTCTCGTATTCTTATTCCAGCCCATCCAGATTGCACTCATGCTGTTGTTTTCCCGCCATCTGGCAGCTGGTGGACGTTAAATCTCCATGCACATGGTTGATCATCTGTAACATGCAATATGTCCAGGTGTGGAATTAAAAAAACAGCTGTGGAGAGTGTAATGATATTCACATCATGAGGATATCCCCTTGGTCCAAGTTCAATAATTAGCAAGGTCCTGTCAGGAATCTCAAACTGTATCTACAGCAGTAGCCAGCAGGGTGTGGCTGGGAGAATACATCAGAGGAGTCAGAGGGTTTATGTCATGACAGCTGCATTAGTAATTGTGGTCCCTTTACATCACGCTTCTTTGGTCATGTAACTCTTGTTTTCACTGAAATGTTAAGTTGCTGTTTCTGGGAAAGTTCTCTTCATATTCTGTTTAAGTAGGAGGCAAAATAGTAAGTAAAGGTTGCAAAGTGTTAGTATCCCTCTCTGTACTTCCCTGAAATACCTTCAATTTAAAAGCATTATTTGTGCCAGAGGGCAGTAGTTTTCAGAGAAACGATGATTGATTGTGACAATCATTATAAACCAAAACTAACAAACAAGTGTTTCAGCAGGCGTGAAAATGTTTTTGGGAAAAAAAATTTATTGGCCTCTTCTTAAAAAATAGAAGATGTAACGCTCCCCTGATCTTACACTCAATACTCCCATGTGCTTAAGGAGTAGTAGTAGTTTAAGATTTTCCATGTGTGCATGTTTAAACTATGAAGTAAACATCCAGGAGAAGGAATTGTAGATGTTACTCTTTCATATATCTGTTCCCCAAGGGCATGGCTGCTCAATTTACCACTGGTTTCCTATTACTTCATTATCGCTGTATTTAGTGTGCGGAAAAGCAGAGAAATTTATTGAGAGACGGAGCCATAGATCTCGAGGTGGTTAATAAGACCATTCAGAGACGACCCGCTGCTGCTCTGAAATGATAGACCCACCAGCTGAGTGTGTTTGCTCACTCATGTGGACTTAAGTGCTACAAAGACGTGCTTCTTCCTTTTCGTTTTCTACACTCTCTCTCTGTCTATCTTTAACCGACACACCCGCGCACAAACAAACACGCATCTTAAGATCAGTGCACACAACATGTACCCTCCTTGTTAAAGCAACTTTGCATCAGGGCTTTTCCGAAAAAATAAGCTGTTAACTTCTACGCAGCTCTCATCATCCTCCTCTGACTCCTGTCTGCTCCCTTGTGTAATATCAAGTTGTTGTCAGTGTGCCGGTAGGAATAAATACGCAACCTGCTGGAAATGGTTTTCATCAACAATGGCTCTAGTGTATAACTGTAGTGTTTTAGAGGTATTTTAACACGCAACTGGAAAACTACCCAGACTGCTTATTTGAAAGTAGCTGTTAAAATACATTTTGATGATTACAATATCTATCATCAATATATACTATGTATATAGTATAGTACATAGTATGTGTACAATACACACTACAACTAATCAGATACCAACACGAATAATTTATCTGTAATTATAGTTCAGAAAACATGCAGGTTGGACTGGATATTAAAATGATCAAATAATTGAGTAACTGAGTACCTCTGCACTACATGTGGGTGTGTTATCCAAAAGAAATCTATCAAAGCAGTGTTCATTTTTGAGAAAAACAAAGAAAGCTTCCTGGTTACTGCAATCACATGGCAACAAATTCCATTTTCAACAACACAGACTCGCCATCTGGAAATTCTGAGCACATTTGAAACATGCTCGGGCCCAATCGGGCTGGCAGACACCACCTGTCAATAATAATGCTGCATTAATGCTGAAGTTGTATGTATTGAGCATGTGTGTGATGGCTTGTTTGAGCCAGACAGAAGGGTTGTCTAAGATCCATATTAATAGCATTCTGTAGCCATAAGGTTACATAGGCTACTGTACACAATGCCATATTGGTTTTTAGCTGTAGTGGAATTGGGAGGCCTAAAATGTTTATGGAAGTGATTAACAAGGCTTGGCTACACAATGCGAGACTACGTCTTAGGGAGTGCTGAAGTGTTTGTGTTTCTCATAGGATTTTGTTGAGATACTTGGCAGCGTCAGTTATTTCGTCGTCTTGATCTGAAGTTAGTCAGAGTTGGCCTCTGCCACCAGTAGTGAGCTGCCACTGGGAACCGTAAGGAAAGTTGGCCAAGGGCACCACATGACAGTTCAGTCTTACACAACTCTTGGAGGCAACACTCTCTTGTCTTCCTTATTCCATCTTTCACTATGTCTCAATTTGTTTCTGTTTCTCTTTCTCACACTTGTACTCCCACACTCACACATTATTTTCAGCCACTTTTTAGATTTGTGTGATATTTGTGCTGATGTTTTTGGTCTTGTTCATCAATCTAGGTCCTAAAATGCTACTTTGAAATATTACTTTTACTGGCTATTTATTTTTGAATAGTTTTATTCCTGAATCAATTTTGTTGTTATGCTGATACTATTATCCACATTTGTAGCATTTCCCTCCAATATAAAAGTTTTATACAATTCCCTGTTGATTTTAATGAATAACAAACAGAAAAATGGTGCAATCATACATGCATTTAAGATATATGTATTATATAAATACAAATATGTGCCTCTTCTTTTGGCTTCTTACTCTCTGCACATGCATGTCTGCCTCTTCCCCTCCCAAAGTGCCCTTTGTCTGCATTGATTTTTGTTGAAATAATGAGGCTCCATGGCACAGGAAGGTCAGGTTTCTGCTGCCACGGAGCTGTCTGAGGATGGTTTGCTGTTGCTGCCACTGCTGTGCATCCCATTATACCACTGGCAGCATCTGAAGGATTGCTGGAAACCAGAGACTTGAGAATGCACTGTGCACCACCCATCATCAAAATCATCAAAGGAAAGGGCTGAGATTTCCGCCTGTAAAAATAAATAAACTCAACAGAATGGAGATGTTCGAGGAGCTGCAAAGTGTGAATCGTGTTTAGGTTTAGTGATGCACTTTGTTTTGTTTAAAAAAAAAAGTCACTTTAACTCCACAACTGAACAGATCTAAAGTGAGTGCAGCTGTGCTTGTCGCTCGGTTTATTTTGGAAGAAACCAAAAAGGGAGACGTTTCGAGAGCAGTCGGGATTAGTGTAGCACCTCTGATTGCCTTACACATGTATACACAGGGTTACATATTTTTCTAGTTCTCGCAGTCTGCTAGTTGGGTGATAGCTCTGTTGTTATCAGATACTGATGGCTGGGTGTGTGGCGTGTGTCTGCACCCAGGGAGACCCACCCCCGAGCACAATCTAATGAATGGAACATCATCTCGTCAATCATGGGCTTTGTTCTGCTCTCTCTCGGCTGTTTGAACTCAGAGAAGAGGATAATCTCAACGAAGGGATGAGGTTTTTACTTGTCAGCAGTCCTCTTCTTTTTTTTCTTTTTCTTTTTGTTCCATATTTTGCTGGACAGCTTCCACGCTGTTTTGTTTCCCTCATGTCTTCGTTTTGTCTGTTTCCCTGCCTGTCCCTTGGAAAAGAAAAAAAAGTCTTTTTCAATTTAACTGCTACGCTTAAGATGGTGAAGAGTGGAAAAAGAAGTAACTACTAAGTCAGCATTTCCAGCAGCAGCCTCCACAGTCTTTCTCACATAGGCATTGAAAAGAGATTACATTTACTCAAACAAAGTCTGTCACATGGGGTTCACATTAAACCCAGTTGTGAAGCCAGATTGATGACTTGTTGACTGCAGCTGCAGATCTCAGCATGGCTTAGAAATGTGTCTTTGTGAAAGTAACTAAGCTTCGTGATGATCGTGGCCTCGCCATCTCGCTGGAGTGGCCGATTTCCAAAATAATAAAAAGATTTCTGTTGAGGACAAATCCCTACTTGAAACTTCCCCATTTGCTCATGCTTACAAAAGAGAGGGAAAGATTAGTACTCAGTGTCGGTCTAGACTTACCAACAATGATTAAAGAGGAACCTACGTAAAAGATAGTAAAGCTGTGGTCAGTGTTTGTTTTTCCCTTTAACAGTGGCTGTGCCTAAGTTAAAAAGTGACTGGCACTGGCAACACATAAACCCTCCTTCACAAGACAAGAATCCCACTAAACATTCAAGCAGTTACACAATGTTAGGAAATTAAATGTTTTTTTTTCTTAGATTTTGATGTTGTTATGAGGAAAAGGATGCTGTAAAATCTAAATATCTTCTAATAATCTAATTTTGGTTATTTATTAGATTTTCAAAACTCCGCATACAAAGATCACTGTTTTTTCTGCATTTTCTTTTCCCTCCATGCTTGTTCATCCTAGAATATCTGGTCCCCACTATCTGTCTGGGTAAGACTCTTTGTGGATTTAGTTTTACAAATTCTGTTTGGATGTGTACCAATTTTTCATTTTACGCTGGCATCAGCCCAATTCTTCAAATGATAGGTTTAGTAATGACTGAGACTATTACCCAACCTGCAGTTATATGGAAACTGCAAATGGACTATCTTGGAATGGGACTTCTCTGGCCAAATGTTTATACACCATTCAGCTGATGTCTGTAGATGTTTATACCTGTCTTCATTTTTGTAATCAGCAATTTGGAGTGTAGTCTACTCTCTATCATACAGCAAGGCCTCCATCTTCTGTCACACTGTAATTGGCAGGCTCGTAGCGTTAGCAAAGAAAAGTGTAATTGCAGATCTACCTTCTTTGTACAGGAGCACACAGATAATGTGGCTGTTAATATGCAAAGAATTTTCTATGGACAGTTGTTTATAGAGCTACAGCATTGCTGCATTTCTACAGTGCATCCTTTGACAAAATATTATGGAAAATTACCATAGTGCTTTAAGATTTTTACTCTGACAATAGTACAGTTCCCTTTTTTTTCCTCCCAAAATGGTAACCTGGGTCTCATCACAGTATTGTGATGGTATATAGCAAATGAACTGGGGTTTAACCAGCACTGTTAACAGATGACCAGGCTGCATATAAATGCAATCACAGGAATAGGCCCAGCCCAGAGTCAAACGCATTCACCCGTAAGAAACACACTTTATTGGAATGATTGTGTGGATCCTGGCTGAATTAGTACATTGTATATTGTATTTAAGAGCATAGACAAGTATCACATTCTCCATTCATCATGACTTCTGTGTTTCCAGACCAAGCTCTATTCCCATTCTGTAATACACTGTGTCAGAGGAAATTATTCTGTTCTTTTTGGTGGTTGGCTTGCAGGCAGTTTCATAGCCCTTTCCAGGTAAATCATTACAATGCAACATTTTTTACAATGACAGAATGAAAACTAACACTGAACCTCCACCACAAATGGTCTCATCTTTTTATCTTCATCTCATGTCCTCCCCACTGTTTCACAGCGACAGTATTTATCCACCCAACACCTTGCAGAAATGAGGTCAGGGCGTTGAAAATGAGCTGCTGCTTTAGATTTAGCCAAACGCTGTAATTTGTTGTCCCTGACCAGCCCCGAGCCTTTTAAGTGATTGATCAGTCCAGTGTTTTGATGCAAATTGGTGCCGCAGTGTGGTCAAGGGGTGGTGCTCACATGATGCCGTGGAGTGAGCAGGCACAGGAGAATAATGTGATCAGGGAATGCTCCTGTGTGTCTGCTCTGCCTAATACTCTTCTGTGCTGTTTCCAGGGGAGGATGAAACAGCCATGTCACTTTGTTCACTTCAGACGAACTAGGAGAGCGAGGTTACCATTTTCCCTCCCTCCGTGAAGCGCCTTGCTCCTTCACAGCTAACAGCTCTTCTACCTAACCCATCTCTGCTTCAGCTAGCATCTCTTTTATCCAGTTATGTCAGTCTCATTGAAAGCTCCCAACCCCCTCTAACCACACATGCAAATGGACTCCACTATGTGGCCTCCTGGGACACCGTGTTGCTTTAAAGAGCCACTGGTCCAGCAGATCCATGAAGGGAAACAAATAATGTATGCATATACTTAAAATCAGAACAGAAAACATTTAGATCACTTAGCTGGTGCTGTTTTCCTGGTTGGCTTACACAGGTTGTTTTCAAGGGCACTTTGATGGGACGTATTGGGGTGGGGGTAGGGGGTTTGACCTATTTCCTGACCTTTGTCTCATAAGATGGCATCATCCACCACCAGCCCACCCTGCAGAGCCTTGACATATCTGAGGTTAATTTGCAGAACCCATCGAAGCTGTCGCTTTCTTTCCCTTATTAAACCATAAGGGAAATTGCATTTTCAGGTGGACAGCATGTACCTCAGATGATTATTTTTTATGGAAGACTTAAGGAATTATTACAACCCTGATGAAAATCACGCAGCTGCTTTATTGAGGAAATTCAAATGCTTCCTCCTCCTTCATGTTTCCGTCGCACCACCTTTTCAATGCAATAGGTCAATGGTATTTTCTATTTTTATATCTCATTTCAGATTAGATTATCATATGTCCCCGTCTAATTCTGGCCAGACCGGGAGGAAATGAGCACCCTACAAAGACGTTCTTGTCCTTCGTGATCCAGCAGGATTCTAATTTTGGCCTCCTGGGACCAGCAGCCAGCTTCTATTAGATTATGGTCTCAGAACAGATGAGACAGTAGGTGATGTATTATAGACCATAATTGGAAGATTGCTTATGAACTTAGGAGCTCTCTGACCCAGAATAGCCACACATCGCTTACCGACCAAAAAGGTCTTGCATGCTCCTCTGATGTTTGTTTCCAGCTGAGGAATGTCGTGGGAAGAACTGTTTGTCTCTTTTCAGTGCCTTTTTTTGATCTTAGGGTTTAAGCTTGGTTGTAGAGAAAGCTGGTGCTGGTAATGACACCAAGCTTGTAACTCTAAAAAACTCTAATTCGCCTTTATTTCACTTGTGCCAGTTCCTCCCAGTTTTATTACTTTTCTTTGTAAGTCGTTGCATCATGAATTACATCTTACTTTAGTGAAAAAACATTCTACCACCTTACATTGAGTGTCACACTACATTGCCAGTTGAGGGAATATTAATGGAAGGACCTACAGGAAGGTTTCAGTGTTTTTATTTTCTGCTCTTTTCTCTTTTTCTGTGTTGTGGTTCTATTGACTTGATGGAATTGCTTCCCAGCGGTAACATAGATCATCAGACCCATTAGTGTCAGTGATGAGCCGTGTAGCCTATTCCATCACCGGGGACCAGACCAGTTGTCTTTCATCTCGTTCTGATTCTGACAGGTCATGTGTGGCAGTTAATCAAACATTATTTAGGGCACACAGAAAAAAAACCATTCTGTTTTGAACACACACACACGATGAAAATTATATTTTTCTTTTTAAAGAATTTTTAAAGTCATCAGGCTTGCTTGTGTTTTTCCATGCACTCTGGCAGGGTGGAGAAACTGACTTTCTAAAGTAAATCAATATATCTACCCATGTTAGCGGGCCTGGTACTCCCCACACTGGATGAAAGCTTTTACAAAGCTTTTTGTGGAGAATGGAGATGATGCCGAAACAGCCTATGGTGAGAGAGCTCACTCAGAACAATGCCGTAATTGAAGATCATTGGGGGGAGTCCCTGCCTGTGTGGCTGTGGGCCTGGGCATCTCACTGATGTCCACTGGCCTGGAGACCCCACAGCAGAGGCCTTTCTCCCCAAGGCATGGATGTGACCTCATTTAGCTAACTGGGCTCCAGAATACCCCACCCACCCACCCACCTCCACCCTCTATCCACTCCACATGCATACACAAATGCTCACACACCATGTTTTGTGTGTTTTCTGTCTTGCTCAGCAGCTGTGGTCCTTCTGTATGGTCAGTTCACATGATGACTCAAAGAACATTGTACTCTTCGTAAAAGGCTGTTTGACCCTCAACAAGCTTTGTAAAGATCTGATAAGTGAGCAGGAGGATGAAGTGGGATAAGGGAAATTCATCTTCAATTCACTTAGTATAGTGAAAAATGTGATGTTATCTATTATTATGATCAGATATGATTTAAATTAGAGCTGAAGTAGTTGATTGGCAGAAATTTCCCTATTTTGATAATCAATTAAGTATTTAGGCCAACGGAAATGCCAAACATTCACTGTTATCTAAATGAAGAGATTCGCTGTTTTCCTCTGTTTCATGTCCTTTGGGTCTATTTGTCAGACAAGACATTACATTTTTATGTCAATTTACTATCTGTTTGTCTTTTAGACATTTTGCAGCACATTTCACAGTTTTACATAGATAGTATTACATAGATTAGAAAATCAAATTAAAAATGGATAGATTCATTGATAATAAACATAATGCAGAACCTTGTATTTACTGTACAGTGAAAGAAAAGAGATTATGTTCTGCAGAAGAGTTTTTTTCCCTCTCTCCCATCAGCTAGTGTTGCACACAGCACCATGGGTCGATGGATCAGTGGGCCGCCCACTCTCTACTCCTACAGCTCAGTGTGCGCCTCCTCATTTTGGCCTCCTGCCCAGTTTATTTGCAGTATCCCCATCTTAGATTTGCTTTTTCTTTGTAGCCTTTCAATGCAGATATTAGCTATGTCACACAAAAACAATAAGACCGTAAGACCATGTTGTTCTCACAGTCCCGCTGTGCAAAAAACACTGGTCAGCTCAATAAAATCAAACAAAGTACATTGACCCTGGTCAAAAAGGATAAGTTGGATCATGTGCTTTTGAACAAGGCACTCCCTGCAGCCCAAAAAAGCAGAAGGATAATGTTTTCCCTCCTCCCTCGAGACAGATCCCTCTTCTCTATTGATTAGATAGCAGACTGAAAGCTACTGAATACAAAACATCATGCAAGACAAGGTCATGCAAAGAGCCTCAAATGAATTACACACTGCCCTTTGACTCCAAGGATTGTGACAATAAAAGGAAAATATTTAAGGATGATTTCTTGACTGTACTTTCTACAGCATAAAAATGTACAGCATGTCCAGTCTATAGAGAACTGCTTTTAAATTCTCAAGACATTCTCAAGGGTTTTTAAAAAAAAAAAAAAAACAAAAAAAAACTTTTGTGAGTTAAACAATCAATGCCAATCAATTTCTCCCGTCTGCAGATGGCAGGTTACACCATATGCCCCGTTCTGTCGGCGCAGATGTCACCAGCTCCATGGCCCCTCTGAGTGGAGAGCGCAAGTCCTCTGCCCCCATCCACTCCAGCCAGCCAGTGCTCTTCACCTTTGATGTGCCTGTGCGCCATACACACCACAGCTCCTTGTCCAACAGTGCACCCCAGGACTACCTCCTCCTCCACCAGTGCATGAGCAGGAAGACAGAGAGTGCACGGTAAAGGTCATGACCCTCAGGCGTCCTGTGTCAGTTTCCTGTTATCTGTTAATGCAGGTCAACATACAGGTTTATGGTGCTTCCTCAGCCTGGAAGCCCCTAAGGATTAGAACTACTGTTACAGAGGGAAAATGATCTAACTGCTTTGTGCATGTGTGTGTGTTCATATGTGTGTGTGCACAAGCAAGATTTGTTTCTTTACTAAAATTCTGTTTTATTTAAATAATAATAATAAAATACATTTTAATTTGCAATGCAGATAATTATTTAAAGATAAAATTATCCTCACTGTCTTTTGGTTAATTCATTGTATTGAATAGATATTTCATCATATTAATGCTAATATCCAATTAACACCAATATACCTGTAAAGCAAAATAACAAAATATGCATCAGTCAAGAGGTGTGGATCCTCATTGAGTAATTGTATGTATGAGGGTACGAACACCAATGTTGGCTATATGCTGAGCAATGGAACAAAGGAGCCAAGTGTTTACATTAAATGCACTCCTGAATTTTACATTAGCATTCACCTCACCTCCTGTTGCCATAATGCCAACTCCCAAGAATCAAAAGGCTGCTTTAATAATGATGCCATTCAGTAGATAGCCGGCACAGTACATGATCAATGAGGTTGAGGCTGCAATTCATCACTCCTATAGGTTTAGACTCACCCAGGATAGAATTGCCCTCTCAGCCACACAATTTGCACATAAATCTGCTGTGTTGGGCCCCTTTGAAACCCAGGGAATCAAACCTCACAGTCCATCTCATCAGCTTTATGCAGATATTTCTGTCACTCCCTCACTAGCTTCTGCTCTGTGGGTCCTGCTAATTAAGACAGGCATCTGGTGACAGGGTATGATTCAAGTCAGAATAAAATTGGTCTTGTGACCATTGGTATAAATTAATCGATGTAAAAATCCCCCATTCAGTCACAGTGATGGAAGACAGAATGATGAACAAAATTATGGACTGACAATTGGAAATCCTGAGGAGACAGAAAAAGACAGATTTATGAAACATGGTATGACATCTGACAGGAAAAAGAAATGGAGTCAGAGCAAAATGTAATGTCAATATAAATTGTATTACTTTGATGCATTATTCATTTAAAATTGTTCCATTTAGACTCGAGATTGAGCATAGCCATTGAAAGCCTCTAGTGTAGCTAAAACATGCATGAAATTTCAAAGAGAGAGATTCGCATAGGCATAAAGAAATGACTCACTGAGGATATTTTGTCTTTGCATTGGCCAACTAAGATGGGCCATTGCTCAACTAACTGGCTAGAAATGTCTAAGCTGTATGGTTGCTGTAGTTGGCACTCAAGGTCAAGCCCTACAAAAGAGCCAGAATAAATGAGGCATGTCCCTAGGGCGCCTAACCAAGGCTGACAAACTGTGGGAAAGTCATAGCATTCTCCCTCTTAACATGGACGCCCTCTCCTTGTCAACATGCTGAACACATGTAAACAAATCAGCTTTTCAGGGAAATGATAGAAATGCAGAAATTGAATGTTTATGCTATAGCTCTGCAGAGGTGCTCAAACACTGATGCAGAGGTGTGCTGTTTTTTAAACGTATCCTGAGACCTATAGAGGCAAGTTTCCTCTAAAGTGCTACAGTGCCACCTAGTGGCTACATGGTTAGTTACAATGAAATTGCACAAATTCAACAGTAATAAGAGACAGTTGAATTTTTTGCCACTACTTGAGATGAGGTGTGAGTCTGCAAGTGAGCATTTAGGCACTGTGGGAAGTGGGCACAATATAGATTTAATACATATGTATGCTTATGTCTGTGTCCATGTTGCAGGAGTGCCAGTTTCTCCCAGGCCACACGAAGCAATCTGTTTATGGGCAGCGACTCTGCAGTGCAGAAACTATCCCATGGCTTCTCCCACTGTCTAAATGGCATGGGTGCTCAGTTGCATGGCTTTTACAGCCTTCCCAAGCCTGGAAAACACCAGTTACCATTGAATGATGACTCGTCTCAGGAGGCCTGTTATGTGCTTCCACGCGGCTACAGCTCTGAGGCACCGGCTCACAGTGGTCTAGGGGAGCCTGAGCTGGAGAACGAGGAGGTTTACACCTTCAAAACACCCTGCAACGCCCTTGCCGCGATGCACAGCAACGAGCGTCCACCTGACAATTATGATCTTCCCACACCCCCTGGCTCCTTCTACCAGATCCCCCGGACATTTGATAAGAATCACAATGCCTTGACACCCTCCAGCTCTGAGTCCTCCTGTGCTCCTCCTCCCAGGCCCCCTAAACCCAGCCAGGGGTCAGAGGGGCAGTGGGGGAGTCCCCAATCAGTAGGAAGCCAGAACGGAGAGTTGACGGCTGCAATGTCGGTTATCCCACGCAGGAATACTCTCCCGGCTGTGGAGAACATCAGGCTGCACAGAGGTACACTGTCCACTTCCTTCTGTATACCACTTTCTTCTTTAAACACAACCTCAGTTGACTCACACAAATCTTTTGAAATCACCCAGTTCACCTGTTTCCTGTTTTTGAATGCAAGTCTGACTTGATCGGTCCATCCTCTTGTGGTACTGCAGTGACTTTGTGCTTCCTTTTCCACCCCCACTTTCTCTCACGCTTTCCCTGTTCCTCTATCTCTCATTTTGCTGATTTTAACTCCAGCAGCTGAGCAGAAACAAAGCAGCCAGTCTAGCAGACACTGTTCTGTTGAGACGCTAATGAAATTCAAGCCATACAGCCTACTCCAGAATGTTTCGTTCCGGGCTGATGAGCAATAAAAAAAATGGCCTTGCAGACACAATGCATAGCCTCTCAGTGTGCTATGTTCTCTGCCTTGCAAAGTCCATGCTCAGGCTTCATATAACCAGAAGCAAGAATTGACCCGTGACCCTTGTTAGTGAGGCTACAGGCTGTTCATACACCTGTGCTGCAAAGACCAATTTTAAACTAGTGAAGCATTTAATTAAATGTCACTCTTGTTGTTTGTTTCATTAGAAACATGAGTTTACACCTTGAAATGTCAGACATTTTTGTCTAAATCTGCCTCTACTGCAGTGATTATTGCACAATATCTGACTCATACAGGCTTGGCATCATGCAGTTTCACTTGAGGAGAAGTTTTTTTTTTTTTTCTTTTAGACTTTATGGCAGTGGTAAATATTGATTTCTCTGCTTGCCTCTATCCACAGGCTCCTCTTTTGAAACTAACAGCCATCACCGTCCCATCCATTTCAACAGCTCAGGCCAGTCTGTGGAGTCTGTCAATGATGGGTTCAGCTCCTACCTGGTGAGTCAGTGTCTCCCTTTTACTGCACTCCCTCCTCAGATAGACGCTGTCAGGGCAAAATCATAAACTGCAGAGAAAGAAAATGCATTTTGACTATATTTACTCTAGTTGAGTGCTGCAGTTTTCCTGTAATATGGAGCCCAGAGAGTATTAGAGAGTCATGTGCCGTCTGTATCTTTTAACACCAGAGAACCAAAGCCCCTCTGACTCGCTCAGACAGCGGCAACTCAGATGACAACTATGTGCCCATGAATCCTGGCTCCTCACCACTCAGCGCTGCCCAGGCTGACAGTCCTAAGAATATCTACATTCCTATGAGCCCTGGGCCACATCACTTTGATTTCCCAGGATTCTCTGCAACATTACCTGCCCGTAAGGGGAGCAGCGCCTCCCTGTGCCACAGGCCCAGCCGTCTCAGTGATGTTACACCACCACCCATCAACCGCAACCTCAAACCTAACAGGAAATGTGAGTATTTAGTCCTCCTGGTCAAAAAGCATGGGTTTTAATTTTCTTAATCACCATATTTGGCTTTAAATCTGCTCTGAACTCTGCATTGTTAATTGTACTATAAAGACAATGATTTTTGTTGACAGTGTCTGCTCTTGTTTTCCACAGCAAAGCCAACACCTCTTGATTTGAAGAACAATGGGATCATTGACGAGCTGCCATTTAAGAGCCCAGTCACCATGTCCTGGATACGGCCCATGTGAGTCTCATATCAGTCATTCAGGCCAAGTTACTCAAGGTCACACACACACACACACACACACACACACACACACACACACACAAAGTTTGATGGTACAGGCTGGTGCTGTATTTTGTTTCTGCCTGAGGTCAAAAGGTAGAAACACTCTCAGTCCTGTCTGCTTTGCTTCAGGCCTGCTATGAACTCCATGTCCTCCCAGCACTGTCGACCCATCTCTACACAAAGCATCACCAGCACAGACTCTGCAGACAGTGAGGAGAATTATGTGGCTATGGTGAGTCCCAATAGCTGGAGGGGAGATCAGGAGAGCACATTGTGTTCTTTGTTTTAATGATCCACTTGTTTGCATGCTACACTAACTCACTGCGCCCTGTGTGAGTAAAACCTCCCTCCCGTCCCCATTAGCAGAACCCAGCGTCTACCTCTCCAGCCGTGAGTGGCACCAGCAGCCCGGCCCCCAGGAAGTGTGGCAACGTGGACTACCTAGCACTGGACTTCCAGCCTGGGTCACCCAGCCCACACAGAAAAGTAAATAAATTATTGTGTAGACTTAAAGGAGCTATTTGTGAGTTTAGCCAATGTTAGCATTAACAGCTTACCAGTCTAGAAGAAACATTGCGAGTACATCAAACTTCATTCCTTTACTCACCAAGAACTGTCTCCAGTGGTGAGCAACACCAATTTTAACTCTTGTCTCTATCACATCTTTTCTTCTACTAGCCGTGGCCCATCTAGCCATTTTCTGATAGTGAATCACTGTAGCCTGCAATCTGCCCTGAAGACGTAGTGCTGCTCAGAGGCTGTATTAAAATCTTTATAAGTATTATATGTATTCTGAAGACAATGATAGAAACTCCTGTCAAGCAACAATCACCACTGCCCGCTCCTGGCAAGGACCCACCTTTAGGCAGAGAAAACTTACAAATAGCCTCATAAATGTGTTACATTTGTTCTTATTTCTACCACATTTCAGTCCACGCTCAGGCCAGAATCTCAACCCTGCCTTATTTATCATTCCACAGCCGTCTACATCCTCTGTGACCTCTGACGAGAAGGTGGACTATGTGCAAGTCGACAAGGAGAAGACCCAAGCACTGCAAAGCACCATGCAGGAGTGGACCGATGTGCGGCAGTCTACTGAACCCGCCAAAGGGGTCAAGTCCTGACACTGACCTGTATAAAAAAAAAAAAAGACAAAAAACCCCAAACAAAACATGATTCCACTCTTAACTCAAGCATCTCCAGTGTCATGTTCCTATCATTGCTATGAATATGAATGATTGGGCTTGTTTAAGACTGAAATATGTGGACAAAAAGCCATAACCGATCTTATGCCTGTTCTCTGTGATGATTACTACTGCAGTGCACTGCTAACATGCAGGATATCAGGCCATTTAGGTGAAGCACCCTGCCAAAGCTCTATATACAGACTGTTATAACAGTGTATGGACAGTTGATAATGTGTATGAAAAATATCATCATTACTTCCATCCAATCCAAAACTACAATCCATCCTTTACAAATTGCAAGTATTTCATCAAAGCTATCCCACCCACCTCCTCTGCAACGGTCGATCATTTTTTTTTTGCATCAAGTAGACGATTTACCCAATTGCTGCCATTTAACACAGTAGCAGAGGCTAACTGGTCGATAACCATTTTAATATACTGTAAGAGTGTGCTTACTGGTCTCAGGAATGCCAAGATGCACTCCAATTTTGGCATGCAGGCAGGCTCTCTCTTTTCACTTCAATCTATCATTTGTGCTGAGTCTTGCAGAAGCAGCAAGGAGATTATTTTCACTGCAGGCAATCATTTCAGCTTAGCAGTGCATGTCTGGTAAGAGGAGGGGGGGAAAAATACAGCGATACAAAGGCTTGTGTCAGAAGCCCTTAATGATAACTGTGCATGACTGTTGCCTCAGTTTCAATTACGTGTGAGCCCAAACCATATTTAAAAGCTGTCAGGCTGGATGGCAGGCCAATTATTTCAATGCAGGTACAAAAGTCTGTTACGTCCAAATGTACAGAATGAAGAAAACAAGACAAACATGAAGACGTAGCTTGTGTCTTTGTAGGTTTGACTTCAGTGGCTAACTCACTTCAGGTAATACTCTACTACATTTCATTTTAAATATGCACTGACCAAAAAAACTATTTAGTTGGAGGAAGTAAAATAAAGCTGTTCAGATGCAATCTCTCTCCATCTCTCTCTCTGTGTCTATCTCTCCATCTTTATCTCCATCTCAAGACCATAAATACAAGCTAAGTAGAAGGAGAATAGCATATTTATGTTTTCCAGGATTCAAGCATTCACAGATTTACATGTTCGGTCTTTGATATGCCACACACTACAGCGACATCTCTGAAGAGTAATTGTTTCCTCTGTGTAAATTATTAATAGAATGACATATTTGCAGCACATCTTGTTGACTGTTTGATGCACGTGTCTGAGACAAAAAGTGCACCACAGTAACATAATGTTATATGTGCTATTCTTGCAAAGATAACCTGCCACGATGAAGATTTGCCAGTGATCATTAAGTCACTTAAAAATAGTTGAGCAAAGAATGTTTTCTTAATTTCCTGAACTCTTCTATTTGTTTAATTTGCCTTATGTTTTCATTTCAGTTTAGACTGTAAAATTTGCCTTGAAGAAATCTAATTGTTTGCCATATTATTCAAAGAAGAGCCATATTGTATTTAGGACAACTGAATGATCAGTTTCTCAGCTTAAGTCCAGTATTTCATTGTGGGCTGGAACCACTGAAGGGTGAATCCCTATTTGATCTTAATATGAATGGTGTGGCCATGCAATGCTAGATGGTATTAATGATTAATTCATTAAGATTTTCTTCCTAATGTTTTTCTACCATTTTTACTGCTTTTTGTATTCTTTTTTATCATTATTTTTTACTGATGTGTGTAAGCAAGTGATGGAGTCAGGCTAAATTAAGCTAAGTTTGTTACAACATTTTATTATTAGTATTTCATTCCTCTTTAAATTCCCATTTTTATGATCTGTACATGAAATGGGGAGGCTGGCAGTTTGAGTTGCACTTGCAAAGCCCTTCCTGGGTGAACTGTGATTCACAAAGAGTGATAGCGAACGAGGAAAGAAAAGACTGAAGAAAAGCCTGTCTCCCTGTCAGTCTTTGAAGTGAAATGGATGTGTAATTTATTATCTAGAGAGACCCGTTGTAAGCAGGAGAGCCGTGTATGTGTTGTGGTAGATTGTGAATTGTAGTATGTTAAATGACAGCCTGACTGGGCGACACTGAAAACACTGCTCAGATCTACTGTCAGACTGTCACAGGGTTGACGTACTGTACTAGTAGAGAATTCATTTTTTAACCACTTTTATTGCTACTACTGTAAAGCATTTGCAGATTGCTTGTGTTTTAATTTATTAATTTATTGTGTGCTTTGGAGTTGATTATTGTAAAAAGGAAAAAACAACAACCAAACAAGGAAACCTTCTCTCTACTAACACTGATGTATGCAAATTGTCTTGATTTTGTGAAGCAATATGACAAATAATGCCAGTGTGATGGTAATGTGGTACAGTTAACTTGGGATTCACAAGAATACAAGATTTTGTTATTCCTGTATTATGGTAGACGTAAACTGTGGACATAGAATAAATCAAGAAGTGAAAGTTTGATGTCTCTAAATACCCTTTTTTTTTTTTTTTTTTTTTTTACACCAATGACACCACCACTCATTTCTCCCCAACAGGTTTTTAATTGGTGCTGTTACATGCAGAAGTTTAATGTCTGCTGCCCCCTGTTGTGTAGGACAGCAGCTGCATCAGTTGGTGTCATGACAAGCTGCTGTTGTTTTAGTCAAGTCAACCATATGGGTTTAGATAAATACCAGGGGTTTTATGCTGCAATATACAATTGTCACTTTCCACGACTGTATGTTGAAATTTATTTTCATACCAAACGGTTGACATTTTATGACTGGAAATTACACATTGTGTAAAACAAAAAACAATATATAATAAGAATTTTCTTCTCCTTCTCTTAGAGCTTATTAAATTAATGCCGGTGCTTCAAGATATTGCCATAATTTTCCTAGTAAGTATGACTAGTAAATCATTTCCCATTAAGAGAAGAAAAATGACTAATCGTCTAAACATGTATTAGTCAAATGTGACCTTAATGACAAGTTAGCTGACTAACTGACAAAGAGATTCAGCTGCAAAATGAAATATGCAAATGAAGAGAATTTTTCTTTGCTCTTACCTCTTGAAGATGACAGTGACATTGACACGAGGTGGTGCCAGGCCAGACAGTCACTAATATTGACTGTACATGTAATGGTCTGGTCCTGGTATGGATATCAGGTGGAAAACCACTTTCTTCATATTGCTAACATTGTTAAAATTAACCATAGGGATGTCCATTTCTAACGGTGTAAGTGTTACACAAGTTTCACTGGACTTCTCAGCATGTCAACTGGGTATGATGAAATTCTGCTGAATTTTCCACTTATTGTCTGAACAAAAGCAGTAATATCCTGTGCCTTGCTACGATTTTTACCATCAAATCTTAACTGGACTTCAGAGCCCATGTAGCAATTATTATTGAGCTTGTATGTCAAAGGACTAAAACAAAAAAATTCCCATCTCCATATTTTCATGGTAATGATAAGATCATGTCTTAAAGACTAATGGCAATCAGGAAGGCCAGTCTAATGATTCAGATGTGTGATAGGTGAGTCTCCTTTCCAGGTCAGAAAGGTGGTCTTAGTGTGGCAAGAGATCTGCAGAGTCGACAAGTTGGTGACAACAATAGCCAATCTTTCTTTTTCTGTCACAGCAGGATGCTGAACCCTCAATGACTCTGTTATTATTATTGTTATCATTATTGTGAATATTATTATTAATAATAAAATGGCAGCAAGGCAAGTCAGTGGCCTGTAGGACCGAATTGTCCTTAAGCTCTTTCAACGTGGACATGTGCTCCCCTTGTTTTTGTGGTTTGTGCCCCATTTCCTTCTGCTTTACAAAAACATGCATCCTGTTTCTGTGTCAGCGTGATTGTCTATCTGTGGTTGTAGCCTAAACCAACAACAACCAGTAGAAGTCTTCATCTACTCTACTAATCATGAATCATGAGGTGATGAATGAGTCAAATATTCCTATTACACTGAATTAACTTGAGAAAGAAGCAAAAACAACTGAATTTACTTTACCTTTGTTTGTTTGCTAAGCAGCCAGCTTCTGTATTAGAAATTTAAACAGAATTGTTGTGGAGGTTTGCACTTCATATTGATTTCATGCACAACAGCCCCTCTCAGCTCCTGAAAAATAAGAGATTGTCTGCTTGGCTGTTCCAGCATGGTCAGTGAATACATAGGCTGCGTTTGAGGTAAAAGTCATTTTTCTGGCTATATAGGAGGTTGTGAACGACAAATAATATGTTAGTATAAATTATCTTTATTCCTTCATTGTAAATACCTATGAATGAGTGAGCACTCTGTGTTTTAATATGTGTAAATTATATTTTCCAGACCAGAGGTTAATGCTTGGCTTGGCAAACAGTGCCAGTAGAAGTTAACTGACCTTCAACCTGAAACAAATTAGTGCTTATTGAAACTGGCATTAACACATTTGGACTTTTATTGTTTATTTCTTAGAGTGGATTGTGGTGTCAGCCTATAGGCCCAGTTGTGATATCTTACAAGTTAATGCTTTACTACAGCCAAACAGGAGTAGGCCTATATCTCATGTTTTAGCTGTATGTCCCCTGTGGAAAAAGCTGTACACAACTTGAGGTGTGACTAATTAACTTGTTCTGTTATACTGCATTTGAGCTGATACTTTTGTTATTCTAGAAACAACGCACCCACACACACACACACACACACACACACACACACACACACACACACTACTTGTAAACCTCTAGGCCTCTTGGCACAGGAAGCCTCTGAGGTGTCTTTTACTTTATTTGATAGAGCTCCGTGAACACAAACACCGCCATCATTTGAATCTCAAACACCATTACAAGGTGTTAAACCACAGTCTATTACTGCATTTACCACCAATCCGCTCCCTCCAATAAATATGACACTTATGCAGCATGAGTGTCACAGTTAAAAAAAAAAACATTAGTGAGCTCTTTCTTTTCCCTCCACGCCTGGCGGGACAGTTCAGCCTTCACTCCACTAGAGTGTGCGTTTGGACCCAGCTGCCTTCATGTGAGCGTATCATGTCAAAAGAGGAATGTTCATACAATGAGGGTCTGTGTATAGTGGCTCCGCTATTGCCTCGGTGCACCACACGGACAAACGATTGTCAATGGACTATTTGAGACGGATCTCAATCGGTTTATGCAACGGCTCCCTGCGTTTCGGGCTGCGCGGTTTTTTGACTTGTAATTTGCAACCAGATCCTTCTTATCCGGGTGGAGAGAGAGAGAGAGAGAGAGAGAGAGAGAGGTTTTGGGGGAAAAGGACTAATTCTCTAAACCAAAATGCCGTGAGTCTTGAAGTTTAGTGGCTTTCGTGCGTTTGTAGATTCTCCTTTTTCTTTGGCCACCAGTCGCCTACTTTGGATTGATCGCTGGCAGCCTCGCCGTTCTCTTGACTGCTCAGTAAGTGTGGCACATTAGAGATAAAGTAAGCTGATAATGTGTCGGGGATGTGGGTGGAACTGAAGTGAGGGATTCATATTGAATATAATTTATCTGTGAGCCGAGGTCGAGTCGTGAAGCAAAGAGCGGATTCACTCCAGCTGCGAATCCACGAGCCCTTCATGTTTGTAAATCATTTCAGTTTTAATTATAAACTGACATTATTAGAATCACTAATAAAAATCTGTAACATTGGCACTTTTTAATGCCTCTGTGGAACATAGGATGACTTTATACTGACCTTATCTCACTTTAGAGGCCAGTCTTTTTTCTTTTTTTTTTATCTTTTATATCATTAGAACATTTCTTATCAGTTTGACGAGATAACTGTGCAAAGAATCTGTTAACAAATACTATCGGCTGCATTATCTTTCTTCCCAGTGAGTTTGTGCGTGCAGTCTAGTTTTTTTTTTTTTTTTCCTTCTTCTTCTTTTCCACATGGGATCATAGCCGAGTCCATACGTATTGTTTTCTTCCATGCCCGTACTGTGGTCCATTATAAGCTCAGTGGACCTCAGTCTCTATAAACTTGTCAGGGACCCGCGGGCATGGGAGAAGCGACCCCCGCTCAGTCTGCTCCGGGGACATTCGTACCCATGCTGGGTGTCGGTTTAGGAACTATGCCCGGTGGGGTCGGGAGCGGGCCGGTGGTGGCCACCTCCAGAGGCTCAGCGGTGCCACAGCTGCACAACGCCATCGTGGAGCGTTTGCGCGCCCGCATAGAGCTGTGCAGGAGGCACCACTCCACCTGTGAGAACCGCTACCAGAGGGGTCAGGCCGAGAGCTCGGACCGGGAACACGAGAGCACGCTTCACCTGCTCAACATAGTCCACCAAGGGCCTGGGAACCGAAAGGCAAAGGGCAGTCGCGGATCGAACCAGCAACCTCCAGAGTACAGCAGGTCCAACGGAGAGCAGAAAGGCTCAGAGGGCGAGCAGAAGCTTTCCACGCGTATAGCGGTGAGTATTGGGGTATCCATTATGGTGTTAATGAACAATCCCCATTATCACCAACAGTAATGGTGAAGCTTGTGATAATAATTCATATTATGGTGATGGTGATGATGAAGATGAAGATGATGTTCCTCATTTTGATGAGCAAACAGTTGAAGTTCTGCCCAAACTTAGAAACATGAGAACAGAGCTCACCTCACCTGAGACATGTGTCTATCTGCTGATAGGCAGCCAGGAGTTACTCCAACATTACCACTCTGCTGTGACTTGATGATCAAACAATTCAGGCTTTGTCCAACCTAAATCCAGACCAAATGGCACATAGGACAGGAAATGTTTTAAACCAAGAAACCCAAGGTTTCCGATTTTGCTGATTAAAGGGAGCCTTGGAGTAGATGGGATGATACGAGATCACAAAGCTTGTTTGCAAAGCAATCTATTCAGACAAAATGGTTTTGGGGTCAATGGGTCATGGCAACGTTTTACATTCACTGGAAACCATGTCAACATCATCTCTGCAACTAATCCAAACAAGGTGACAGAGATGCATTCTGTGGCTTGGTTAACCCATTTATTATGCAGCATTACTTCTTTTTGCAGTACAGATAATTCTGCTTCCTTTGTGTGTCAAATAAATCAGCCAATTTTCCAGAGAATGCTACCTGTCATTGAAAAGCATTTCTCAAAGTGTTATTGTAACAAGCGGGTTTTTTGTTTCTTTATCTCTGAGAGAGCCCTTAATTCTGAAAATCCTCAGAGTGAAGTACATTGAGAATAAAGGATTATGTAGTTTGCATGTTCTCCCTCAACAGCAGAGCCTTGCAAAGAACATAGGGAAGGGAAACTTTACTGTGAAACACAGCAGGGCTTTCTGTTTGCCTGCTAGTGCTGATAGGGCTGACTTCCTGTATCGCATCTGTTAAGGGCACAGTCAGTGAGATGTGAGATTTATTTTGTTGTTTTCTTTCATTGGGCATGAGGGAGTTCAGCAGCAAGGCTATGAATTATTTCCCAAGCAGAGTTTCAATATAATGTCAAAGGGGTGAAAGCTTGCAGATGTTCCTGCACTAGATTTGCTTGAGATGCTGGATGGAAAAATAAACAATGTAATATTTTTTTCCAGCACAGCCATAAAAGGGCAGTGGTGATTGTCAGTTCATTTATTGTCATCACTGGAATTGGGCACGGAATACACTCTACTTCACGTCAAGCCACTGTGTTAGCTCATGCCTCAGTCAAGACATTAACATTCAAGAACAGTACATTTTCCATATAGTGCTAATTTAAAGTGCAGTTTAGCTCTACAGCTTTTGACATATTTAGTTTTCACGCTGTTAGGTACAGCACAGCTGTGGAACATGATGGGAGGCAAGATACAACAACACCATGGATTATACTGCCTGTCTAAAAGAGGTCAGGGAACATCATTATCATGTACTGTTTCATTTTCAACTGATGTTGACTCTGGAGTAGCGTGTTCTACACAAAACTGATGAGTGCAGCAAGATGGTGTGGAGGAAATGAAGTCCTGGCGTACATGTTTATATCAACCCTGAGGTTAATATGTTTTTTGCAGCTCACCATGATTGGGTGAAGCAGAACAGCAGCAATTGCAGAAATCCCCTTTAGTGCCTTCATATGGCATCTGTCCAGCATCCGTGCAGCACACAGTTCTAGTTAGTTTAGTTTTATTTGTTTTGAATTTATTCAAAATGTGCAAAGTGTGGAATAACCCTTGCTACCAAAAATTTTAAAGATGTATTTTTGTATCATTTCTGGCTATTAAGACATTACAACTGTTGTTCCAAATATTTCCTGGGGTGCAGCTGTAATTCACAATACTAGATTCTTCTGAATTAAAAAGTAAGGCCTCTACAATGGCCACATCTGTGCATGTTATTGACTGTTCACATTGGAATTTGCGATGGAAATGTATACCAAGTGAGGGGCAAACAACACAATGGATTATGACCGGCTGGGAGCTCAGAGTGAGCAGCACTTAACAACGGTGCTCATTGAGACCAGATTAACAAAGGATATTCTCTTAGATGAAATTGGAGAAATGGGAAAGGAGAAGAGATGAGAGCTTACTTATCCAATGAGTCATAAAGTGATTTTCCTTAATGCTTGCATGAACTCATCGAAAGCTTTTGGATATTCATATTTTAGATTATGTTTATTCACAACCAATTTTTCATTCTTTCCCCTTATACCTGTATCAGAAAATACATTCATCACAGAAATAGGTCATAGAGTAGAGCTTACAAAACATTAGCCCTGTATTACAATGTACAGACACTCAGTTTCATCAGATCAGGAGCCAGCAACCATAATATATTGTCTATCAAGGATACACATAGTGAGTACAGAAACTAAAGGCTTAACAAACATGAGCCTGATATAGCCTAGCTGAATGTAGCATGCCATGCATTGTCATGCCCTATTATCACGCGTTTAACAAATGGCTCACTAAGCACCTTCTTGAAAGATGGGCTGGCCATGAAGCTGTTTGAAGCACAAGGCCTCCATATAAATGTTTAGAGCCACTGAATACATTTCCTGCACGTGTTTACTTAAAGTCAAACAGGCCTTGAAAAAGCAGTAGGCGAGAGATGCCTGGTGATTAACAGTCCTGTGTGCACTGGGAGGATTTTGTTATTTCCCAGTCTTAGTAGTGACAGATCTGGGAACTATAGGCCTAGAGCAGCATGTGCTCAAAGTGCCCTGTACTCTTATGTGTTTGCGTGTTATGTTTTCCCTCTCGTGACTCTTATGTGGCATCAACAAGGCAGCAGCTCTTTTGGAAAAGCTGGAGCATAATGCATCTTGGTCATCTGAGTGCAAACCGCAAACGTCCCCAGTTTGACTCCAAAGAACTTTGTCCTCATGTCATCCTCCTCTCTCCCTATGTTTCCTGTCACTCTCTACTGTGAATAAAGGCACAATGCCAAAATACTCTTGAGCTTCATGTGTTAATCTGGCACAATTGCAGCATCTTGGACAAATAATTAAAAATTGGCAATTCCAAATCGGTTGTACTTTAGATGACAGATCCCTTGGTCCCAACCTCCCAACAAAAGGTTGCAAGATAAATCTGAGTGGGTTGCAAGATGATTTACATGGAAGCAAAAAAGAAGAAAAACTTTCTTCTACACAAAATTAGGTTTACTTTTTCAGACTTTGTTCTAGTTAAGCCCTTTCTTTTTTTTTTTTTTCCTTAGAAGCTATTGGGGCCAAGAGCCAAAATGCTAGGAGCTACTGCATTGCAGGATTAAAAGTTTATAATTCTATTCTAAAGCATTTACAATCATGTTATGGTTATGTATATCACATACATAAACGCTCAAAGACATTTTTCTTCTCCTTGCTCCTTGGTTTAACCGGAATGACAAGAGTGCTGACCCTTAACTCACCATCACTGAGGTAACTGCAGCTTCCAGTGGATTGACAGCCGACTCCAATAGCATGGAGAAAAAGAAATTCCTTGTACTCTCTTGTGGTCATGTATGATGGATGAAGAGTGTGTGCATGTGTTTGAGTGTGGGGCAGGGTGTGCACTGTAAGTGTTTCCTGGCATACCCTGTTTGGCTGTTGAACTGCCTGAATCAGAGCTGCCGGTGGTCTGATTTCAGCCTGGCTCGGCTGTGATGTGAAACAATTAGCCCAGGTCCATGGGGGCCACCCACAGTGAAGCCCACAGCTCTACCCAACTCCATGGATGCAAAAAGGATCCATGTTCAGCCCACAGATCACTTCCATGTTGTCACGGGAAGGCTAAAGTTTTTCTTTTCAGGATAGCTGGCTGTCAGTTGATGTGAATGCTGAATTACTTTAAGTCCCCTTTAGCAGGGAATGGAATCGCTGCGGGTGCTGTTTATTGACAGCGCGGCTACACTGGAAAGCCTGATGTGATTAAGCTTGTCTCATTGTGTAGACTGTAGCAGTGAGATGGGTTGAGCATCTCATAGTGCTCTCATTAAAAGACATTAAAATGGGCCTCCATATACTGTAAGTAAAGCCATCTGGTAATCTCCTTCTTCTATTTGGGATTAGTCATCATTCCAAGATATGGTTTAAACACAGCCACAATCCAATTCTGCTTATGCGTAGTCCATCTTTTGGTGTGGAACATGTGTTCAAAATCTCCATTATGTATTTTTTTTTTTTTTTTTTAGGTTTAAAATATAATAGATTTTGTAGTACTCTGTTTTCAGATAATTTTTTGTTATTATAATTTACAAAAATAGATTCAAGTCAAAATGATGTTTATTGTTTATACACTTCTGGACAATAAGTGATTGACAATATAATGCTGCTTTATACAAATGGTGCAAACTTGTTAGACAGAAACCCTTTGTATTTACAGACCTATTTATGAGTTACCATAGCTTTCATTTAAAAAAAGATTATACCTACAGGCACCAGAGTAAAATATGTTATGGAGAAAGATTGAATTTTGATGACATTTCCTTATATAATAGTTCTTTTTATACTCAGCCATTCATGTATTTCCTGATTAATTTCTGACAGTAACATGCTTCAAAAGTGGATATTATGATTTCTCCATCCATACATTTCTGTGTTGTGTCTCCTGATTGACACCACATAAACAGAAGGGATCACCGTTACGTTTCGCTGGCTTTTTACTGTTGCACATCAGCCAGATTTACTGGCTTATGCAGTAAAAGTTGGGGCCATGACATTATGTTCTGGACATTCCACAGTCATATCCAAGGGCAGTTCATAAATTTTTAGCACCAACTAGATCTACGTAAGCACAGCTTGTCTATAAGGAAGAGGGAAATGGTAGGTTAATATCGCACACACAGGGCTAATGCTGTGGCTTGTCAGTTTCCAGGAAATTACTGCCTCTGTAGGACATTTGTTTGGACAGTGTGTTGATTCTGACTTTGTTAATAGCTACTGTATCATCTTCTGGCTAAATCGTGCATGAAATGAATGTCTCTATTCCCCAGTAAACATAGTTTTATGATAACATCACCGTACATGTGTTCTAAACAGCTTAGCTACACATAAATTTTGTGATCATGATTGCTATGTCCTCAAGGGAGAGCAGGGTACAAGCTTCAACAAGCTCATCTTTTGGACCTAACCCAGACATAGGATTTTTAAGGGGCACAAAACAAAGTCCTGATGACTGACATATCTCAGAGGAGCTTATTTTTCAATCCCTTTCAGTTAATGACAACATTTGCTGAAGATATTATAAAGACTTTAAACTGCAGCTTTTAATTTGATCCAGTGTCATGATGTTAAAAGTCATTAGTTCTACAGTGATGAAGTCCAAGTATGTCAAAGGAATTTCTGCATGTGGTTGTCCAAGAGATTCTCCCTCTTGATTTCGAGGACATCTTTAGACCTAAGCAGCTGTCGTAGTGCTCCCTCTCTCTACCTCTAGAAGATCAAACTGTTTATCTGTGGATTTTTTTTCAAGGCTCTCTGTTCTTTTGTCTCTCCATCCAGAGTAGCCGCTCGACTGACTACCCAGCTCTAAACAATGTTCTTAATGCCAGAAAATATGCATCACTTCCTGTGAACCAGTGGATTTTTCCCAGAAAAGACCTGTGAGACACTGGCTGTTTGGGCCAACAGATTTACAGTAAAAGCTTCCATGAGCTGAGTTCAGGTTCTCTCAATCAGTTAAGGAGAACGGGAATAATGTCAATGCAATAGCATAGATGCAGGTGTATTGGCGACAAAGTAGAATATATGTGGGATTAGAGATAAGCATTTCTTAGTTCATAAAAGCTTCCCTGTCTGACTTAAGTATATGGTGCTCCCTTTTGTGTGGACTGTGTTATTATTATTGATCAATGCCATGACTTTATCGCAACGTTAAAATTTGCATATAGAGGTGGAAAGAGTTGGATCCTGTTCATTTCCTTTGTGAAGATGACCATTCAGACCATTTTCGTAAAAGAAATTGTTTTGTTTGGATGATACGTTCAATATTATGTTGGGTGAGGGAGAAAAAAAATCCGGTGTAATTTCTTTTAAAAAGACAGGGCTCAGCAAATGTGGTGTCATGCAGCAGCGTGCTGGAAATAGTTCTCTGTGAATCTGGGACATCTCTGTACCTGGCACGATTTGTATTGCCTTCTCCTGAAATGAGCACACTTTCGTTCTTTTCTGTACTAATTTAGATTTTGTTAACAACTTCTGAACACACATGGAAACGAACAAACAAACAAACACACACACAAAATGAGAAAACAAAGTAGATCATATGACTCAAGGAGGACAGAAGTTTCCAGACGCCTGGCAGGGCAGAGAGGCCATGTGTCAAATCAGAGGCATTCATGGATCATCTGTTATACAGTATCTCCAGCAGTGGTGTTTTAAGAACCCCCCCCCCCCTTTCTTCCCACTCCCCCACTCCAACACACTCAACTGCTCTTTCACCCGTCATACACACACACGCACGCACACACGCACACACACACACGCGCGCGCACACACACACACATCCCACCCTGCTGCACATGCCTCATGTTTTATTCAGCAACCTATGGGAAGGCTGTATCTGTCTTTGAAGAGTGCTGCCGAAATCATGTAGCAGACCCATTTCATCCTCAGTCTTCAAGGGATGATACAATATAAGTGGATACATGCTCAGAGGAACACAGGCCTCTGACAGTCCAGGTGGGCCAGGTCTGCCCTGCTGCTGTGTGAGATATATAACAGCCTGGGCCTCGGGGTAAATTTAACCTGTAGTTGTACTGGAACTGCTGCCCATACTGGGTTAAAAGCTTTTCCTCCATAGATATGTGGTCGTTGTCCTTGACTGTGGTCTGTGGTCTCTACCTTCAGTGTTTACCTTCAGATACCATGCAATATTGTAGAGAATACATGATCAACATCAACCTTGCAACATGTCCTCCCTGGTGGAGCCAGGCTTTGTGGTTTTTGTCTGTCAAATCTGTTACTCAGAGAGGTAATGAATAACAGCTTGTGTATGTCTGTTATTTTATCCTCACATGATAAAACCGCAAGTATGATGTGATGTTTCTAATGCAATTGATTCATTATTTAGTTCATCAACAGAAAATTTATTGTTAATTGTTTAAATCGTCTATGAAGAGAAAATGCCTCATGATTCATAAGAGAATTTACTGCTTTTCTCCATCGTGTGCTGTTATTAATTGAATAAGATGTGGTCTGGGAAACATTGATAAATAAGTATGTTCTCACATTTTGCCATCTCTTAGTTGTAGCCTTAGTTGTATCTATGACACTATATTTATCTAAAGCTCTAACCTGTAATCTGATAAATTCACTTAAAATTAAATTGAAAAAGAAATCTAAAAATGGTACTCAATTGTTTTAAATTTCCTTGTTCATTCTCCAGCTGCAAATTAGATTCTGCACTAGACTCTTGTGAATATGCGTAGATACGTGTTTCATGTTTTGAATATGAATTACCCGAGTATTCAGTGTTTCATCCAAGTGAACATTTCACTCGGTTGAAATACCTCCATTCCCAAGGGGTTTGGATTAGAGAGTCCCCACTGTATCCCTTTGTTGTTGATTTGTGCTTTCAGCATGCTTCCCGTTGTTGCCAACACTTTGTTTGAATTTTCAATTATGTGGACCTAAGGACACGAAAAATATCATCTGTGCCATCGCAGTCAACGGGGAATTTTAGGAGGACTAATACATTAGTGCGCGTTGCAGCTATTAAATCCATTTTACTAGGGAAACATGTTTTTTCGTGGCTCTTCATCATCTGGAATTTAGGCATAATAATGTATGTGAAAGGGCCTTGCTTATGTACATCTATATCTTCAGAGGGGCCTTGTCGAGGTATCCGTTCATGCCTGATGCGATTTCTTCTGCTGAGAGAGCTCTTTGAGGTTTGTCAGGTTTTTCCTGCTTGACTTAATTGAAGAGAGGGCAGGATTGTGTGTTAGGAAAAAGACAGGAGGGGAAGGGAGGGAGGGAGAGGGTGGAGGGGTGGAGGGCGGGGGGTAGTGCCTCAGAGTGTCTTTCCACAAGTGCTCTGCTACCCAGCGCTGAAACTGGAACCCTGTGGGAACAAACATGTTCAGGTGTATTTTATGTGCAGTGCATGGAAGATAGATTGAGGTGACAAATTATATGCAAACCAAAACACAAGTAGCAGTACTTTGTTGCCTTGTTTAGAAAAAGACCTAGAAAATGGACACTGGTTTGACCCAGTATTATGGATGTGTGCTTTGGATTGTTGTTTTGTTTCTTTTGAGTTAGAGCAGTTGTGTGCTGAGATAAACAGGAGCTTATCTATAACTGCTCTCACACTTATCTGACAATCAGCCACCTGATATGTCAGAGTTTCCTGGACTTGGGGAGCTGATGATGTAAACAGATCTGATCCAGTTGCCAATGGAGATCTGGGCGTGGATGTCCACTTATGTGTTACCATGTTCACAAAAAGTGTCTGTCTTCACCTTTGCTGAAATTCATTATTCCAGCCTTTTATAAGTTCACAACAAGATCTATTTATCAGACAAAACCATTCAAACCAAGAATAAAATCGGCCATGCCGCTTCTCTGCTGAGGAACAATTGGGTTCATAGCAAAGCAAAGCTTTATTTGTAGCACTTCAAACAGCCTATTCTCCCCAGGGTCATTACCCCGCTCAGGAAATGAGAAAGTGGGCTCCTGATGTCACTGGCAAACCCTTTGCATAGAATGCTGGGTTACACTAGGAGGGGTGGGGGGGTGGTAGGGCCATGCTAGATCAGAGTTCAGACATGTTTACATTACAGCTCAGGATATTTCTCAGAGCCCGGCCAAGCTGCTGAAGTTCCCAGGCTCCAAAGTTGCGGAGTGCTGAAAAGAGGCACAAGCATTCACTTTTTCTTCTCTTCTCCTCTCTCCCTCCCGCTCCTGTGCTCTGGGGTCTGAGTCATAGTTCAACTCCATTTGCATCGTTCTAATGTTCAGTTCTTTGCTACAGTTGTCCTTGGGGAATAAAATAGACATGAAATATATGAAAGGTGAAAGTCACAAACCTACTTGATATAGACAGTGTTTGCATGTTTGAAATGTTGCTGACATTGTTTTAGAAATGAATGTCAGGAACTAATAGCAAATTCAGCACAAGTGTACATTATTACACTTTTCTTGTCTCTAGTCTTTGACATCTCCTTTTCTTCAGTTTCTCTCTTTTTTTATATGCATCTCCTTCTCTCTGTCTCAGAGATGACAATAACAATATCTGGCAAAACACACAAGGTGAATGCTGCCCCACTGTTAACACAAGCGTCTGAATTAGTGTTAAACGAACATCCTGAGCCAATATTAGTGTTTGAGGAAATACCAGTGTTGTCAAGGTTGTAGAAACTCAGTCCTGACCACAGCAAATAAATATGGTTTGGATGTTTTTATTTTTTCAAATTAGACAGCTGACTAGTTAAATCAATCCCGTGCAGTGTGGCAGGATTTCATGGCTGACAGCACTACCTCACCCTATCTAATGGGGCTACCAGCTGATCTAAACAATATAATTAGTCTGGATTGCACTGGAGACCTTTAAAGGATAACTAAGGTTTACTTGTATCTTTCTTTATAGTCTTAGGCAGTTGTGAAGATGGATATATCTGGAAATGTAGTAACAAGAAAAACAGTGCAGACGAGAAAGACAAGTGATCTGGATCAAACCTTCTATATCTATGTCATGTTTAGTCATGGTCATGGTCAGATTTAAAGTAATTAAATATCAGTAACAATATAGTGGTTGTCAGCGTTTCAGTCGAAAACATAATATGGTGCGGTAGCAGATTTCATGACTGTCAAATACTAACTCATATGTTTCAGACTGCCAGACCAGCCTGTCCAGAGTATATAAGATATGGGTCTAGAGGAGGAACATAGATGGTCTTGTTTCTTGCCTCAGCTCTGCCAGTAAGGTTGAGAAGTGGCAGCTGGAATGTTTGTGTTAGTGCTCTGCTGTGGTGAGGTGTCACGGTGCTGAGCTATGCTCTGGCGCCTGCTCTCTCTCCACCTTGCCTAGAGGCACACAGACACTGCTGTTGCATCGACAGCACACACAGGAGGTGAAACCAGGGGAGGATCTCTGGTCTCTATCCGCCCTGTCGAATCATCTACAGTCTGCTTTTAACAGGAAGCTGGCAGGAACAGCGACAGAGGGGCTGCATTGGTTGGTGGCTGCATTAGACTAATTTCAGCTTGTACTGATTAGGGCACGTATTGGAAACTGGTCTAATGAGTTACCCCCATTAAACTGGTTTAATGCTAATAATTTTTATTTCAAATAAACCAGTTGCTCTAGTTAACAGTAATGACCTTTGTTCTATGTTACAAAAATGTTGAGTCAATTGCTATTTTTTTGCTTGGCCAACAACAGCAGTTCCTCTATTTCAAATCAGGCAAACTGAGTATGAGCTTTGCTTTATGTGTATCACAAAGGTTCAGAGGAGGGAGACAGCTGATTCTAAACATTAAACATGTATAATGTTTTACATCATAAATGTTGTGTATCTGCTTGTTTGCCTGACAAATGAGAGAAATCTGTTTTCCTACCTTGACAGGGTAACGTGAAGTGGTAATCAGCAGCAATATGGAGTCTCAGACTCAAAATATGTAGCACACACTAACACGGTCTGTATGGTGGATGTCCCTACTGGTTTTTCCTTGTCAGCCAAATTGTTGAAGTTGTGTAAACAAATGGAACCGTTGTGTGATTTTGCATAACTGAAAGGCAACTGCAGGAGGTTGTGTTTAATGTTTAAGTCGATGTTTAAGTGTTTGATACATACTCTGAGTATACAGAAATACTGAATCCCATAATAGTACTAAATATGATTTTTTTTGTCATTGAATTTTTCTCTGGCTGTAGTTTGTATTGATGTACTGGGTTGTATTACAGTGTAGAAGCCCACTTTTTGCTTAAAGTGGGTGAAAATAAAACTTTAATAAAAAAGAGAGTGTGGGGGGGGGGGGGGGGGGGCATTCCTATTATCTTAGTAAGGCCTTTATTTTCACCTTCCTGAGAGGTCTTTGTACACTCTCATGGTTTTATAGTAATGATTCTTAATTCTCCTAAATTATTGTTTTTACACATTTCAGTTTTTCTCTCATTGTCTCCACTTGCAAAATGTGCAAAAAATGGTTAAGGATAAAACCAGGAGGTAAATGTTGCTTCCAGAAGAAAATGAGTCTTACAGCAATTAATGGGGTGAATCCTGTGAATGAGAATGACCAATAAGTGGGCTGAATGCAAATAACGTTAACATGTAAACATTTAAAAGAGCATCACCAAAATATAGCATCATCAAGACCAGATCAGACCAGATGTGTTTTCTGCTTGTTGGCCTTTACAGCCTGCACAAGTTCTTGACACATAAAGTCTGATTAAATGTTTGTTAGTGAAGTGGACCCTTGAAACAAGCTTACATCATATCAGACTATATCTGGCACAAAGAGGAAAATATGTTAGGTCAAGTGCTGCCTCCCAATGATCATTAAATAAATTATTAAAACCTTCTCCATCAGTTTCCCACTTCACTAAGGCGAGTTATTGTTCTAAGTATTACTTACAAAAAATTTATCTGAAAATACAATTACATACTCAGAAGGAATGGTTTCTATAATGGGGCCATTTCACATTTTTTATCTGGGCTGACTTGTTCTTTTCAATTGAGATGGCAAACAATCATTAAGCAAGTAAAGGCTCATTTTCCTGCCGTCCTGCTAGCAGAGAAAAACCGTGATGCTGCATTCTTTTCATAGCTGTTAGTGAGAAAGTGGGGTTATTATGTGTGTGTGTGCATGATAACAAGAAGGAGAAAGAGAGAGTGAAGAGAACATTCCTTTCTCACTCCCACTCTCCTCCACCACACCCCCATTGCTACTCACTGCCACCCCACCCCCAGTTTCCTTCCTGTGCTTTTTTTAGAGTCTATTGGATGTTTTTCCCACATCCGGCAACAAAGCCAGCCTTTTTTATGCCATAACCTAACAGCATGGTGTTCTGTGGTTCAGATACACACAGGCATGGTTAAACGTGATAAATTAATTGAGGCTTACATTTCCCTCACTTCATGTCCTCCTTCACTTCACCCTAGTTGGACGGTACATCTCCTTGAAGAGCAGAAATAGCTTTTGGCGTGTACTGTAGAATATTTTCTGTAAACAGTGTCCTGTCCTATGACAACAGAAGAAAATACTGAGATATATTTTGTTTGTCCATATCTAAATATCTAATACTAAATATGAATTTAAGACTCTAGGTCCTTGAGTTTGATATGAATCTATGGGATTTTAGTGAGTTTTTTTTAACTGGACTTTAAAGGCCTCATAATGTATTAAGTGAGATTTTCATGTCTTTTTTTGATTAGAAAGCATGTTGAAGTTCAATATTAATACCGTGGTAGTATCAGAGTGCTCAGTCCACAGAAAAATGAAAAACAAAGCCTGTATTCTGAAACGTTAAAACAAGCTGTCAGGATTTCTGTAACTTTGTGATGTCACAGAAAACTAGACATTCCAGCCACGACATGCCCAGCCCACCTGGACTCACCAGCCAACCTTGCAGGATTAGGTTTCTCTCTCATTTGATTGATCAGTCAACCAATCAGAAGCTTCCCTTTGTATTGGCTGACTGACCTGTTTTTACTAGAGCTCCAGATTGAAGCCTGAGAGAAGTTTTGGTACTCAAAACCACAAATAGATCTTCTTATGGATTTCAAAACTTAAAATAAAACAAAGGAAAAGTGTAAAATATGGGACCCTTAATGACATCACAACATCTTGAAAATGTAAAATTTCATTCTTGGTTTCAAAAATCAAAACATTTTCATACAAGGACTCATAGCTACCATAGCTATAGTAGTGATAATGTTCGATATCTGGACAGGATATACTACGTGAATTAGTTTTTGTATTACTTTGCACATTGAAACATGTCGACCACCTGATTGCGCTGGCTTGTAAGTCAATAACACACATTCAGTTCACATTCTGCAAGTTGCACATTCTTAGTAGGTTGTTTGGAAGATAAAGGAAAGTGATATCAGCAACAGCAGCAGCTGTTTAACCTGAAGATGTAGACATGTTGATGTGGCCTCCTACAAACAAGAAATGTTGCAGTTTTAAATCTTGCACCACCTACAGGCAATGAGGGCTAGAGTAAAAAGGTCCCTGTTAGAGAAAAGTTATGTGCAGCCACATTAGATTACATCAGTTCAATTCGATTTTTAACCATTTATTTTACATAATTGGACTCTTAAGTGAGTTACTGACCTACAGAATTTATGGTACTTAAATATTTTTAGTCTAATATAAAATATTTCAATTGTTAGTATATTACACTAGAACAACTTAAGCACTGATTAAAATACTGACACTCAAGCTTATCAGCGTTTGTCCTCATCGTCATTTCCAGTTAATTAATTCTCCTGGTAAGAAGGAATTTTCCTCTTTATTATGCTGCCTTAGCTGAGTTTGAATCACCAGGCTCATCTGTTTTGCCTGAAGTAGTTAAAGCGAGGGGGAAAAAAACTGTCTAGCTAGTGAAGGGACGCACTGCCAGTTGAGCTGTGAAATCCACGCAAGTAAGCAGGATAATCTCTTCCACCCAGACCAAATATCATATCCTGGGATTGAAATGCAGATAGTTCCATGTACATAGCCTTGACCCAACATGGTGTAATTTAATGTGACAGCAGCATAATGTACAACGTGATGTCTTGAATCTCATCACACTGGCAATGAAGGTTGATTTTGCTTTTGTTTGAATGACATTTCTACCAAGAGCATGCAGAGGTAACCTCACACAATGCAGCATTTTAAACTAAAGTGTAGCATTTCCACAGGTTTTTGTTAGTGCGTTACAAACAAGATGACAAATGACATGTAGACAGAACTAACGCTTTTCAACACGTTTACTGTTTAATGTACAAAATGTTCCGATTCATTCAAGGTTCAACGACCTTATGCTAGCAGGGGAATTTGTGGAGAGTTAGACTGGAAGCGAGAGATTGATTACCTTGTATTTCCATCCCCACTCCAATTTCTCTGTATATCAATGCGATCTGCTGGTTTATCTGCCATATGACAGCCTTCGTCTGGTTAGGTTCCTACAGAATGGGCAGAGGGATCCTGGCCAGGTTCTGTGCTTCCCTCTTCGGCAGATGCTGTGACAAAAGCCACATGGCTGTGAGTCCCTCATCTGAGCAGTTTTCTCTACTGCATTTTGAGGCTTCACTGTCCATTCAGTTGTGTAATCGCAGATATCATCAGTACAAGGAAGTTAACAGTTTACTTATTTGTTCTATGTGAACCTCAGTTGTTTCAGCCAAGTTGTATTGTTGAATGTATTTAGGTATGTTTGGTGTTTGTAGAATTCATACATGGACTTGAAACCACAACAAAATGTCTATTTCCAAGCAATGACTCGATGCTTACTTGACCAGATGTCACTGTATTTACAGTAGGATACAGTTTTAAAGCTATGAGATCGGACGCTTGGGAGATTCAACAACTGCCTATTCAGCAAAAATCATCTTAATCAATTTGAGATCACAGCAGTTACTTTGTGTTTCCCTAAACTTTGAATTTCATGAATTTCAATGATCACGTTATGGGAAAGTTGTTTTTTTCCACTTGGACAGATTACCTGAGAGCACGCTGTGTCTGTCTCTCTCTCACCAGCTGGGACATGTAAAAAGACCTAAAGCGTTGGTTCACAAGGCCCACTTAGACACACACAAGAGCTGCCAACATGCAGGGACTTGCTCAGAGACATAAGCTCTGCTGCAACCTTGAACTCTCCCTGCCACTGTGAAAGCCATCACTGGCCCAGACAGTTGTGAGCTCAGTACCTACAGGAATCTATGTGGAGGCAATTTGGGCATCCCTTCGAATGAAATGTCTTATTTTTTTTAATTCTACACATGCAGGAGAATACATATTTTAGTTTTAGAGAAAACTACCCTTGTTAACCTAAATTTGAAAATGGGTCAGCAAAAGAGAAGAGTGTCACACCTTATTCAAAATGTTAAATGCAGTTCAGAGGGTATCTTTCTGTGTACAGGAAGAGACAAAGAAAACTTGACTTGTTGGCAAATTGATACAGAAACTGACACAACAGGGCTGGTGTGCCACTGGTGTACTAATGTAGAAGCCCACAGGGGTTTGTCCTGGTTGTCCGACCATAAAGAGTTTTGTTATAACTGCACACATAGGCTGCTGTGGATCAGAGTATCAATGTAGGTATTAAAAATCAATCAAAGATAATGACAGCCAGTTAGTTAGTTCTTTTTCTCTTCTTTCTCTCTCTCTCTCCCCCTCTTGCCTAAGCCAGATGTTACCCCATGTCTCCACTTTATCTGTCGTTTCAAATTAAAAGCCCTCTGCAGAGTCATGTAATTGCGACTTCATGATATTGCAGCTGTGGCAATAACTTTGCAGCTGTGGTCTGCTGCTGCAAAATGTACAGTACCAGTTTGGACACACTTTCCCAACTGTGTCCAAACTTTTCACTGGTATGATGGAAACACTGCAAGGGCAAGTGCTTTAACATTATTATAATCTGATTGAATGGAAATTTAAAATGTTGATTAACTAATTAATAGAACATAAAGAGAGAAATAAAAAAAAATGCATCCACTCAATGTTGTTCAGTGTCTTGCCTCATTTGTTTATTATGTCCATCATGTTTTTTTTTTTTTAAATATCAGACTAAAATATAGACTAACCTGAGTCCCAGATTGTTTGTTACACAAAAAAAAATTCAAAAAAATACTTGGCAGGTGATTGGCTGATGTAGTAGGAGAGCACCAAAGAGGAAACACAACACAACAACAAACAACCTGAGGAGCTGTGAAAGCTAGTTAGCATGTTAGTGGATGACTATTGTCATCTTTATGAGAAAAATTAAACTTCTCATAGCTGCCTGTAGTTCCTCTCTCATAAGATGCATCTGAATTACTGCTGTTCAGCTATAACAGCTTGCAGCCTGACAAGCTGGATTCTGAATTTTAGCTTCCTTGCAAGGTTAATCACAGACTGGCCTGGGTTTTTAAAGATGAATATAACATCTGCAGTTAACTGACAGTCTGTTTCATGATTTCTCGGCATCTTGGTTCAAATCAGACAGTTACCTCCTACCAGCATTTGGAGCCAGCAGTGTGCGAGACTGTCTTGTGTAGCTATTAATTTAGTGCTCTACCAGATGATTCCCATAGGCTTCATGGATTTTTATGGCAAAATCAACCCAAAGACTCTTCACTAGTCTCAGCAGCGTGAACACCAGTTGTTTTTTAGAACAGCTGTCCAGAATCAAGGCAAACAATTTTGAATTGACCTGAATTGTTTGTTTTCCGTGGATGATGATATCTAACTAATATCTAAGCTATATATCAGTATCATGTAGTGTTTTGTTTTTGTCCTTCTGGGAAATGTCAGGCTGATGATAAATTTTTAGAGGTCACATATTTTCTGCTCCATGATCCCCCAATGCCCCCCCACCACCACCACACTCACTTTTCCTTGGTTTGAGTCGGTCAGATCTCTGCAGAGTTTTTTGTGTCCGTCTCTGCTCACGCTGGTCCACACAGACCTTATTTGGAATGTCAGAACTGATAGGAGTGGGAGTCAAACAAAGCTTCCCACTCATTTATTTTTTCTTCTTACTTTCTAGCTGCAGCAGTCCTTTTTCAAACCAAGCTAGCCCAGGATTGTTTCAGAGCATGAGTGCAGATTAGTGTGACTGCTCGCCTGTCCTAATGCCTATGTGTGTAATTTAAGTGAAAGCTGAGAGAGATGACAGAACTCAAAAAGTACGCCATTTTCAACTAGTGGATTTTTCCGAGCTTTCTCCATTGAAGCGGTTTAAAACACTAAACGTGTTTCCCCTCTCTAAAAGCATGAGACTTATCAAAACCTGGCTGAATGAAGCAGCATTAGCACAGCATTAACCACTTAGCCCAGGTTTCCACTGGGATATAAAATGGATCCTTGTTTCAGTGAGAAATCGCCACGGCAATGTTACTAAAGAGCACTTTGCTGCAATCCTATCAGATATTGACTAATATTGTTTCCTGATTTGGAAATCCAGTCTCAGCACTTGAAAGGGAGCATTAAGGAATTCATAATCCAAATAGCTAGATGATAAGACATAAACAGGTCTTAAATACTAAATGTGGTACAATTAAAGATTATCTTACTGTATAACCTCAATAATACACTATAAGGATGCTTTGCTTAAGCTAGTGAAGCTAGATGACAGTGTCTTCGTAGTGGCCAGAGATATGACTGGAATGGCTCAAGACTGTGTTGCTCAACTCAGCAGTGGCACTGTTGGCTTTCACCGTGCTGCAGCTGCATGCTGAAGAGCAGCCAGATGTTTGAGATGGTGAAATGAGCCTAGCAAGCAGGAAACGGCTCTGCATGCCATAGGAATCGTCTTTGAAAACAGGAAGGGAACTTGTTCCCTGCTTATGGGCCTTTTCCTGTGGCATGACCGGAGGCAGGCCTTGTGTTTGACAGTTGCTGGGAAAAGGTACTTGCGGTTGTATGGCAATGGCCTTTTAAGGGTACAAACATGCTTGGAAAGCTTTAGATGTGTTAAACAAGGGATTTGTTTTCAGTGGAGCAAAAATCATCGGACCGTCTGTCTGTTAGCCCCATTTCCATGTCTTAGTTTCACCTCTGCACTCATTACTTATTTGTGTAATGTGATAGTTAAACAAAAGACTCCATGGAACCTAGAGTTACTGATATGTTAACCGATGTCATAGCTCCAGGCTCCCTAAAGACCCAGTGATGCTATTATCCTGGTTCACCTTCTGCAACGTAGTAAATAACTAATCCTTAAAATACATCCAGGATTGTTAACTGGAGGATTTTTACCTAATCTTTTCATGCTCACAGTGACCTCTGGTGTCTGCAAGGATTGTTAATTTCTTATTCTTGAGACATTCCTGATAAGAATCTCTTAATGTCTTGATTTATGTTAACCCTCCCACACCCTCCAGCATTTTCCCAGCCTGAAAACTGTTTCTTACCTCATGTCTCTCAAACTTAAGCAGGCAGTGCACATACACCAAGTCAAAGAAACATGTCATCATGGTGGATACATCATGTCCTGTCATTTTTTGTGCTCAGTATGTAGAACTTTAGATGTGGAGTGAAATACCAAGAGCTCATAGGGGTGTTTCCACTACATAGAGTCTTGGACCAATGAGAATCTGAGCCTGTGTTACCACTAAATTAAACCCTTTGAGCTACAGCTTAGCCTATATGTACTTGACAAGCAGAACCCTGTATGGTTATCTGTGACTAGCTCTGGGCTTGTTAAATAGTGGGATGTCTTTCTGCTCATCATCTCTCTCTTTTACAGTGACTAAGTGAGGACAAAGGTGGCAGTTGTCTTACAGGAAAAATGATGCTGTGGTCAGTGGCTGTCGCAGTTAAAGCAGCATATTCCATGTTTCCACTGTGTAATGACCAGTGAATTTGAGCACATTATGTAGTTTCCAGCTTTAAATCATTTATTGAAGGGATCCCTTTTCCTCTGGAAGCCATAGTGATACGTGTGGCCTGGGATTGCTCCTGAGTCCGGGGGGCCCTCAGTTCTCCTCAGCAAATGTCTCTGTGGTTAAGAGTGACATGTAGATGAGAGGCGACAGCAGTGTCAGGAGCTCTGTGAGCCACATGGCCATGGGTGATGTGATGTGACAGCTTGTCACTGCGATGTTGGTGACCTGTGGTACGTCTGCAGTGGCGTGGCCTAGCTGGTGCTGCAGTGATGCCTTGACAGAGTTGCCCCCATCCCCCTTTTCCACTAAACACACACTCACACAATTCTTAGCAACACTTCTCTGTTGCCCTGCCATCCTGGGAACCTGTGGTCCAGGAAAAACAGCTTGAACTGTTTGTACTTCACAAAAGAATAGACTCAATATTATCTCCAACAGGCCATTCAAACTACCTGGCCACAGCAAAAATGATTTGTGTTGTAGATATAATTAAAAGGGATGCAATGCAGTTGTGTTAGAAATGAGCTTGACCATTGACTCCAAGAGCAGTTTTCCATACCTTGTACACTCACCATCAGTTAAGGCCTCTCATCAGTGTAATGGGTTTGCAGTGACCGGTGATTGCAGAGATACCAGCATTGCTTGTTATTTTTTTTTTAGGGGCCTCACATATTTTCTTCTCGGGTATCCATGCATATTTTCAGAGCAGCTTCCGCCCGCCTCCCTTAGCCTTGGGGATATCATATTAAACTCATCTGTTTGATTCTGAAGAGAGGACATGCCAAAGCAAGGCCTGATTGGTATACTGGCTTTAATCTGCACATTTGGATAATGGAGAGCTGATATTTGAATGGGAAGTGTCTCCGACAGGATTTTTTTGTGTGCAGGCTGCCTTTTGTTAAAATAGCTAAGTTTCTCTATGGAATGTTGGAGCTGAGCTACAGCAATTGTTAAAAAAAAAAATCTGCCTTCAGTAAACATAATGGATGATTTCTCTTCAAAGGAGCTCTTATCATCTCTTCCCATTTCCCAGAGGCTGCCACAAAGCTGCCTCTCTTTTTTTTCCTGCTGCTGCTGCTGCTCATCCTTCTCTCCTGCCTGCTCTCTGGAGGGCAGCTTCAATCTAATACAACTGTGTCAGGAAGTGTGGGGATGCAAAGTGCTGATGAGCCAAAAGTAGCCCACCTCTGCAGTGTGCTGCTTCGTCCCAACACGCGCCAGCCTGATTAGGAAAGTACACTATGAACCTGAGCTCACATCCCTGTGCAACCTTGTGGCACATGCTGTATAGAAACAGATTTAAAAAAAACGCATAATAATATTTCATTTATTACATGTAAAAAAGCATTAAGCCTACAGATGTTATAATTTTGTCAGCCACCAAACAGTACAATTTTTTTTTTAAATTTGATGCTAACAGAGGCTGCATAAATCTCCAAGACGCGTCTGTCTAATTTTTCCTCTAAAGCTTGCTTCAGTACACATGTAGGTCTGTACATTGCTGTATATGCTGTTGCGGCATTTTTTCTTAGATACAATTTAAATTATAATTGTTTGTTGCTGCCTCGGTTAAGTTACATCATTTATTTCTTAGCGCTACACAGATCTAGCAGTGTGCATGGGGCTTAAAACTAAGTTTGCTAAATTAGCTTAAACTCAAACCAAATGCAAAATTATCAGTAATACTTTTGTTGTTTCATGGTATCAAGCACATTGTGCACACCTTGTTGTTACCTTAAATGCGAAAGAATAAAGCCAAGCTATGACAGTTTAAAGCAAAGATATAGCAGAATCTGACAGCCGCACCCCCAAATGACCTGATTTGAAACTATAAATTGTCTTGTGACTATTGATACTGTATTAGAGCAGTCTCAGCCTCAGCTTCCCTACCTTCCTTTAAATTATTAAGATTTTCAAGTTTGATTCTGTTTTTTCTGGATATAGTATCATGGTTTAATGCTTCAGACAGCCAGTAGAAACCCTGTAATTAAACTTTGTCAGCATTCTGCAAGTAGATACTGTATCTGAGTTTTGTATGACAGCTGATCATTGGCACTGGTCTGAGGGCTCTTATTTCTTATCTGGCAATAAACGAGCTGAAATCCCCTCTTGCAACAGTATGCAACCTGCAGAACCGCATAAATATTATGTCTCCCTAGGAACACAATAGTCGTATTTATTCCTTTATTTTGGGGCTGTTTTTTCCATGTCAAATGCCGAGAGGAAGGTTTCTAACTCTTGCAGGAGCGGATTGCAACATGTTTCAGGACTCTGGTGAATAGATTAAAGGCTGGTGAGCTCAAGCTTTTGTTGAGCCGCGCTTTTATACTCAAACACATGCATGGGCACAAAACCTTCGAACACTTTCAAACCTATACCCTTGAAGCACGCATGGCTCTGAGGGCTGTGCCACTGGTCTGACAGATGGTACCAGGAGGCCTGCATGGTGTTTCGTCCCTGTTATGGCTCACCCGGAGCCCCATCCACAGTGCTCAGCATCACCACACTGCTCACCATGACACACAAGCTACCAGCTCCCAGGAATAGATAGCCTCTGTTGACAGGGCCAAGGTCAGGTTCCTCACCGCCACAATCAAAGGGCATCAGTAAGCAGCAATGAAAATAATTAATAATTTATTCTCCACTAGGTCAAGTAAAGTTCAGTTACACCTTGTTAAAATCTTAAAAAAAAAACAATGATTGTGTATATTGTGTCCTTTTTGTTTCTTGTAGCTGTGAGAGGTTTGGATGAGAGATTTTATAACTTCTAGTAAAACAGCTTATTCTGTTAGCCTTGGTTTTGTGTTCATAAATAAAAATCCTGTTCACTCAACACAGACATTTACAGTGGGTGAATTACATTTGCCAATTTTGCTTTCATCTCTACGATGAGCAGTATATAACATATGTTTGAGCCTCTCATGCTGCAGGAGTCACTTTCAAAGTGATTCAGAGCTTCTAAGCTCATTAAATGTTAATCAAAAAATCTATTTTCAGATCACTTGGAGATCTGTCTTGAGGATTTGAGGCCAGCTAGGAGGCCACTACTTCTGAGTACTGAGCGCTGAGTGAACAGGATTATACTTTATTTGTTAGAAATGTAAAAATAAGAGCTTGGATTTTGGTTATTTTACCCAAATGAAGGTAATATCAGGATGCACATGTGGTCTGACCTTGACAAAATCTTGACTGCAAAATATCTTGAGAAGCTTCTGCTTTGAATTTGAACTAAGAACTACTCTACACAGCCCATTTTAAATGGCACAGAGGCAGTAGTGAGGCAACCCTGTCTCAGAGTGGCTTTTTGCAACACATCCACTGTCCTTTCCATTATTCATGATGTGTTTTCTCAGACAGTGCCTTGAACGATGAGGAGTACTCCTGTCTGTCTTCTCCAGAAAAAGCCCTCTGAAAGGGGAGAGAAAGTGTGCAAGAGCTGCACACAGTAGAAGGCCTGTTATCATCTGTTTTTGGACAAAAACAGATGTCCACTATGTGGAGAGACACAACGTTTAATAGGTTGGAGCTCAGTGAAGATGGCAAAAGGGAGCTGGTGAATGAGACATACTGTAGACGAACTTATGGAAGATTTCCAAGTTAAAACTGTGTGTGTCTCTGTTATTTTCTGTAGTAACTTGGCATCATCCAACCAGGCTGTCATTACATCACCAGACAGGATTTCTTTCTAGTCTCTGTTAAGAATTTTTCAACTGAGCTTTATTTTGTGTCAAGTGTGCTTAACCTCTAGTTATTTTCAAATATTTCCATTTCTACTTAAATTTTAATTTGCAAAATATGAACTCACTAGTATTTTATTTAAAAGGAAAAGACTGAATTACGCTACACAAACCATACTACTTGTTTTAGCCCATTAAGAACAAATATGCATTTTACATTGATAGTTAATAAATTAACCTAATACTATTAATAATTTTGCATTCTCTGTTATATATATTCATTTAGTGAAATTAAAGTATGTCCATGTTATAACACAATTTCACATAGGGACTATTTTGAAAAATCACTTTTGGTGCATTCAAAGACATTCTGACAGAGGTTTTAGAGTCACATGACAGACAACATAGATTTTAATGCAAAGAAAAACAAAACAAACATAAACAGCATTAATGGGATACTTTTCAGAGTATGAATGTATTTTTTTTGATGGCAGGGGGTCTGTTATTGCACCATCAACCTGTGTTTTGGAAGTGTACTCTACCCTCACCTGCAGGACAATACACCGACAACATATTGTTAGAAAAATAAGGGAAACAAACTGGCTGTTGCTTGACTTTGACATTAGTCTCCGGTTCTTTTGTCTTTGGGTTTTACCTCCGCTGTTGCACTTGCTCATGCAAGTTTCAAATGTTTTCTAGATGATTTACCTACTGTACTAAAAAGAACAGAGTGTTTACTTGGGAATGAATGTGTCTATTTGCAATCATGCTTTTGAAAACAGTCTGCACTAATGTTAAAGTATAACAATTTGTACTTACTAAGATAAATACCATTAATATAATCCTCTGGATATAATAAATCATTTTAGTATCCCTCTCCTTAGCACCACACCATCAACATAATCATCATCACCCATCCACTTATTAGCTATAATATAGGAGGCTCGGTGAGTCACAGAGATATGTGTGCCTTGATTAAAATGTGAGGATGTATCTCTGAACAATTGTTAAGTGCATTAGCAGAAGTAATACAGACATGAACAGAGTAGAAATGTAGTGAACTACAGGATTCACTCCAAACCCTCAGGCTATGAATCATCTTAATGCAATGTGTGCCAGCAGGTGGAAATGACTCAAATTTGTTCCCACAGTGAAATATGCAACACACTGATACTCCTCTCCTGTGATCAGGTTGGTGTATAATCAGAGCCATTTTGTTTCCATGCAGGCACCACAATAAGAGATGGTCAGATAATCAGTCATTTTTATGTGTATACAACAGTGTCCCTGAGACTACCACTGCACAGACAATTTCTTTCTAAGTGAGTTGTTGTCAATGACTGAACAGGCCACATGAAGGCAGAAACTGCATTATTTTATTCACAGGACAATGGCATCTATACCGCTAAATATAAATAATTCATGCTCTGCTTTGTTAACATGAGCTTTTTCTGAGAGTTTTTAATGCTACAGTTTTATGGGATGTTACTGAGTGGTTAGAGTTGTGAGTCATGGCTATGTGCTTAGTACCTTAAATGAAGACATGGGGATAGGACAAAAGGAAGTGGGATATCTGTACCAGCATGTTAAGCAGAATCTCAGCCACAAAGGAGAAACTCCACTATCTAACGAAGCACAATGGACGAAAATATAATGTATGCAAATGAAGGAAACAGACAAAGACTCTATTCTTCTCTCTGAGGTCTGTCGGCTGTATCAGATTCCTAACTATCTTCTCAGCCCAACCTCTGTGCTCAAACTACATAATATAGAAACAATTTTCTAAGTGCTGCAGCAGTTTTCCTTCATTGCCGCATTGCACTGCAAGTGGTTAAATGGAATTATATGTTATAGGCTTTGTATGTGTTATCTTCATGTGTCTGTGTAGTCTTTTCTAAGTGATGTGACTGGGTGATTTAAATCTGAAAAAAGCATTTGAGACATCATCACTGTTGTAAAATCAAAATGTGCTCTACTGAATGAAAACTCTGTCTATTAATAAAATAATAATCTGCTTGAATTTCACAAGTTGGTCGTAGTGTAGTAGTGTAGGTCTATAGGCCAAATTGGGCCTATTAGCAAATTGTGATGGTGATACTTTGGGCTGGATGTAATATTGAATGCTCATACCCATACTCAAAACTATGGCCAAGATATAAATTGGCTCACAAGACAACTTTGAATCAAATACAATAATTGACATTCTGTTTTTCTAAAGTAAACAATAAATTAATGAAGGTTTTCTTTGTATTTCTCAATTGTTTTTAAAATGCAGTTCTGTTGTATTTTGCAGCTTCAGGGATCTCTGCGAAGGAAGATTGAGGGGCATGCACCAGGACACATACCAAAGCAGAATGGGCTCTCCTGTTTCTCTGGATCAGACTTTAAAAGGGTCCGCGTGGATGCTGGTGGTCTGGGACATGGGCCTTGCAACCATAACCTTCCACAGTCTCACTCTCTTCAAGGGTCTTCAACCATGGGCATGCAAAGGAAGAATTACATGATGCCCCATGGAGTGGGGTCAGACATATTCAACATGACCCTGAAAGAAATGAAAAAAGAGCCCACTGAGGTCCAGTCTTGTGGCCAGTCAAACACAGAGATGATTTTTGACTTTAAAGATGAAGGTGGTGGTCAGATTGACCCAGATCTCCAGGATCTGTTTGATGAGCTGACAAAGACAGTACCCCCACTGAATGACTTGGAGTTTGAGAAGATGCTGAAGCAGGATGATGCATTTGGTTTGGATCTGGGTCGGCCAAACTCAGCAGGCGCAGCTGCTAGTCTGTGTTCCCCAATGGAGAAGCCGATCAAGACGGAGCACTCACCAGATTTTGGCCAGGTTCATGGTGGCTCGCCACAGCTTCGACCAGCCTCAGCAGGGCCCTCTTTCACACTGACCAGCACCTCTCCTACCACTGCATCACAGAAAGCTAACACTCAGGCAGGACACGCCAGAGCCATGCCTTGCTGGCCGGAAATATCTCACGCAGAACAGCTGAAGCAGATGGCAGCGAACCAGCAGCAGCCGAGCTCTCTGCTACATCACCACCACCAACCACCACCTGTGGGAATGACCAGCTGGTCTCCTGCCATGAGCACCCACTCCTCCACCAGCAGCTTCACCCAGGACAAGGTCTCTAGCCCAGCCCCACTTAGCCAGCAGAGGATCAGCTCCCAGAGTAAAGGGATCAACAACTGCATCTTCAAGTCAAACGGCCACAGTGGCTCCCATCATTTGGACATGAAGGTTCTCAGCACCAAGCCCACATTGCACTTCAGCCCCAAAGCTCCCCATCCTGCCAGTCAGCCGATGCCTATCATGCCAAGCTCAGTGAATAAGACTGCAGCCCAGCAACAACAGTCACCGTCGACGGGCCAGAATCAGCCTCATTCAGCTCACCATTTCCAGAACCAACAGATTTCCACATCAGGAGCCCTTTGTCTGCAACCCAAATCTGTTCCTGCTGGGCTGCCGTTCAAACTGTCACAACAGCGACAGGTAAGAACTCAAAATTCCTTCGCACATTATGAGGTGAAAACCTTGAACCTCCAAACTTTTTACAAATGGAAAATGGAATTAGTTTGATAACTTTTTCTTTTTTCTTTCTTTTTTTTTAATCGTGCTTTGAAAAAAATCAGTTCATTGACATCAGAGTTTCAAGGTTTTCACACAACATGTTTTTACTTATATATATACAAGCAAACGTGCAACAAAGCTAATGGCATTATGACGTGTTTATAACGTGTGCAATAACTATAATCCATTGTGTGCCAATAAAGTGCCATGGCTTAAATTTGACTAAATACAGTGTAAGAGGCCGAGAGCAGATCTTTTTGTTATTTTACCCAAATGTTTTATTCCTCGTTTCGTAGCAGATGGTGAATTGGCTTGTGTATGTTTGGACACTGTAGATGCAAAATAGATAATAGAATAGGTTGTCATTTCTTCTGCTAAAGGTATTGTGGCATGATTCACAGCACAGTCAAACTAACTCACTTTAGTCTTCTTCATCAATTGCTTCCCTCAGTTTGCTCGCAGCAGCCAACCTGCTGTCTGAACCAGCTACAATGCGACGCTGTTTGTTTTGGGACTTTCTTGTCATTGTTCTGGCTGCAGTCTATGTCTTTGCTGTTGAATATGTATTTCCCCTGAAAGTGTTTTGATGATGACACAGATTGCCAGAGCATGGTAGATTAACATGCAGGACTTCTAATTTCTCTGCTTGTCATGGTGGCTCCCCGTCAGGGCACAGATATGCACAGCGGGATTTGCTAATTGGAGGTTGTTAGCTACAAGGGACAAGTGGTGGAAAATGACAGTAATCTGCTTAGCCTGGTGCCGGAGGTTGAATCACTGATTTGTTATGATTGGGGAGATTTAGACCGTCCCCTCTTTCATTTTTGCACTAACAGTATCTGTAGCTGCCTTTGTGTGAAATGATAATGCAAGCCACACAAGAGAGCACTCGTAACCTCTGCAGATCAAGGGAAGTGCTTGAGTGACTGGGAAAGGGTGGGAGGAGGGAGAGAGGGAGGGAGGGAGTTATACAGACATGGAAGTAAACAAGATAGGATGACAAACACATCATCGGGCATGGGTGTAACAGAACCAGTTTTACCACTATACCAGAGAGTCATTTACACTCTAAACACACAATATGTGGTTGTACACATCCATGGGCTGTCTTGAAACCTCCTTAAAGGCCCTATTAAATACTTTCAATAGGTCTATGAATGCATGAACGCATATATATATATATATATATATATATATATATATATATAGGATTAGCAAATTATCAGTTAATAACCAACAGAATTTTCTTGGGACTTCAAAATTCCTCGACATGTCAAATATTTTTTTCAATCAAAAGTATAAAGTATAAATTACTGGTTATGGCAGAATTTGCATTCCCGTTCATGTTACTAATTGTATCGGTGATAATTAGTGACAAAAATCATTACTGTGGTTTTTAAATCTAATGTTGTCCATTGAAAACTTAAATAATAAAATAATTAAAAATAATACTAGTGAAAGGGAAAAGGAAGAGACTTGGAGGAGCTGAATGTCACATAATAAAAAAGCTTTAAATGGATTTTGATAAATTATTAACAAAGCAAAGTTTTCTAGAGCCCAAATCTCCTGAAAGTAAAAGCCGTCACCTCTAGTCTTTAAAATGCTAAGGACATAAAGCTGTGTTCGAGTTCAAAAGGGGTAAAGATTTAGTGAGACAACTTTCACAAGGACATTGTGCTTTAATGTGCAGTTAGTTTGATCAAATAAAATATGCAAGCACAAAGCAAGGGTTATGATAGTGCAGGAGTTATGGAGAAGAAATAAGAACCACCTTCTAGTTTTAGAACAAGCATTTGTCTTTTGTGGTTGGCATGGACAGGGTTAAAAGTCTAACTAATGAGGAAGGGACAGCTCACATAGAGGAGAAAAGGAGTGGAGTCTCTTCCCACAGTGACTTGAATTAGTAATGCCAGAAAAATAAAGGTCCTGAAAGAGTTCCCTGATCCCCTGTGTAACACCAGTGCCTAGCAGTGGGCTTCCTCCCACTGAGTGGAGCTGAAGACCTTTTTAAAACAACCAGAGATGTGAGCTCTGGTGCTTGTTTGAAGCTTCATGAAGTTTAATAATCAGCTGCTGAGTCAAACATGTCAAAATTCAAATGCACCACTCTGCAACTCTCTAACAGTGACACAGTCACACACGCGCACACACACACGCACACACACACACACACACACACACACACACACACACACACACACACACACACACACACACACAAGAAAAAAAAATATGAACACATTCTCTTGCAGCATACTGTACACTAGAGGACACTAATGCATTATGAAACCTGAGTTCCTGCAGTTGGTGGGCAGTGCTACTTCAAGGGCAACATTTTGTGCTGCTGTCACATCAGTGATGTGCCTATGTTGTGTAGTTAAGCCAGAGAAACAGGGAAAAAGAAGCACAACAATGTCAATAGCAAAGTACGACAAACCTGACACATTCAAAGTGACCATCATCTGAAATAAAATTGATTCGATATATCTGCAAAAAAAATCTGTATGGCATTACCTGGCTTTCTAGTCACTAAATTCCATAGACATCCATCTATGCAGGTGCACAAATGCAAATATATATATATATACATATGTGTGTGTGTGTGTGTGTGTGTGTGTGTGTGTGTGTGTGTGTGTGTATACACACACACACACAGCAAAAAAATTTTCACAACAGGGATTGGATTGGACCTGTTATACTGTAATAGCTGTAACTGTTTTACTATTTTGTATATTTTACTTTCAGTCTGCATTTCTAATTATATCTAAACATTTACATTCAAATTTGCATTTACATTTGACAAGACAACACTGTTGGATCAAGTGAAGAGAAGAAAATGTAGCGGTCATTTCATCAGCTTAGTCATTAGCTTCAGCTAATATAATTTTCTTTAAACACTACTCAAGAGCTTGTACTTGAAGAACAAAGTACTCTCTACGGTAAGAATTTAAAAAACCCAAATAAACCCAGCAAAAAAAGACTCAGATTTTGTTGATGATCTTGTGCCACATCCCTCAGTTAGGATAGGAGCTAGGCCACGGGGGTTGAGCCTACCAGGTCACTCTGGCAGTGCTGTGAAGGGAGTACTTGTTTCCTGGGAAAGGGAGCTGTGGCCAAGTCCAGATGCCGAGGCACTCCCCAGGGACCGCGTCCCGAGTCCAGACTGGAGGAAGTGCAGTGTGAGAGCCGGCAAGGCTGGGCCTGGATCATTGTCAGCTGCCTGCACTGCCGCAGGATGGGAGACTAAATCACTCTGCTCCTTCTCTGAGGCCTGAGCCACATGTGGTATTCATTTACAACAAGCTTGTGAAGAATGAGAGGGGGGAAAAACATGGAAAACAGCTTTATGACACATCACGGTGACAGAGAGGATTACTCAGTTGTACACGTTAAAACACCACTCAATGGGTTTGTCTTACAATAAAGATAGAACAAGCCAGGGTACCTCTATGGGGGAAATGTCTGTGATGGCCACAGTTTCTCACAGTCTCACAAACTGGATACAGTGAATCAAAGCCAGTGACTCTGCTTTTGAGAGTAACAGGAGAAACCGCTGTTTTGATGTTTTAGTCCCTGTGTAACCTCATTGCCATGCTTGGTTTGCTGTGTGGGTTGAACTCAGGCAGAGAAGGCGAATATTAGCTCATGTGAAATGGCTTGTGACTTCTGATGAGTTTCAACTTCCCTCATTCTCTAATCCTGTCTTTTTAGTTCTCCATATTTTAGCTCCATTCATTATCATTCTCACACACACACACACACACACACACACACACACACACACACACACACTTCCCTCTCGTTTCTTTCTGTTTTTCTTTTGGGACCACAAAGTCATCACCCTGTAGAGATTCATCCTCTGCAAAGAATCTGTCCTCTAAGTAATAGCTTCTGCTAAATGCACTTTTGGATTTAATCCATTTCACCCTGGGAAATATTTTAAGTCAACACAATGACTGACACTGTATACACAGCGTGTGTTGACTTAGATTTGGTGCACATTAACCTCTTTCATGACAAATGCTTGCATTTTTTCGACGCTCAAGCATGGTGCTAGTGTCCTTGTGTCCACAAGAAAGACAGGTTTTACTTGGAGCGTATGGAGGGACTGCACAGCTGCCTAAAAAGCTAAAAGGATATGGGCATATAACATCTCAAACACCCATGATGGTGAAAGCTTGTCTGCAAACACATACATTCAGGACAGGATTTCAAATAAAAAGCTAGTTTGGATGTCTCAATTGCATTTGAGTGCTGACGACTACAACATTTTAATCAGTGTGATAGTGTCAGGAGCCAAATGGGTTTCTAGAGGATGGAATGTCTCCTTGCCAAACACAACACAGTGATCAGTAAAGGAGAGCTTATTAAATGGAGGTAGTCATGGTGCTGGCGCTTAACTCCCCATCGGCACACATTTCCTGCTGTCTCAGGGATTCTTTCCACTCTCTTTAGACACAATTATCAAGGGAGAAGCAGGCCTTGAGGAGGGCTCACACTCCCCCCTCCAAAAAAAATCCTCTCTCCAAGTCTTCCTTTTTCATCTGCAGAGGGAGTAGCCTTGACCACATTCTGGAGGTTGAATAGCATCTTTGACACAGGTCTAGGATGCCTTGTAAAGTTTTGCCCTCTAGTGTTCAACTGATATTATTGCACTGAATAGTTTTTTTTTTGTGTGTGTGTTTTCCAACAACAGCTTTCACAGCACTTAGCTCTGATCTCCATGCACTTAGCAGAGAAGAGGCAAAAAGACATGCTTAAAAATTAAAAAGCAGCACCACTGACACTAATGTAAAACCATCATGTGTGTCTTCTTCTAAGGGTGTTCCCCCTGGTCCAAGGCTGCCCACTAATGGAAGCTTAGGAGTCATGTCAGCCCAGTCGCAGCCACGGCCCCCAGCACCCAACGCCCAGCAGAAAGGCCCAGTCAAAACTCAGGCCATGCAGAGACAGCTTAACCAACAACAGCACACCATTAACAATTCGGTAAGCTGTATACACGTTTCACCACTTTCACCAATTAATAACCCGTCAGTGTTTGTGAGAATCTGTTACAGATGACTAGTCACATATTTGCTCCTTACAACTGTGTCCTTCCTTCGCAGGACAAAGACAATACACATGATCAGTTCAGTCGTCATCTCACGAGACCGCCACCTGATTATAAGCAGTCAAGAAGTATGGTGGGCCTTCAACAAGGAAACATCTTCACAGGTATCGTAGATTTATGATAAGACAGAAATTATTTAAATCCTTATCAGTTGCTAAACAATGTTATTCAGTTTTTCCTGGTGTCTCTTTAGGTCAGAACTCCTCCCAGTCTTCCAGCAATGGCCCAGAGAATGACCTGCAGTCCATGCCTTGTCACCTCCCGAGTGGCTCTGGTTCAAAGATGAACCCATTGCCATCAGACCGCCGGTTTGGTATTGGGGGCGACTGTCATCCAAGTTCTTGTATCAGCCAGTTCCAACAGCATAACAGTCAGAATCGCATTGGACTAAATCAAAATAAACCTAAGTTCCTGGGACCAAACACACAAGGAGGTTCCTTTGGGATGAACAATGTAGCAGGTGTACAACATTCAAGAACGACAGCTGACATGCATTCTGCAGGGGTGCCAGGACAGGGTCTTGGGGGCTTGATGACAAATGTCAACATGGGCTGGGGCGCGGCCAACAAGCAAGTGACAACTGGACTTGGTGTTAGGCGGTTACCCAACCCACTACAGTCACAGGGTGCGCAGCTTGACATGCCAAACCATCCATACCAACAGAGGCATATTGGCCCACCAAACCAGGTAGCACCAGACATCGGGATGCTCCCTCTTAACCCTTCGATAAGAGACACAGGCCCGAGATCAAGTCAGCCAATGATGGGCTCTCCGTCAGCAGTGGGAAACCTGAGCCAGGCTTCTCCCGAACAGAGAGTACCAGCAGGCAACTTTGCTGAGCCCAGTCCCAGTTCTAGCAGCTACCAGAATAACAGAGCCAACCGCTTGACCTTTGACTTCCTGCCTGAGGGAGACAACACAGTTCCCGGGATTAACACAGACTCAGACTTTATAGACTCTCTGCTCAAGTCTGGCTCCGGGAATGATGACTGGATGAAAGACATAAATTTGGATGAGATTCTTGGCAGTCACTCGTGAATTTGGGTCACAGACAGCTAAAAACCGACCCAGAGCTCAAAAATATAGAGGTTATGTATGTAAGGGTGGAAGGGATAACATTTGTAAATAATTTTAAAGTGGAATTTTATAAACTCATAATGTTTCTTATCCAAGTATATTGTATTGTTTTATACTGTATTTACTGTGAAAGAAATTTGTGTTCTGTTCTTAGTACTCACACATATTTTGTTCCTGGTATATTGTCTAAGAAACTGCTTTTCTTTGCAGTTACTGTTATTGTGGGCTGTCTTATTCAAACTGTAGTGCTGTCCTGTAGGATAAAATACCAAATTCACACTGTGAAAAAGAAAACATTGCTGTGTCGCTTTCAAGTTCATCTTGGTAATATGAGTTAAGTTTCTGAATCTCCATCCACTATTTAGCATGATATGGTATTTACCTTCAGAAGTTTTGCTACCATGCACACAGAGACCTTTGCCACAACAAATGTTTTCAAAGCTTTTTGATCTGTGGTAGTTTTGATGAAATATAAATAATGTAACCATTATTTTTTTCATGTGATATTTAATAATTATTGGGATAGTATGGAAACATTATAATACATACAATTAATAAAACTGATTTGAATAAAGAGTTGCTTTTGTTTCTTTGTTCTCTTCAATAATAGATACTTTGGTTTGCAATCTAAAGCAAAAACAGGCTCATATTGTTTTGAATGGATAATCAAGTTATTTTATTAGCATGATATCATCCTTTAAATCCAGACATGTAGATGCTTTTTAGCCATAAACCCCTTATAATGATGAAGTTTTAAAAATGAGAGTTTGTTCACATCAAACAACCACTCACTATTTAATAGAGGTGTGTAATAAATACAGTTTTCCCTGACAGTCCAAATACACTTCACATATATATCACACTGGTGAATCCCAAGGTTTTATAAAATGAGAAATATGTAATATACAGTCTGAGTACTGTGTAGAGACACAATAATATTAGTAGTAATATATCTTGTGTGATTTTTGTACAAATTTGGTGCAAATCGCAAGAGATTCATACTTTTTACTGTCACTGCTGACATACCTGAAAGCCTTGAAAGTGATGTAAAAGTGTGCAATAGGTTTTTTAAATAGCTGTAGTTTTTCTTTTTTTTTTTTTGCTTGGTTATCAAAAGAACTCCAGTATGGATACGTGTTTAAATATCAGCCAAACTAAAAGCCAATTTCTCTCTCTACCTACCTCTCTACCACCAGCATGGAGCCATTATGATCAATCATAGAAAGATTATAAACTGTAGCCAACACTGATTTCTAATTTATCTTTCTCTTGTCTTCTAAAATATCCACTGATGCAATATTAACTAATGTACTACAAAGTATTGCTGCATGAATTTCTTTCTTTTTGAGAAAATCACCTTATCCCAAAGCTGAAATTAAAAGCCCAATGTCTTTCACGTCCTTGGATTTGGAGGCTCCTCTGGCTGAAGAATGCATTTAAGGTTAAGTTGATACATTTTTGACACTTGGTTGTATTTTCTTAAATGTGCGTTTCCTCTTTCTCATATACATTGTGTCCTTGGCCTCTACTTGTAGTCCATATATGCCAAAAGACTACAATACCCTGATGTCATGTCACAGATAATGTTATGCAGATGTTTTGCATTGAAGCTAATTAGAGGAAGCGCTATGTATTTACACAAGTGTCCCTTCATTCTGTTTTCCTGAGGACAGTCTTTGAACAAAAGCTTGAATGTTATTAAATGAAGAGCAGACTAAATTGCATGAAAGGAGAATATGGCAAAAAAGCTAACTATTTAAATGGCTTGCTAAAGTTTGGTAACTATATTTGGAAATCTTTATCAAAAGTATTAGTACATTACAGTGTTTATATTAACATGACACGAATAACGTCTGACTTTTAAAGCTAGAAGGCAGTGAACACTTACTCAAGAGGTGAGTAAATAATATGTCCCACACAAATATATCTTTAATAGACTTATTACACACTGTGAACACCAGAGGGCAGTGTATACACCTGCTTTTACTCATCACAGAAGTCAGATGACCTCAGTGGATTTTAAAAACTGACCTCCAGTGTCAACCGTGAGGAACTACAGCACACGACATGAGCCAAACTGTCATCTGACGCAGCAAAGACACACCTCCTGTGAGTACTTTTAGAATAAAACATTTGTAATGGAATATTTAAAAATATTTTTTCCCAAGTCATGATAGTTGGAGCAACACTATACTGCGTTCTGCATCATAGATCAACTGAAAACGTGGACTGTAATTTTTTTGTTATGATAAATTAATTATAAATTTGTTTTGAATACAGTTGTGTATCTGGACTAACTGATATCGAGAGGCTATCACTGTGAGAACAATGGAAGCTATAGGGTCAGCTCAGTAAGCCCCTTGCAGATGAGTCTGTGTATCAATAAGTTAAGAATTTAATTTTCCAAAATACAAAGAATGAATTACCACACAGGGAAAATATTACCACAAAGTATATAGTTTATTTTAGGCCAATTTCAAAGTATCATATGAAGAAAGATATAATGTAACAGAATTTATTGTTCTAAAACACATGCACATATCTATCAAAAAAATGAATAGATCATTACTGAATATAAATCATTTCATGTGCATTTAGAAAACTCTAAATACAAAATCTTTTAACATGTGTGATTAGTTCTACTGCTACAATGACAGTCAACAGCTAATATGCTCTGACAATTACACACTAAGTAAGCATAAAATCAGGTTTGTGTGACAAAATGCATCATTGCATCAAAATGAAAACTCTGTAGCCGTGCAATACAAGCACTGCAGTGTACCACTCATTTTAGTTGCATTGTTCTCACCAACACTGTTTATCTGTCTTAATCTGTGATCACATGATTTCATGATCAATAAAATCAAAACTAAAAAAAAAAATTAAAATAAAACTCTTGCACAGAATTAAAAAAAAAAAAGAAAAAAAGTTCATGTTCTCGACTCTAAAAAAAAAAAAAAAAAAAAAAGTTCCGTCAAGTTAATGCAACCAATGAAGTATTGGCTGGCAACAGAATCATCGTGACATCCTGCAAGTCCTCAACCAAGGGCATGTACGGCAGGCTGATTATTCAAACATTACTGCAGTAATTAAAAAACGTAGTCATGGTGTAAACTTGAAAATAATGTGAGTTTGTGTGTAGTCTCCACTGCAGCTGTAGCAGTTTCTTAATCAGAGAGCATGTAAACATGTGAGCACTTTTAGAAGAAACACTTGCTTCTCTGTTCTGAAACCTCATCCTTAAATCTCAGGGTTAGTCACTCAAAACAACCATCTTGTCTAAAAAATAAAAAAGAATCTCTCAGCTATACCTATTCAAAAGTGTCCATCAACACTAAAACCTACATCATTTTCTCATTAGCTTATACAGTTTGTTCATATAGAGGCTGATTTACAAATCATACTGTTTCTGGACTGTGAAAATGGAAGCAAAAATAAGTGTTGGTGTTACAAAAAAACATCTTTGGAATCTGCCACAACAATTCCTGACTGAGATAATAACTGATTGTTTCTTAATTATTCCACACACAAAAAAAAAAAAAAAACAACAATCCACATAACTCACCACTGTCAGTCAAACCCTGGCCTTCTACAATACCCCTCGACATGACTCTTAAACCTGCTTAAACTTGTCCTAGTTGTAGTCTATACACTCCTCATTTCAACACAGCACAGCATTGCACAGAGGGATTCAGCTCCCTCCTTAGGAAGACGGTTTCAAACATTGTAACTCTTGTATACTGTACGTTGTCAAAAGGTGTAATTGATCAAAGAGCTCTAGTCTTTTTTTTTTTTTTGCCAAGAGATCTGCCTTTTTGGTTAATGTTTAGGAAAGATAGTAAAAGCTGCATGTGATCGACAAATAAACAATCACACTAAAATGTATATAGTAAATCAGAGACAAGAGATGACTCAGCTAGATGGTTAAAAAAAAGTCAAAACTGAATCAATCCATGCCTTGGCAGACTTCATCTTGGTGAAGTGAGGTGCTGTGATAACAGTCGACCCTGTTAAAAGGTATAAAATCATCTATGAAAGAAATTAAAAACAAAAGCAAAATGCCATTTGATCTAAGCTATCATACATATGTAGTAACCTAAAAATAAAAGAATACTAAAAAGATAAAAATAAGAATGAATCATGGATTAAGCTTGGATAAGACTGAGTTAAAAAGAAATTAGGGTTAAAAAAATCCCTAAATCCCCTCATAATGTGTTTATAAAACAAAAATACAATTCTGATTATTGAACATTAGATAGAGGAAAGTGTGGCTGATGTTTGTGTGGCTGTAAATAGCCAAATGTGTATTGCTGCATTACAGAAACTTGGTAATTGTTCGTGGTGCTCGCGTCTCAAAAATTACAACTGAAGGCACTTGATCTATCAAAGGTTTAACTTAGACTTGCTGGCACAGCCAAGCAGCAATGTAGTCGGTCCCCAGGCTCCAACTCACCCCCACCCCACCCCACCCCAC